>JAHRHZ010000133.1:2273339-2314958 GCA_024137785.1 Ginglymostoma cirratum
GGGGGGTGCGTGGGGAGTTCAAAATAACCCAGGCCAGGATCTAGGAAAGACAGAGCAGCTATAGATAGCAAGATGCTGTGGCTTGACATACAAGAATATGAATGAGAGTTTGCACTCAGACTTAAAACATCAAGTTCACAAGAAGTTAAAACAAAGCGGGAAGATTTGTTTAGCTCACACTACAGGAAGAATCTCCAGGGGTCAACAATGAAAGACTGTTTTAAGATTACAAGTTCCCAGCCTGAAATAATTCCCTGGGGCTAAGAATTATCTCAGACTAGTTCCAGAAGAACTGAATGTCCACTTAAAGGTCAGTCAACATTACACTATATCAGTGAAAAGTGCTTTTGGTGATGCTAAGAGATGATGATGGAAGTTCTGTTTTATGATTTAAGGTATAAGTCGCCTATAAGATAGTGTTTGGTCAGTAGTAAAAGTTGTAAAGGCATGAAATTTGCTACATCATCCTTTCAGCCACAAACTGGAGTCTGAGTTCCCTTTCAAAAGTTATCAGTCTCTACAGAGATTATAACGTCATGTAAGACAGGTCAAGAAAGAGGGCAGGTTTTCTTCTCTAAAGGCAGTAGTGAAATCATGCTTCATTTTGCAACATTTCAGCAGTTTTCATTTTCACTAAAATCAGCCTGTTATTTTCAAGTTTTATGAAGCCAAATTCAAGCTTGCAAAACACCACAGTGTGGTTCACGTTCTTCTATTATTAGTCTGGTACTGTAATCACTTCATGCCTGGACTCTATGTTTCTCTATTACTAAAAACACTGAACTTTGTACTTACTTCTGGGAATCTTTCAAAATTTCCACTAAACAATTACCACAATAATTCACTTCCTTTTATGCAAATAACAAGCTTAAGGAAAACAAAATAGGGTCAGAAAACTAACTCCCAAGGTCTAGAATCTTCCTTGTCTGACCAAATCTTATACAAATATTGTTTTTGAGACAATTAGTACAGATAATCACACCCTTTCCTTGGTTTATATCCGTTCTACCTTTGCCCTCTGGATGATCCTTCCGGCAATCAAAAACGAAGGGTCCATCTCCTCAGTCTAGCTTGAACCACAGCCCAAGTTTTAGAGCCAAATGTCTTAAAAAGAAATATCCAGCTTTCACCCAAAACATCACAATGCTTAATATTAAAACTTCACTACAGTAATAAAAATATGATAACCAGTCCTGGAAGAGAGGGGTAGTCATAGATTAAATTTGCTCATAACAATTTTAACTATTCTTAAAAAAGGGTGCTTCCAAAGTGACAATAAACTGTTTTAATTATTAGATCAGAATTATCACTGTGGGAGTCTAAGGACAAATGTAAGCTTGTGACCAAGTCTGTCAACTTCTTTCTGAATTCTCTGAAAATGTCCCTTTGGACTTTATAGTGCAGGAATTTTTTTGAAGACATCCTGATGTTTTGTACAAAGTGTAAACCTTTTGGTAGAGATAAAACAATAGTAGCCCACAGTATACTACACAATAAACAGTATGGCAAAGCAAGGGACAGGGTTTGCCCCGACACTAAAGGATGCAAAGAGGGAAGAAATAAGCAGGAGCTTAAAATACTGCAGAAAGAGAATTAGTTCTGTACCAGATGATGTGTACTTTAATTGTTCAGTCATTTGTATTTGCTAATGAGCACATGCAATTGCTGTCGCCTCAATCTCATCCCCCAGCAAGGAATACCCTGAAAGTAACCAGGTGGCAACTAGGCTAAAAATAGAAACACAAATTATAACGTCAACCGCTCACTCTTACCAGAACTATTACTCACAACTAACACTGGAATAGCAAAAATGTAGAGATAGCTATTAAATCTAACCACTGCACAAGTATGAAATTCACATTTTATTTCAATCACACAGTGTAATGATACGTTTTCTGACAGATAAAATTTGAGATTCTATTATTGGATGGATTCTTGGACCAAATAATAGTTCTCTCATGCTAGTCAGAAGGCTGCGAGTACCACGGGAATACTACACTGTCAAGAGGTACCACATCTCAGATCAGACATGAAATCGATGTTCCATCCGCTCTTTGACGAAAATGTCAAAGCTTACAGCACTCTATTCCAGATTGGTTGGAGATTTCCCCCAGAGTTCCATTTATTACTCAAGCAGCATTACCACAATTTATTATTTCATCACCGTTTGTGAATTCTTGTGCATAAGTTGACTGTCATGTCTCCCTACATCACAACTAGACCACACTGCAATAGTACTTTTGGCCATGAAATGATTTGGCACTTCCTGCAGTGTCATAAATGACAACATATAAATGCAAGTTATTTTTTTAAGAACACCATTAGCTTTTATTTGCATGTTATTTTAAAAGGAGAAACCATAATAACTGAATACTACCCCCTTTGCAGAATTAAAGTATTGCCCTAATCCTCCATCAAAGCACTTGAACAATCAAACAATGCGGCAATACAGTACCAGTGGAAAACTGTAGATGTATCACAACAGTTAGAGAGGAATTGAGACTAAAAAACTGCATTAAACTCTCATGCAATTCCTGGACCAAATAAAAACATTTGGCACTAGTCTAATGATTGCAAAACACAACATTGATGAGCAAACCTCTTGATTCAAATTGTGAGAAAGCATTTTTGGAGGCCTTTCAACAGTGTCATCATATCTTTGGGCTGGTACTGCAGGTAATTGTTTGCTTCTGGAAGATTTCATACGCCATTGTTTAAAACGTCTGTCCTTATAAATCAATCAATTACCCCACTTGCTGCGCTAATGGACTTTTTCTAACTGTTCTAAATGGTGTGTCTATAGTTTGAGCAACAAATATTGATTTATCTGTGCTTTTGTCACAACTGCATTAAGACTACAATGGTAAAGGGAAACAGCCAAATTACTAATTCAGGCTTCTAGTTACTACAACAGTAACAGCAACCAGTTCGTAAGCTCAAGAAAGGGAATCACAAAATTCTATCTTGTTAACCTGTAGGTGTTGCTTTTAGAAGACTGAATGTACGTACAGAGTCTATGCTCAGTCATAAAATATGTGTAACAGACCTACCACCTGTTCTATTGAATATTTGCTGCTGAGGTAAACAATGGACTAGCACTCAGTGACGTGTTACCATCAGCCACCTCTTCTCCAAACGCAAGCAAAAAACTGGGATTATTTTGCAAACGCACACTCATTGAAAACAATAACTATACCTACAGTTGTGAGTGGAAAGTCATTTGCTAATTTGTTCTGCACTCAAAACCCAACGATGATATGGGAAGATAGTGACATGGTGGTAATGTCATTGGACTAGTAATCCAGAGACTCATCTTAATGTAATGGTGGCAAAGACCCAATTTCTTACTATGGCAGCCTCAACAATGGTGACCATAACAAATATCATCAATTATTGTAAAACCCATCTTGTTCACCGATACCTGAAGGGAAAAAAAATCTGCCATTTTAATCTGGTCTGGCCCAAATGTGACTTGAGACCCACAATTATGTGATTGACTCTTAACTAACCTCAGTTCATGGCCATTCAGGGGTGCACAACAAATGTTGGCTTTTCCAGCAACACCCACAGTTCATTAAAAAATTAAAGAAAATAATATTGAATATATATTCAGTATAATCCTGAATAATCACATCTTCTCAGGAAAACTACAGGCAGGCAATTAATGCTAGACAAGCCAATAAAGCCCATATCCCATGAGTGAATAAAAGATACAGTTCCGCTTAGCATGCTAATCACAATATAACCTACTCCTGATATTTCAACATCCTCTTTAGAAAGGCAACAATAGCTCAAACAAACAGCTCCACGGATGTCACCTGAACAAACAACATCCTTAAAAATAAACTCCAGTGTATTAAGAGTCAATCCATAGGAAATCTTCCATGACATAACAGAAAATTTGACATCAAAAACAGTGTGAAGTGAGGCACTATTATACAAACCAATTTTAACTGGCTTCAGCTAACTGCCTATTATAAAAGATTAGCCAAACGAGAAGATATAATAGGACGGAACTAACATATTCAACCCAAAGATCAAATTCATAGCAAGCTCACAAAACCATTGCTTTGCACTCTTGCTAGATCAGATAAGAATTGTTAATGGGCTTCAGTGGTATAGATTTTGTGTCATGTTATTCTTTAAAAGATTCCTCACCATATTTGGCCTCCTCTACTGCAGCAGATAGAGCTTTCAAAAACACTTTACCCAAAGGTCGGATAACTCAGTTAGCTAGGTAGCTCGTTGGTATTGCTAAATGACACCAACGGGCACAATTCCTGCACTGGCCCCTGTCACCGTGAAGGTCCCATCTTCTTGACCTCACCTTGTGCCCGAGGCACGGTGACCCTCAGGTTAAACCACCGTCAGTTGCCTTTTTATTTAGTGACATGTCTATGGTGCTCTGGGACTATAGCAACTTGACATTTAGGTTACTGAAAGCTTCATAATGTCATAAAAAATTCTAATAGTTTAATACATCATTTAAAGAGTACAGAATTGGTGTTTTAATTTTTTTTTTCAAAATTAAGTATTACCTTGTTATTTATATAGATACTCCAGAAGGAACTGAGCCTTGTTGAATGGTAAAGTAACAAGAACAAATCCCATTACGGGCTAAATTAGCTGAGCTTCAACAACAAAGCAACAGGGGAGTAACAGGTATCATCAGCTGTGTGGTAGGACAAGAGAGAAGCAAAATCATCCAGAAATCTTGCATTTCTCTGGAAAGATAAAAAATCTACTAACTCAGTCAGTAATATTAAAAAGCATTTTGTGGACCCCAATGTGAAGGTAAAGGGAAAGGTGGCACAATAAGAGAACATATACACAAGGTGATTGAAAGAGCTTCTGTTTTTAGTTTTATTTGTAAGTGCAATAGAATCGTAATCATGTTTGATGAATCTCTGCACCAGTTTCTTCCCAGCACAGGAACTGGTCAGCTTCACTTACACACCCTTGCTTCTAAATATAAATTTTAAATCATCAATAGCACTACGAGGATTTAGTTCACAGATAAATAAACAAGCCTTGCACATATATAGCATCTTTAATGCAGTTAGAAGATTCAGGATGCTTCACAGAAGCATAATCAAATAAAACTTGACACTGAGATAACAAGGTGAAGAGCTGGATGAACACAGCAGGCCAAGCAGCAGAGGAGCAGGAAGGCTGATGTTTCAGGCCTAGACCCTTCTTCAGAAACTTGACACTGAGCCATTTCAAGAGATGTACAGCCTGGTCAAATCGGAAGATTTTAAGGATAAAGAGGGGAGAGAGAGAGAGCGAGAGAGAAAACGATGTGGAGATCTTTAAAGCGGGAATTCCAGAGGTTAAGACCTTGACAGAAATATAACCACCAGAGAAGTGATTAAAGAGGGTAGAATTGAAAGTTTGAGCACTGGAGGAGATTACTAGGGGAAAAGGAAGCTATTTTTAAAATGCAGGTAAGCATTGCCAAATCAAAAGTCAATATACATCAATGAGCAATTGACTGATGGCTTCATGGGACTCAACATGATTTTGGATACAGGCATTTAAGTTTGGGCAATCTTGATGAACAGTCAATGTTATACAATTTATAGAATGAAGCCCAATTTACTAAAAATAAACTACAAACGTTAGATTTTAAAAAGAGTGTAACAGATTGAAAGCAAAAGTATCTGTTGTCCCATTCCCTTTCAAAGCATGTGGCACTTCGTAACTCAAATAAGACAACACTTCTACTCAGTCACAGTAACTTGAAAGATCTAAGTCACGCAAATTTTCATAAATTTTTAGCTTTTCCTAATGAGATTCCTCCACAACTTAATGGATACAAGGAAAATAAACTAATACAGAGACACAGATAAACACCAACTGACAAGAGACTGGATAAACTGTCAAAATTGGGCCAGGCACAAAAGCATGCCAACAGGTGCCAGGCACACAAACAGACCAGGACATGGGCACACAACAGACTCAGTATGCCAACTTGCCAGGGCACTGGCATGCTGACAGACCTGGACTCAGAGACGCTAACTGAGCAGGCATAACAACTGACTGGGGGCAAGGCACAAGAGCTTGCCAACGGGTCAGGAGCACCCGACAGGCTAGTGCTGGGCACAATGACAGGTGGGAAGCCAAAAGACTGGGTCGGGGCTCACGTGGGACCTGGCACACCGACAAACTGAGGTCAGGCACAAGAGTCAAAGGGGCAGGAACACCAACAGACCAGGACACGACCACACTGGCTTAAACCTAGCTCGCATTTGCGGTTTATAAAAAAAACTCGGACAAACGACGGGACCATGTCGACACAACAAGTAAAAAGGACGGCGGCGGGTCTGCTGCCTGACGGACAACCCTCCGGACCCCGGTCCCTGAAACAGCCCTGTGCCATTATAGCAGCACCAGGGAGGTGCGGGACCGAGACCCAGGCTTCCTCCGGCCCCTCTGTGTGTGTGTGTCAACGGCCCATCCCGGGCTGCACTCACCCGGACCACCAGCTCAGGCTCGGAGCCGTCCCGAGTCCCCGGATCTCCACCAACATTCAGCTCCCGTCGCTTCTCGTCCGCCATCTTCCTCACTGCCGCCAAGCGTAGTCGCTAGCATCGCCCCGCTTAGTGACAGTTTTCCAGCTGAGGCTAGCAATGCTTTACGGCAGCTGCCCAAAGTAGGGGAGGAGGCAGAGGTGATGGAGTAAGCGTGAAAGCAGCTTTTTGTGGTAAATAACCAGAGTTGAATTATCAGCAAAGGCTTGTATTGGCACATGTTGAAAAATCTTGCTGTTATTTTTAACAGCCAAACCTTCCATCTATAAATAGGTTGCCCCATTAAGACAAAAGCCAAATACTGCGGATCCTGGAAATCTGAACTGAAAACAGAAATTGCTGGAGAAATTCAGCAGGTCTGGCAGCATCTGTGGAGAAGGAAACAGAAATAATGTTTCGAGTCCTAGATGGCTCTTCTTCAGACCCCAGTCCCAGAACATTCTGTATTTATTCTAAGGTTACAGCTGACTCCAGCTTTATGGAGGTTGGCTCACGCATCATGTCCACCAGGCGTTGGGGCGTCTGCAAATACTATTTAGTTTCATTCACAAATTTTGTCTGCGGCGGGGGGGGGGTAATTGTGCACCTTCCACACCAGGACAGTCTGTCTTAATTAAGCAGTCACCCAGGAACAAGGATGCCTTTCTTTCACACTGGAATTGTCGGTCCTGAGATGCTAAATAATCCAAGCTGGATTCACACATCCTGCCATAGGAGAGACAGATGATATTTGCTGAAGCATGGAGGTAGAAAGCTTGGATACTCACTATTTACATATAGAGTCATACAATTATACAGCATAGAAAAAGGCCATTCAGCCCACTTTGTCCATGCCAAGCAATGAACACAAAACTACACTAATCCCATTTCCCTGCACTTGGTCATAGTTTACTATTTTCTTGAAATTTTAAGTCCTCATTAGAGACAGCAAGAGCTGCAAATGCTAGAGTCAGAGTCAACACAGTGTGGAGCTGGAGGAACACAGCAGGTCAGGCAGCATCAGAGGAACGGGAAAGTCGATGTTTTAGGTCAGGACCCTTCATCAGAAACTTTTATCAGATGTTTCTTAAATGTTCTGAGAGTACCTGCCTCCACTACCCTCTCAGGCAGTACATTCCATATTGTACTATTCTCTGGATGTTCTGTTTTCTCCCTGATCTCCTCTAAACCACTTACTCCTCACCTTAATCTTATGCCCTCTGGTCTTAGACACATCTGCCAAGGGGGAAAAGATTCTCACAATCTACTGTTTATGTCTCTGATAGTTTTGTGTGCCTCAATCAGACCTCCCCCTCAACCTCCCCTGCTCCAAGGAAAACAAATTAACCTATCCAGTCTCTCCCTTTAACAGAGACTTTTCATTACAAGTAATATCCCGGTGAATCTACTCTGAACCCTCTCCAGTGCAATAACATCCTTCTGATAGTGTGGTGACCAGAACTTTTTCAAGTTGTGGCTGATCTAATGTTTTATAAAGTTGTAACAAAGCTATCTTGTTCCTATAGTCTACACCGAAGTAATGAAGGTAAGAATCTCATAGGTCTTCTTCACCACCTTGCATACCTATGCTGACACCTTGAGGGATGTATGGACTTGTACACCAAGGTCCATTTGTTTATCAGTACTCCCTTCGGACCTACCATTCACTGTGTATAATCCTTACCTTATTAGACCTTCCAAAATGCACTACCTTGCACTTATTGTGGTTAAATTCCATCTGCCATTGCTCTGCCTAATTTGCCAGCTGATCAATATCAGACTGTAGCCTGAGACCTTCCTGCTCACTATCAACACCACTAATTTTTGTGCCATCTGCAAACTTACTAATTATAACTTCACATCCAACTTGCTAATGTCCATAACAAACAGCAAGGGTCTATACACCGATTCCTGAGGTACACCGCTGGTCCAAGGTTTCCAATCGCAAAACAACCCTCCATCATCACCTTTTGCCTCCAATTTGAGAGCCAGTTTTGGATCCAGTTTGCCTTGGATCCAATGGGCTGTTACCTTTTGGACTTTCATGTGGGAACTTGTCAAAGATCTTACTGAAGTCCATGTCAACCACATCAACTGTACTACCCTTATCAATATACTTAGTCACCTTTTCAAAAATACAATTAAATTAGTCAGACAGGATGTCCCTGTAATAAATCTGTGCTGACTATCCCTGATCAGCCCTTGCCTTTCCAAGTGTTGGTTAATCCTGTCCCTCTGAATCTTTTCCAATAATTTCCCTACCACTAATGTCAGACTAACTGTCTGTAATTGCCTGGCCTATCCCTGTTGCCCTTCTTGAACAAAGGAACCACATTAGCTATTCCTGCAGTCATCTGACACTTCACCCGTGGCCAGCAAAGTATTAACTATCTCCACCAGGGCCCCAGCAATCTCCTCTCTTGCCTCCCAGAGCATCTGGGATACATCTCATCAGGCCCTGGTGATTAATGCCAACTAAAACTTCTAATACCTCCTCCTTATTAGTCTTAATATGCTCTAGAACCTCACCATTCCCAATGGAAATCCCACTCTACAATGTCTCTCTCCTGTCTGATTACAGGTAAGAAGTATTCATTTAAGACCTCACCCACGTCCAAGAAGGTAGCTTGTTGAACCACTTAAGTCCTTGCAGAAATAACTATAACACACTCATCAAATTCAGCAAGACAGCTCCCAGTGCAAAGATTAAATATTCCAATAAATCACAGTGGGTCATATCTGAAGTTGGCTAATAGAATTGGGTGCAAAATTATTTCTGGCCGTACTTCCCTGTTGTTTCGATAGTATTTAGTGATAATGATCATTAGTTTAAGCTTTCAATGAGTTTCAACTAATTTTTGCTTCTTAGGATACACCCACAATGACGCTAGTGAGGGAGTTACAAGATTTTGCCCTACAACAGTGAAGGAACAGTGATACAGTTCCAGGTCAGGGTGGTAAGTGGCTTTGGGGGGAACACGCAGGTGGTGGTGTACCCATGCATTTGCTGCCTGTGTCCTTTTCAGTCTGAAAGGTAGATTAAGACCAGGTGAGGTCTTAAATGAATACATCTTACCTGTAATCAGAGAGGAGGGAGACATTGTAGAGTGGGATTTCCGTTGGGGATGGTGAGGTTCTAGAGCATATTAAGACTAATAAGGAGGAGGTATTAGAAGTTTTAGTTAGCATTGATCAGCAGGGCCTGATGAGGTAGATTAAGTAATTCAAATTCAATAAGTGTTCAGGGACAACAGGGTGTGACTGTTAGTGAGGCAGGTAGGGGGAGTCTGAGTTCAGGAGTGCAGGAGCCGCAGCCCTTGACCTTGTCCAAGAGGTATGAGATTCTTGCTCTCTGTACGGATGAGGGAAAGGGCTGTGGACAGGATGAGCCAGCTGACCATGGCACCATGGTGCTGAAGGCCATTCAAGAGGGGGAGCAAAAAGACAAATAGTTGTTATAGCGGATTCTATAATTAGGGCGACAGATAGTATCCTGTGCAGGCCGGATCGGGAGTCCCGCATGGCGTGTTGCCTGCCCAGTGCCAGGGTGCAGGACATCTCCGACCGGCTTGAAAGGATATTGGAGCGGGAGGGGGAGGACCCAGTTGTTGTGGTCTAACAACATAGGCAAAGCTAGAGTAGAGGACCTGTTCAGGGATTATCAAGCACTAGGAAGGAAATTGAAGTACAGGTCCTCAAGGGTCATAATCTCCGGATTACTGCCCAAACCACGTGCCAATTGGCATAGGGATAAGAAAGTTAGGGAAGTATTGGTGGCTAAGGGATTGGTGTAGGAAAGAGGGATTCCATTTCATGGGGCATTGGCATCAGTTTTGGAACCGGGGGGATCTGTACTGTTGGGACGGTCTCCACCTGAACTGATCTGGAACCAGTGTTCTAGCGAAAAGGATAAATAGGGTGGTCAGTAGGACTTTAAACTTCTGAGTCGGGGGGAAGGGAAAGCAAAAGCGACAGGGAGTATGGAGTTAAATGGAAAGATAAGCAGCAGAATAGCATGTGAGCAGGTGGGTTTAAGCTCGAGGCAGACTAGGAATGCAGCAAAAAGGAAGGATAACTTAGGACGTCTTATGATTTCCAATATCTCTAATAATGATAAGAAAGTTAGCATTAAGGCACTTTACCTAAATGCTCATAGTATTCGTAACAAAGTAGATGAATTAACGGCACAAATCATCTTGAATGATTATGATGTGGTAGGCATCACAGAGACATGGTTGCAGGGGGTTCAGGACTGGCAGTTTAACATCCAAGGATTTACAACTTATCGAAAAGACAGGGAGGTGGGCAGAGGGGGCGAGGTTGCCTTGTTAGTTAAGAATGAAATTAAATCAATAGCACTGAATGACATAGGGTCAGATGATGTGGAGTCTGTGTGGGTGGAGTTGAGGAACCACAAAGGCAAAAAAACCATAATGGGAGTTATGTACAGACCTCCTAACAGTGGTCAGGACCAGGGGCGCAAGATGCACCGGGAAATAGATAGGGCATGTCAGAAAGGCAAGGTCACGGTGATCATGGGGGACTTCAATATGCAGGTGGACTGGCTGAATAATATTGCCGGTGGATCCAAAGAAAGGGAATTCATGGAATGCTTACAGGATGGCTTTTTGGAACCGCTTGTGATGGAGCCCACAAGGGAGCAGGCTATTCTGGACTTAGTGCTATGTAATGAGCCAGACTTTATAAAAGATCTTAAAGTAAGGGAACACTTAGGAGGCAGCGATCATAATATGGTAGAGTTCATTCTGCGGTTTGAAAGAGAGAAGGCAAAATTGGATGTAATGGTGTTACAGTTAAATAAAGGTAATTACAGGGGCATGAGAGAGGAACTGACGAAAATTGACTGGAAGCAGAGCCTAGCGGGGAAGACAGTAGAGCAACAATGGCAGGAGTTTCTGGGTGTAATTGAGGACACAGTACAGAGGTTCATCCCAAAGAAAAGAAAAATTATCCGGGGGGGTGCGGATTAGACAGCCATGGCTGACAAAGGAAGTCAGGAAATGTATCAAAGAAAAAGAGACAGCCTATATAGTGACCAAGAGCACTGGGAAATCAGAAGACTGGGAAGGGTACAAGAACAAACAGAGGATAACAAAGAGAGAAATAAGGAAGGAGAGGATCAAATATGAAGGTAGGCTAGCCAGTAATATTAGAAATGATAGTAAGAGTTTCTTTCAATACATAAGAAACAAACGAGAGGCAAAAGTAGATATTGGGCCGCTCCAAATTGATGCTGGAAGGCTAGTGATGGGAGATAAGGAAATAGCTGAAGAACTTAATAAGTATTTTGCGTCAGTCTTCACAGTGGAAGACATGAGTAATATCCCAACAATTAAGGAGAGTCAGGGGGCAGAGTTGAGTAAGGTAGGCATTACAAAAGAGAAAGTGCTAGAAAAGCTAAAAGGTCTAAAAATTGATAAATCTCCTGGCCCCGATGGGCTACATCCTAGAGTACTGAGGGAGGTGGCTGAGGAAATAGCGGAGGCGTTGGTTGTGATCTTTCAAAAGTCAGTGGAGTCGGGGAAGTCCCAGATGATTGGAAAATCGCTGTTGTAACCCCCTTGTTTAAGAAAGGACCAAGACAAAAGATTGAAAATTATAGGCCAATTAGCCTAACCTCGGTTGTTGGTAAAATTCTAGAATCCATCGTTAAGGATGAGATTTCTAAATTCTTGGAAGTGCAGGGTCGGATTAGAACAAGTCAGTATGGATTTAGTAAGGGGAGGTCATGCCTGACAAACCTGTTACAATTCTTTGAAGAGGTAACAAGTAGGTTAGACCAGGGAAACCCAGTGGATGTTATCCATCTAGACTTCCAAAAGGCCTTTGATAACGTGCCTCATGGGAGGCTGCTGAGTAAGGTGAGGGCCCATGGTGTTCGAGGTGAGCTACTGGCATGGATTGAGGATTGGCTGTCTGACAGAAGGCAGAGAATTGGGATAAAAGGCTCTTTTTTGGAATGGCAACCAGTGACAAGTGGTGTCCCGCTGGGTTCAGTGTTGGGGCCACAGCTGTTCACTTTATATATTAATGATCTGGATGAAGGGACTGGGGGCATTCTGGCGAAGTTTGCCGATGATACGAAGTTAGGTGGACAGGCAGGTAGTACGGAGGAGGTGGGGAGGCTGTGGAATGATTTAGACAGTTTAGGAGAGTGGTCCAGGAAATGGCTGATGAAATTCAACGTGAGCAAATGCGAGGTCTTGCACTTTGGAAAAAAGAATACAGGCATGGACTATTTTCTGAACAGTGAGAAAATTCATAAAGCCGAAGTACAAAGGGATCTGGGAGTGCTAGTCGAGGATGCTGTAAAGGTTAACTTGCAGGTTGAGTCCGTGATTAAGAAAGCGAATGTAATGTTGTCATTTCTCTCAGGAGGGTTGGAATATAAAAGCAGCGATGTGCATCTGAGACTTTACAAAGCTCTAGTTAGGCCCCATTTAGAATACTGTGTCCAATTTTGGGCCCCACACCTCAGGAAGGACATACTGGCACTGGAGCTTGTCCAGCGGAGATTCACACGGATGATCCCTGGAATGGTAGGCCTAACATATGATGAACAGCTGAGGATCCTGGGATTGTATTCATTAGAGTTTAGAAGGTTGAGGGGAGATCTAATAGAAACTTACAAGATAATGCATGGCTTAGAAAGGGTGTACGCTGGGAAGTTGTTTCCGTTAGGCGGGGAGACTAGGACCCGTGGGCACAGCCTTAGAATTAGAGGGGGTCAATTTAGAACGGAAATGAGGAGACATTTCTTCAGCCAGAGAGTGGTGGGCCTGTGGAATTCATTGCCACGGAGCGCAGTGGAGACTGGGACGTTAAATGTCTTCAAGGCAGAGATTGATAAATTCTTGATCTCGCAAGGAATTAAGGGCGATAGGGAGAGTGCGGGTAAGTGGAGTTGAAATGCCTATCAGCCATGATTAAATGGTGGAGTGGACTCGATGGGCCGAATGGCCTTACTTCCACTCCTATGTCTTATGGTCTTATAAAGGTGTTGCTGAAAGATCCTTGGTGAATTTCTGCAGTGCATCTTGCAGATGGTACACATTGCTTCTACTGTGCAGTGGTGGAGAGAGTGAATGTTGAAGATGGTAGATGGAGCACTAATCAAGCTTTCTGAAGAAGGGTCCCGACCTGAAACGTCAGCTTTCCTGCTCCTCTGATGCTGCCTGGCCTGCTGTGTTTCTCCAGCTCCACGCTGTGTAATCACTAGTCAAGCTGCTGCTTTGTCCTGGATGGTGTCAGACTTCTTGAATGCTGTTGGAAATGTGCTCATCCAGGCAGGTGGGAATTATTCCAACACACTGCTGACTTGTGCTTTGTAGATGATAGACATTCACTGGGGAGTCAAGAGGTGAGTTACCCACCACGAAATTCCCTGCCTCAAATCTGCTTTTCTTTATTTGTGCAGCTGGTGCAATTCAATTTCTAGTCAATGGTAACCGCGCAGAATGTTTCAGTGGGGGATTCAGTAATGGTCATGCTAATGAATGTCATGGGGTGATGGCTAGAATCTCTCTTCTTGGAGATGGTCATCGCCTGGCACGTCTGTGGTATGAATGCTGCTTGCTACTTATAATCACAAGACTGGATGTGATCCAGGTTTTCCTGCACGTGGAAATGAATGCTTCAGTATCTGAGGAATCACAAATGCTGCAGAACATTGTACAACTATTAGATTGAAAATCTTTCACTAACCCACTTCCACCATAAAATGAAAGTAATTCTAAAAAAATGTGAATGGAAGGAGGGTCTGAGGTTTTATGTTTATAAACCACATGGATCTGATCATTGATGTAGTAATGTAAAGGTGTCTGTTTGAAAGAGGTTTATAGAGAGTTTGCCCCGATTCCCATTGATTCCAGTTTTGCTAGAATTCCCTGGTGCCACATGGTTGAATGTGGCCTTGATGCCAAGGGCTGTCACTCTCACCTCAACGCTGGAATTCAGCTCTTTTGTCTATGTTTGAACCAAGGCTAGAATGAAGTCAGGAGCTGAGTGACCCTAGCTGAATCCAAACTGGGTGTCATTGAGCAGTTATTAATGACCAGGTACTGCTTGATAGCACTATTGATGGAACCTTCCATAACTTTTCTGGTGATTGAAAGTAGACAGATGGGGCAGTAATTGGCCATGTTGGAATTGTCTTGCTTTTTTGCATCAGGACATACCTGGGCAGTTTACCACATTGTTGGGTAAATGCCAGTGTTGTAATTGTACTGGAAGAAATTGCCTGGAAGTTGGGGGTGGGGGGTGAGGGGCAAAACATTCTGGAGCACAAGTTTTCAGTACTATATCTGGAATGTTGTCAGGGCCCTAGTGCCTCCAACCAGTTTTTAACATCACATGGAGTGAATCGAATTGGCTGAAGACTGGAATCTCGTGATGCTGGGGACCACTGAAGGAGGCCTGGATGGATCATCCACTTGGTACTTCTGGCTGAAGATTGCTGCAAATGCTTTGGCCTTATCTTTTGCACTGATGTGTTGGGCTGTATTGAGGATGGGGATACTTCCTCCTACAGCGAGTTGTTCAATTGTCCGTCACCATTCACGACTGGATGTGACAGGACAGCAAAGCTTAGATCTAATTGGTTGGTTGTGGGATCACTTAGCTCTGCCTATCACTTGCTGCTTATGCTATTTGGCCAGGTGGTCCTGTTTGGTAGCTTCACCAAGTTGGCAGTTCATTTTTAGGTATGCCTGGTGCCATGCATCCTAGCATGCCCTCCTGTACTCTCCAATAAACTAAGTTTGATCCCCTAGCTTGATGGTAGTAGTAGAGTGGGGGATATGGGGGCCACGAGGTTGCAGATTGTGTTAGAGTACAATTCTGCTGCTCTAGGCAGCCCACAGCACTTCATGAATACCCAGTGTTGAGTTGCTAGATCTGTTTGGAGCCTGTCCTATATAGTATGATGATAATGCCACACAACACGATGGAAGGCGGGACTTTGTCTCCACAAGGGTAGTATGGTGATCCTTTTAAGCAACATTGTCATGGAAAGATGCATATGCAGCCAGGAGATTGGTAAGGATGAGGTCAAGTACGTTTTCCCTCTTGTTGGTTTCCTCACCAGCTGCCGCAGACATAGCAGCTATGTCCCTTAGGATCCAAACAACTGAATCAGTAGTGCTATTGCCAAGCCACCCAGAGTACATTTTGCCATCTTCAGTGCTTCTTCCAAGTATTGTTGAACATGGAGGAGTACTGATTCATCAGCCGAGGGAGGACTGTATGTCGTAATGAGCAGGAGGTCTCCTTGCCCATGTTTAATCTGAAATCATGAGATTTCACAGGGTCTGGAGTCAATGTTGAGGATGCCCAGGGTAACTCTCTCTCAATTGTATACCACCTCTGCTGGGTCTGTCCTGCTAGTGGGACAGGACATACCAAGGATAGTAATGATGCTGTCTGGGACATTGTCAATAAGATATAATTCTCTGAGTATGACTATTTCAACCTGTTATCTGACTAGTCTGTGAGACACCTCTCCCAATTTTGGGAACGTTCTGAGGAAAGGTCACCAGACCTGAAATGTTAACTCTGATTTTTTCTTCACAAATGCTGCCAAATCTGCTCAGCTTTTCCAACAACTTCTGTTTTTGTTCCCAATTTTGGCACTGGCTCCCAGATGTTAGTAAGGAGAACTTTGCAGGGTCAACAGAGCTGTTTCTGCCATTTCTTTTTTGGTGCCTAGGCCAATGGCAGGTGGTCCATCTGGTTTCATTTCTTAGAGTCTAGTCCCAATTTGCCAGCGTTGGACCCATGTCCCTCTAAACCCTTCCTATTCATATACCCATCCAAATGCCTTTTAAATGTTGTAATTGGACCAGCCTCCATTGCTTCCTCTGGCAGCTCATTCCATACATGCACCATCCTCCGTATGAAATTGTTGCCCCTTAGGTCCCTTTTAACGCTTTCCCATCTCACCTTAAACCTCTGCCCTCTAGTTTTTGAATCCCCCACCCTGGGGAAAAGACCTTGTCTATTTACCCAGTCCATGCCCCTCATTATTTTTGAACCTCTATAAGGTCACCCCTCAGCCTCTGATGCTCCAAGGAAAATAGCCCCAGCCTATTCAGCCTCTCCCTATAGCTCAAATCCTCCAGCCCTGGCTATGTTCTTGGAAATCTTTTCTGAACCCTTTCACAACATGCTTCCTAAAGCAGGGAGACCAGAATTGCATATAGTATTACAAAAGCGGCCTCACCAATGTCATGTACAGCCTCAAAATAACCTCCCAACTCTATACTCAGTGCACTCACCAATAAAAGTAGGCATACCAAGCCTTCTTTGCTATCCTATCTACCTGCAACTCCATTCTCCATTTTCAAGGAACTATGAACCCGCAGTCCAAGGTCTCTTTGTTCACGAACACTCCCGAGGACCTTAGCATTAAGTGTGTAAGTCCTACACTGAATTGCCTTTCCAAAATGCAGCACTTCACATTTATCTAAATTAAACTCCATCTGCCATCAGCCCATCTGATCAAGATCCCATTATATTCTGAGGTAACCTTCGCTTTTGGTGTCATCTGCAAATGTACTACGCATATCTCTTATGTTCATATCCAAATCATTCAGATAAATCATAAAAAGCAGTGGACCTAGCACTGATCCTTGTGGCACACCACTGGTCACAGGTCTTCAGTCTGAAAAGCAACACTCCACCACCAACCTCTGCCTCCTACCTTTGAGCCAGTCTATATCCAAATGACTAGTTCTCCCTGTATTCCACGTAATCGAACCTTGCTCACCAGTCTATCATGCAGAACCTTGTCGATCACTTTACTGAATTCCATACAGATCACATCCACCGTTCTGTCCTCATCAGTCTTCTTTGTTACTTCTTCAAAAAACTGAATCAAGTTGGTGAGACATGATTTCCCACACACAGAGCCATGTTGACTATCCCTAGTCAGTCCTTGTCTTTCCAAATACATGTAAATCCTATCCCTCAGGATTCCCTCCAAATATTTGCCCACCACCGATGTCAGGCTCACCTGTCTATAGTTCCCTGGCTTTTCCTTACCACCTTTCTTAAATAGTGGCACCACATTAGCCAACCACCAATCTTTTGGCACCTCACCTGATGCTATCAATGATATAAATATCTCAGCAAGGGGCCCAACAACTACATCCCTAGCTTCCCACAGAGCTCTAGGGTACACCTGATCAGGTCCCGGGGATTTATCCACCTTTATGCGTTTTAAGCTGTCCAGCACCACTTCATCCGTAATATGAACATTTTTGAAGATGTCGATATCTATTTCTCCATGTTTTATCTCTTCCTATCCTTCTCCACAGTAAACACTGATGCAAAATACTCGATTAGCATCTCCTCCAGTCTCCTGCAGTTCCACACATAGGCAGCCTTGTTGACCTATTCAGTCCCCAGTTACCCTTTTGTCCATAATGTATTTGTAGAATCCCTTTGGATTCTCCTTAATAGTATTCACTAAAGCTTTCTCATGTCCCTCTTGATTTCCCTCTTAAGTATATTCTTACTGCCAACGTACTGTTCTAGGGATTCACTCGATCTCTGCTGTCTATACGTGACATATGCTTCCTTCTTTTTCTTGACCAAAACCTCAGTTTCTCTAGTCATCCAGCATTCCCTACACCTACCAGTCTTGCCCTTCACCCTAACAGAAACAAACTGTCTTTGGACTCTCACTATCTCAATTTTGAAGACTTTCCATTTTCCAGCTGTGCCTTTACCTGAAAACATCCACCTGCAATCAACTTTTGAAAGTTCTTGCCTAATACTTCCTCCAAATTAGAATAGCACTGGTCTATCCTTTTCCATCACTATTTTAAAACTAATAGAATTATGGTCACTGGCCCCAAAGTGCTTCCGCTCCCACTGACACCTCAGTCACCTGCTCTGTCTTATTTCCCAAGAGTAGGTCAATTTTGTACCTTCTGTAGTCGGTACATCCAGAAAGTGAATCAGAAAACTTTATTTGTTGAGACTTTGTAGAAATTGGTACAACTGAATGGCTTGCTAGGCCATTTCAGAGTCAACCACATTACTATGGATTTGGAGTCACATATAGGCCAGACCAGGTGAGGATGGCAGATTTCCTTGCCTGAGGGATATTACCAAGCCAGATGACTTTTTCCAACAATCGACAATAGTTTCAAGGTCATAATTTTATTCTTTATTCCAGGTATTTTTATTGAATTCAAATTCCACCATCTGCCATGGTGGGATTCGAACCTGGGTCCCCTGGCTATTCACTGAGTTTCTGAATTATTAGTCTAGCAATAAATACCACAAGGCCATCGCCTATTGGCAGAGTCACCATTTTACTATTATATCCTTCTTATTAGTCTTGTTACATTTTTTTCAATGACTGAAGTTCAGGTAAGGTGTTAACGTGGTCTTGCTGAGCGCACAAGTCAGCAAAATAAAGGACAGCAGCTCATCACCAAGTGCAGCTAGACACAGAATATGAAATTTAAAATTTGGTGAATTCATGAATGAGGTGTCGTGACAAGATTCTGCTCACTTAAGCAGTAACATTCTGGGAGTGGGGATCAGTGGAGGGCAGGGACTGGTTTGAAAGAATGTGATGACATATGGCCAATCATTTGTGTCTGGGATGAGGAGTAATTATTTCACGCAAAGGTTGTGAATCTATTGAACTCTCTGATTCGTAGGGTTGTGGATTCTCCATTCTTGAACATATTTAAGGTTTAGGTACACAGATATTTGATTCCTCAGGGAATTAAGGGAGTGGCAGAAAAGTGCAGCTGAAGGCCAAGGTTGATGGGTCACCTTATTGAGGTTTATAAAATCATCAGGGACATAGATAAGGTGAATGACAATGGTCTTTTCCCGAGAGTGGGGAGGTTCAAAACTAGGGTGCATATTTTTAAGGTAACAGGAGAAAGATTTATAAAGGGTATGAGGGGCAAATGTTTTACACAGAGAGCAGTTTGTGTGTGGAATGAATTGCTTGAGAAAGTGGTGGATGCAGGTACTGTTACAATGTTTAAAAGACATTTGGATAAGTTCTTGAATAGGAAAAGTTTATTTTGGGAACATGATGAGTACGGACTGGTTGGACTGAAGGGTCTGTTTACATGCTGTATGACTCTATGACTATGATCAAGATCAGCCATATCCTTGGGTGTTTCTGTGCACAGATCATTGAAGGTGGCAGGCTAGGTGAATAGAGCAGTAAGTAAAGCATCCTTGGCTGTATTAATTGGGGCAGAGAATTCAAGAGCAAGGAGGTGATGTTGAACTCGTACAAGACAGTTGTTAGACTTCAGGTGGAGTATTGTATAAAGTCCTGGGTACCACCTTTTGAAAGGATATGAACACGTTGGAGAGAGTGCATAAATGATTTACAAGAATGGTTCCAGGGATGAAAAAATTCATTTATGAGGACAGATTGAAGAGCTTGGAGAGAAGAACACTAAGACAAATCTGTTAGTGGTTTTCCAAATCATGAGCAGGCTGGCTAGAGGGAGAAACTTTTCCTGTTCGTAAAAGGAACAAGAATGAGAGGGCATAGGTTTCAAATGCAAGTTGAGAAAAACTTTTTCTCCCAGCGAATAGTTAGATATGGAATGCATTGTCTGGAAATGTAATTCAAGAGGCCTTTGGATAATTATTTGGATAAAAATAATATGCAATGGTATAAAGAAAGAGCTGAAGATTGGCACCAGATAATGATGTGTATTTGAAGAGCCGGTGTAGGAATAGACTAAATGGCTTCCTTCTGTGCAGGCAGACTTCTGTGATTCTGTGATAAGTGTATTACATGTCAGAACAGGTTGGATGGGCCTTATGGTTTACTCCTGCTCATGTTTCCTGTGTTCTTTTATTTTTATTTGAACACGATTATTTAATAGACCTACATAGTTTCAACTAAGTTACTTAGTGTTATTCAATCCTTCATGGAGTTTACATTATTGTAACACTGGAAGATTTAAATCAGTCAAACAGATTGACTTCGAACAATTACAAGAGTCAGACGAACAAGTGATTCATATAAACAGAAATGTTAGAAATATTCAGCAGGCCAAGCAGCATTATAATGGGACTTCTTCGCAGTATGGATCGAAATTGACTGCACCAGAAGCAGTGGACCTCTCACCTCTTCTGCTATTGAAAATTAATATGAGACTTACCGCTGCAAACCATGGCACCCGTCATCATGATGAAGGGTCATTATTCAGGAGTTTCGGAAGTGAACGATTTTTCAGTTACTCATGTGGGACTAATACTGTACTTAGTTCAGTTCAGTTACAGAAAATGGCAGCTTGTCTTTTTTTTCTTCTCATTTTCCCTGCTGGTGACTTCCTCTCTATTTATTCACTGGAGAGATTATTTATTGGACCCCTGGAAAGTATCATTGGACACCAAGTAGCCAATGAAGCCCAGTTGGCTAATCACAGCATTGCAGTCTGATTATTTACAGAATCATTAGATTTTGAATGAAGCTCAGAAATTGACTCCCTTGCAATGAGTTGGTATCTCTGCCAGCAGGGTCATGTGAGAAGAGCTGAGAGCCAGGCGGCCACCCACGAGCACAGAAGGAAGTATACACAGTGTGAATTCTGTTCTTATTCTGATGAGGTTGACCAGGTTGCCAACCCTTCAGCAATGCCCTAGAATCTCCCGGAACTGAATATTAATCTCCAAGCTGTCTCTGCTAGCAACCTAAACAAAAAGTTGTTAGAGTATTAAAAATGATTGTATTTTGAATGTACTTGATTATTCGTTATGCAAATATATGATTTGGTGATAAAAGAGTGTTTGATTGTCAAGTACAATCAGTCGGAAAGAGTTTATTCATTTTCCACTTGGTGTATGAAGATTGTGTGCCAAGAGAATGAACATATTTGGTGATCAATACCAAGACCCTGGATGTGGAACAATTAGAAGCAGTTTGTCCTGTAAAGGAACCTCCAGGACTACATCCAGAGCTGCTTGCAGCAGTGCCTGTGAGATGCACGCTCCGTACTGAAAACAGTAACCATTTGCTTCTTTTACTGAAATTTGCACCGCTTTATAAAAAATTAAGGGCACTTCCTATTTTGGGTAAATTTCATCAGTTTTCTTTTCTTGCGCTGTCACTTTACCTCCCTCCATTGGACCAAAGATCATTTACACACAGTCACTTCTCGAATACACCCTGATTTTAATCACTCCACCACTGGTCGCTCTGCCTTCTGCTGCCTGGGCCCTAAACTCAGGCATTCCCTCCCTAAATTTCTCTTACCGCTGGATCTCTTTCTCCACTTTTAAAAGGCTCCTTTACGACTTTACCCACTTTACCAAGACTTTAGTGTTGTAGTTCAGGTCAAATATTGATTGAGAATGATCTTGCCACATCCCCTCACATGTTAAAGGCACTATATGGTTGGTATTGTTATCGCTGTACTAGTTCTACTAAATTAGAATATTATTTTCTTTCTGATATGTTAGCTGCCAAATGCCAATAAAAGACATCTATTACAGTGTAGGTGTCACCAGTATCGATCCGTATCGTGTCAACAACAAGATATCAATCAAATAAAGCCACTTTTTAGAGACCAGAGTTTTGGATTGTGCAGCAACTTTGCTAGAGGAATCTCAAATCATTTAATAAAGGATTTGCATGATTCAATCTTCTTTGCTGTCCAGTGCATGAAACAATATACTTTTAAATCAAGAGATAGTAGGAACTGCCGATCCTGAAGAATCTGAGACAACAAGGTGTAGAGCTGGATGAACACAGCAGGACGAACATAGCAGGACAAGCAGCATCAGAGGAGCAGGAAAGCTGACGTTTCGGGCCTAGACCCAAAACGTCAGCTTTCCTGCTTCTCTGATGCTGCTTGGCCTGCTGTGTTCATCCAGCTCTACACCTTTTTGTCTCTCTACTTTTAAATCAATGTGTGTTGTGCACAGTATGGAGGCTACATTTAGTGACACCCCACTTTAATTAACAAAACTTGTATTGACAACATCAGTTAATGGAAAGCCAAACTCCCCAGCTGTATATAGTAACCGAATTGAGTCCAGCCAGAATGACTAGCTGGAGTTACTGTAATTGTAATTGTAATTACGGTAAATTATGTAAATACTGTAATTTCTGCATTCATGGCAACTGCCCTGCTAGAAGTGACTGGGATTTTTTTTTATGCACAAGGGATAAAGATGTGCATTTATATTGTGATCTTCACATTTATCAGACACTTTTTAAGTGTAGTCACTGTTGTAATGTGGGAAACACAACAGCGAAAATGCAATACCAATGTGTGACAATGATCTGTTAGTGTGATCTTGATTTTGGGGATAAATATTGTTCAGGACATTAGGTATCTTGCCACTGATTTGCTTCGCAATTCAATGATGAGATACCACATTAGTCAAGATTGGAAAATTCATTTTCTCTTCTTCAATATAGCATTATAAAATGACATGCTATAAGTGATCAATCTGAAGCATATACATTGATGGGCAAACAGAAAACAGAAAATTTTGGAAATGTTCAATTGGTCTGGCAGCAACTAGAGGAGAAACAAAAGGTGGAATGTTCCATTCCTTTGAGCAGAATGGACAATGGTAAGAAGTGTGGGAAAGTATGGCAAAAATGGTAAAATCAAATTCTTGATTGTGAGAACAGAATTTCCACTTGTCAACTTAAGAGTTAAACGGCGAGTTCAGAGTCTCACCAAGGAGCAGTAATTGCCTTATTTCCATGTATTTGCACCTCATCAATAGCACAACTCATTTCTGTGTAGCTTTCCAGTTTCTCTTCTTCAAGAACCTAGAAGATGCCATTTTCTGACATGAAAACTAAAGCAGTTACCTGGCAGCTGCAGCTCACTGCTCACTTCTCCAAGCCTTCATGTAAGTCTGTCTTCAGCACAACGTCCCCTCCATGCTGCATGGACACTGTCCTTCTTGACCATTTGTCTGTGCAATTTGGCATCAGCAAACCTCCAGCCTCATCACTGTTAGACCCCTCACTGATTTTTCATTTTTTTTAAATTCACAAGCTGTGAACTGGGAATTGTGAGCTAAAGATGGCTTTTGGACTGTGGGTAACAGCTTGCATTAAAAGGAAAACAGACCAAACAAGCTTTTGTTTATTTGTAAAGCCAGGTGCATAAGTTAATCGAAGTTTGGTTCCTGGTCAAAAGATTCTATAGATGCTTTGTCACTGGAGAAAAGTGTTGTGTTTAAACAGATAGCAGAAGTTGGCTATTAATGAGGTTCATACCTGGGAATTGGTTTCAGCAAATGTGGAAAAGACCTTATGTTCAAGCAGATGTTGTATGGTAACTGCGACCACCTTGAGGAGATGATCAGTCTGTCAGGGATGGGCAAGAATTGAATGATGTTTTAGACGGTGTTTTCTGTGAGTAGGAAGTCTGGCTGTTGATGCTACAGCATGAAGATTTGAAAGCTCCCTGCCTAACCTTCCTCATTCAGCTCTTGGAAGTTCAGAGAATAGAAAACTATATTATGAGTACTACTATTATGTAAAGGTGACCCTAAACGACACCTTCAGAAAATCAATCAAGGAAGCATCATCCATGCCTGTGCAAAAAATGCATTGTGAAAATCACTTAAGTAATTTGGCTAGTTTTGTTATTTTATTTATCCCTCAACTGAGTTTGTTTTTCTGTCTTTGGTGTGAATGTAGCTGAAAACAAAGCTTTTTGGATTTAAAGCATAGACCAGTCAGATTAGTTTGTTGCTTAATTTTGCTCTACTAAAGTTGTTATTGTATTGTTAATAAATCTCTATGTCTTTTGTTTAAGCTACAAAGTGGTGTTGAGAATTGATTACTTGCAGAGTATGAAATCAGTTCTTCAAAAGTCTGGTTAGGAACCATTGGGGTCAACTTTGACATGCTATAAGTGATCAATATGAAGCAAAAATATTGACAGGCAAGCTTGGCAACAATACACTGATAATGCTGAAAAACAGAAAACAGACAAGAATTTTTTTAAAAATCCCTCTGTTACAGACAAGTAGAAAGGCCCATAACATACTGAAATGCACCTTGTCCATGACAGAAATTCAACGGACAACTTGCCATTAGCTAATGTCCACAAATGGCAATATCATATGACTAGATAATCTGTTTTAGTGATGCCAGTTGAACGTTAATTATTGGGTTGGATAGCTGCCATGGAATCTCTCAAATTACCAAAAGGGCAGACAGGCCTCAAATTGATATTCCATGCTTCAATCTTCCAAATGCAAGGCAACTTTATTGAACCAAATTGGTACTAACTATCTGAAACTTTGGAAGAACTCATACCGCCCAAAGTTTTATTTTCTTTTTAAAACTGACCAAAGTCAGTGAATCAATCTGATAAATGTTTTTTGGGAGCTATTATAATCTCCACATAAGAAATGTAAACCAAAACAAAAACAAATTTACCAAATGATACCCAAATGAAGAAATTACCATCCCCAAGTTTCCACTTTTGTCTCTTTTATTTTTTAACAAAATTACAGTCAACATAAATTAAAAATGAATTTATGGTAAATTGATCAGTGTCCACTATTCAAGGCACATGGAAAAGTAAATACAGGGACTCCCCAATTTATGAATGTCTGATTTATGAAATGTGATACCATACAAGGGTTCTGTAAGGTTTTAGAGTAGCTTTGTAGCTCAGGTTGTGGATGTCGTGGTTGGTTGGCTCACCAAGCTGGATGGTCATAAGACAGACAGTGATCCCAACACCGTTCAGAAAAAGTGAACTCAACATACTCAACACATCGGAAGAAAAAAATACAACAAACCGGCTCGGTAAGCCAACCAAACACAACTATACAAGGATATATTAATATTAATTTTAAAGATTCAACGTAGAAAATGTTTCCTCCTACTTACAAGAGGCTATTTTACGTTGACATGCATGGAATTCTGACTTGTGAATGGACTCAAGAACGGAACCCATTCGCAACCCGGGAATGGCCTGTACTGCTAAGATTACCTTGTGAGATTGCATGCATTCATATCAGTCCTCCAGGGACAGTTGTCACCCAAACAGCACCTTCCTGAAGACTCTCCTTTACTTAGATCATGACAGTCTTGATAGTATGAATTTCTCAGAGATTCCTCTATCTGACTCCCTTAATAAACCTCATTAAATGGTTTGGTCAGCTCTGGCAAAGCTGAAGTATAGCCATAGAATTGTACAATTTAAAATCTCTGTTCTTATGATGTCTTTTAGCCTTTGTCCTGTTTAACTATTATGTACAAACACACACACAGCTCTATGTCATAGAGTCATAGAGTAATATAGCATGGAAACAGGCCCTTCGGCCCAAATTGGCCCATGGTGCCCACTCAGCTAGTTCCAATTGCCCGCATTTGGTTCATATCCCTCTAAACCCCTCCCATCCATGTACCTATCCAAATATTTTTTAAATGTTGCTATTTTACCTGCCTCAACCATTTTCTCTGGCAGCTTATATACACACCACTCTCTGCATGAAAAAGTTGTCCTCAATTCCTCCTTAAATCTATCCCCTCTCACTTTAAACCTATACCCTCTAGTTTTCAATTTCCCATCCCTGGGAAAAAGACTACATGCATTCATCCTATCTAGGCCCCTCATGATTTCATACACCTCAAAAAGGTCACGCCTCATTCTCCTACTTTCCAAGGAATACAGTCCTATCCTGGCCAACCTCTCCCTAAAACCAGGCCTACTAGTCCTGGCAACATCTCATAAATCTTTTTTGCACACTTTCCAGTTTAACTATGTCCTTCCTATAACAGGATGACCAAAACTGTACATAATACTCCAAGTGTGGCCTCAGCAACAACTTATACAACTGTAACATAATACTCAATACCTCGACCGATGAAGGCCAGCATGCCAAATGTTTTCTTCACCACCCTGTCTACCTGTGACACCACTTTAAACAAACTACGTGCTTGTACTCCTAGGTCCCTCTGTTTCACAAAACTCCTCAGGACCTTACCATTTACTGTATAACTCCTACCTTGGTTTGATTTTCCAACGTGCAACACCTCACACTTATTTGTATTGAATTGCATTTGCCAATCCTCAGCCCACTTCCCCATCTGATCTGTAATTACTGGTAACCTTCTTCACTATCAACGATACCTCCTAATTTTGTATCATCCACAAACTTACTAATCATGCCTTGTACATTCAGATCCAGATCATTTATGTAAATAACAAATAACATCGGTGTCAATTTAAGTCTGTCTCCTTTGTGCTACAGCTCTCCTTTATTCTTTTCAACAGTTGCTTATTTGTCTGTTTTCTGTGTTTGTCCACACAGCATTTTTCACAGTAATTCCTCATTTGTGTTGTAGTTACAATCGTCAAAATTACAAGTTTAATTGAAACAATGTTAAATGCATCAGATTTTTTAATAACAAAATGTAAAAGGCCATGTTAGGTTCTGTAGAATCTTTCCTGTCAGAAAAAGAATTAATTATACCCTGTAACTTTAAATAGTGTACAGTGCTAAATCTCTAATTTTAATAAATAACAACTCTTAAAAGTAAAATGAATCCTGAAATATGAAAGAAGTATGCCAACCCTAACAAGTTAGTTCCAGCACATCAATCCTCCTATCACCGATCCTCCTACTGGCTGATCCTCTGGCACCTCCCCAAACCCCTGCTTGCTAACCTTCCCAATTACCCTTCCCTCTCCCTTACTGTGTGACGTCCCATGAGTTCAATTAGAGACAGGAAACGACTTACGGAATTAGAGCAGTTTTGAGATGCAGGGCTATGGAGAAGGGCCAGTGATTGGGAGGATCAGCAATCTGGAGAAGCAGAAGAGTTGGCAGTGAATTGGAGGACTGGCAAGCCAGTTGGTCAGCCAGCAATGGGCTCGGTGGAGACTGGGAGGGTCAATGAGTGGGAGAGATTGCCTTAAAACAGCAATTAGTTAGGTGTCTGTCACAGCAAGAGTGAAATGACATTCACGTAAATCCACACAGCTAAATGTGAATACATATCCCATTAAAAACCAGAAGTACATCAAAACAATTTAATATGGGATGATTTAAAGTGTGGACTTACAGTAGCTTAATTTCCTTCTGTTGGTCCTGTTTTCAGATTAATAGTCACCCGGTCACATGGGCTAGATACCGCTTTCTTTTATTCACTGACAAGGTCAGCACTTGTGTCATGATTTAACTAAGAAGTGTGCACTGACAATTGTGAACCACTGTTCCACAAACCATCACAAAATGTAGAAAATCCCAATGAGACCATCAAGGTAACCACATTGCCTGACTAACTGATTGATTGATTGATTGATTTATTGTCACGTGTACCAAAGCATAGTGAAAAACTTTGTTTACGAGCAGTACAGGCATACAGGTTACATTGCACAGGGCATGCACTAGGCGAGATCAACGTTAGTAAGATCAGCATTGTTTGATGCTAGAGAATCCATTCATTAGTCTAATAACTGCCGGGAAGATTGCTGCTTGTGTGTGCAATTCACACCAGGTTTTGTTATTAACAGAAAATAACTTTGTTCATTGTAATGTACTTAGTGTTAACAATTTTTTATATTTGTTCTTGAACAAAACACAGGGAAAAGGATTCCTAGTCTACTGTGATGCAGCTTAAACAATGCCACTTTAAAAACTCCAAACACAGAAGCCAGATCACATAGGGCAGGTTAAATTGTCTGTCACAGTTCCCCTTAATTTCAATACTGATGACATGCTGCTTCTGTAAAGTGATATTGTTCGGTTTGATTGTTGATGTAGCAGACCTAACTCTTTTCTCCGTCCTTTTAAGTTTATTGGTTTTCTTGTCTTTTCAATATGGCTCCAAATTCCAAAATGGAAATATATGTGGTCTCTTATAATTGCTCATCCCTAACTGTCCTTGAGAAGGTAGTGTTAAGCCATCTTCTTGAACCACTGCAGACTGTGAGGTTGGTACACACAGTGCCATAAGGAAGGGAGTTTCAGGTTTTGATGCAGTAACAATGAAGGAATGGCAATATTGTTCTTAGTCTGGATGGTATGAGACTTGGAAGAGAACTTGAACGTGGTAATGTTTCCATGCATCTGCCACCCTCGTCCTTCGAGATGTAGAGCTCAACTGATTTGAAGATGTTGTCATAAGAACTTGAGTGAGTTGCTGCATCTTGTCGATGGATCACATAAATGCTATCGTGCATTGGTCGGAGGGGGAGGGAATACTGAAGATGGTGAATGGGGTGACAATCAAGCAGGGCGTCTTTGCCTGGATGGTGTGGAGTTTCTTGAGTGTTTTTGGAACTATACCCATCCAGGCAAATGAAGTGTATTCCATCATACTTCTGACTTCAACCTTGCAAATGGTGGAGAATTTTTGGAGAGACAGGAGGTAAATTACTCATTGTAGCATTCCCAGTTCCTGACCTCCTCTTGAAGTCACAGTATTTATATGGGTGATCCAGTCCAGTTTATGGTCAATGGTAGCCCCCCAGAATGTTGATAGTTAGGAATTCAGTGAGGTTATGTCATTGAAGGTTAAAGGGAAATAGCTAAGTTCTTTCTCATTGGAGATCACCATTGCCTGGCATTTGTGTGGCGCAAATGTTATTTCCACTTATCAGCCCAAGTCTGGATATTGTCCAGGCCTTGCTGCATATATTATACAAGAAAATTACAATTAATCCCTTTACAACAACTGATACAAACTCTTACTCTTTTCCAAACATTCTTAAAATCAATTAAAAATTCTTTGGTATTATGAGTCATCACAAAATCTCTAAAACTTGAAAAAAATTTATTATTGCATTGGAGGATTTTAAATTACAAAAGATAAGATCCTGATCAAAATAAACTCCTCTGTAAAACAATAATTTGGATCAACATTAATTAGGGACATTATTTTTTCTCATTGTCTTTTTTCACAATATCACTCTCCTATGATTTTTACAATAGCCTTACATTTAGAAGGTGCTGTTGGCGACTCTTTAATAATATGTTCCCTCTAGCAAATGGAGTCAAAGAGTTTTGCAGCATGGAAATAGATTCTTCGGTCCAACTCATCCATGCCATTTAGATATTCTAAACTGATCTCGTCCCATTTGCCAGCATTTGGCCCATATCCTTCTAAACCCTTCCGATTCATCTACCCGTCCAGTTGCCTTTTAAATATCATAATTGTACCTGCCTCCACCACTTCCTCTGGCAGTTTGTTCTATACATGCACCACCCTCTGCGTGAAATCATTACCTCTCAGGTCCCTTTTAAATCTTTCCCCTCTTACCTTAAACCTATGCTGGCTAGTTTTGGAATCCCCTATCCTGGAAAAAAGACCTTAGCTATTCACCTTATCCATGCCCCTCATAAGGTCACCCCTCAGCCTCCGATGCTCCAAGAAAATAGCCCCAATCTCTTCAACATCTCCTCATAGCTCAAACTCTCCAATCCTTGTAATTCAAATGAAGGCACATAATAAGGCATACAGTGTCCTAAGATTTACTAAAGAGGGTACAGGGTACAATAACAAGAGGTCATGTTGAACTTATATAAGACACTTGTTTGGCCTCAACTGGAATATTGCATCGAGTCTGGGCGCCACACATTAGGAAGGTGATTCATTGAAACTTACAAAATTCTTCAATGGTTTGACAGGGTAGATGCAAAAATAGTTCTCCCTAACTGGGGCTCTATAACCAAGGAACATGGTCTCACCCTGCTAAATGGGACAGCCTTCAAACAGATCTAGCAACTCAATCTGGACATCATGAGGCGCTTTGAGCCATCATGAAAGTTGTATTCAACCATAATCTGTAACCTCATGACGCAGCATGCACCCACTTTACTATTTTAATCAAGCCAGGAGATCAACCCTCATTTTCATTGAAGAGTGCAGGAGCAGTAGCAGGAAAGGCTAAGAATGAGGTGTCAATCTGGTGAAACTACAAAACAGGACAGCTTGCATGTCAAACAGCATAAGCAGAAAGTGATAGAACTAAGCAATCCCACAACCAATGCATCAGATCTAAGCTCTGCAGACCTGCCATATTCAGTCATGAATAGTGACAGACAATTATCCTAGACTCAGGACATCACTGCAGAAGTTCCTAAGGATGGTGTCTTAGGGCCAATGATATTCAGCTCTCATCAATGACCTTCCTGCCGTCGTAAGGTCAGAAATGAGGATGTTCAGCGCTATTCAGAAACTGAAGCAGGATGGACACAACATGACCTAGCTAACATTTGAGTTTGGGTCGATAAGTGGCAAGTAACATTCATAAGAACAAAGAAATGTAGGAGCCATTCAGCCCACTCTGCCATTCAGTTAGATTGTGCCTGATCACCTATCTCAATGCTGCTTTCCTGCATGATTTCTATATTCATTATAGTCATTAATATCGAAAAACCTGTTGATTTCTGTCTTGAACATGCTCAATGATCAAGCTTCCGAAGCCCTCTAGGGAATTCCAAAGATTCACCACACTCTGAATAAAGAGATTCCTCTTCATTGAATTCTTAAATGGCCTACTCCTTTATCCTGAGAGTATGTCCCCTGGTTCTAGATTCCACTTCATCACTGCAATGAGATAATATTGATTCTTCAAACTTCTAGTGAATATAGCCTCAGTTTCCTCAATTACGCTTTGTAAGACAATCCTGTCATCCCAGATATTGATCTGGTGAACCTCTACCACACTCCCTTAACAGGTTGATTCCTTAGGTAAGGAGACCAGAACTTTGTGCATTATTTCAGGTACAGTCTCACTAAGCCTCTATACAATAGCAACAAGATATCTTTACTTCTGTACTCAACTCTATACAATGACTATTGGCCTTCCTAATTACTGGCTCCCACACAAATGCCAAGCAATGATGATCTCCAACAAGTGAGAATCAAACCATTTTCCCTCAAAATTCAATGATAGTACATTTGCTGAATTCCTAGTATCAATATCTGTGGGGCCTCCATTAACCAGAAACTAAACTGCACCATCATAAAAATACGGTGGCTGCAACAGCAGATCAGAGATTAGGAAGTCAGCAAGGAAATCAGGAGGCTGTAAAGAGAGGAACTTGGTGAAGTTGTAATCACTAGGGAAGTAGTACTAAGCAAATTTATGGAACGGGGAGTTACAAAGTCTATGAGTCCCGATGGATTTCATCTTTGGGTTTTAAAAGAGGTGGATAATGAGGTAGTAGATGTACTGGTGTTAACTTTCCAAAGTTCATTTGATTCTGTAAAGGTTTCACCAGACTGACAAGTACAAAATATAGCCTCTCTATTCAAGAAGGTAGGGGTGCAGGAAACTTGAAACTATAGGTCAGTTAGTTTGATATCTAGCATAGTGAAGATGTTAAAATTTTAAAGACCATTGAGGAGTTCATATCTGGGCACTTGAAGTAGTTAAGGTAATTGGAAAGATTCAGCATGGAAGGGAAAACATGTTTAACCAATTGTAAGGCCTGGGTGGTGTTGTTGAAAAGAAAGACCTAGAGGTTCACATACATAGTTCTTTGAAAGTTGTGTCATAAGTAGACAGGGTGGCTAAGCAGGCATTTGGCATGCTTGCCTTCATTGCTTAGTCTATTAAGTATAGAAGTTGGGATGTCATGTTGAGGTTGTACAGGACATTGGTGGGGCCACTTTTGAGGTACTGTGTACAGTTCTGGTTGCCCTGCTATAGGAACGATATTATCAAATTGGAGAGGGTTCAGAAAAGATTTACCAGAATATTGCCAGGAATGGAGGGTTTGAGTTATAAGAATAGGCTGGAACATTTTTCACTGGAGCGAAGGAGGTTGAGGGGTGGCCTTATAGAGGTTTATAAACATGAGAGGCAAAGAAAAGGTGAAAAACAAAGGTCTTTCCCCGAGGGTGGGAGAGTTCAAAACTAGAGGGTTATTTTAAGATGAGAGAAGAAAGATTTAAAAGGGACCTAAGAGGCAACTTTTTCACACAGGGTGGCTCATATGTGGAATGAACTGCCAGAGGAAGTGGTAGATGCAAGTACAGTTACATCATTTAAAAAACATGTGGATAGGTACATGAATAGGAAAGATTTAGAGGGATATAGTACAAATGCAGGCAAGTGGGACTAGTTTAGTTTGGGAAATGTGGTTGGCATGGATGAGTTGGACCAAAAGGCCTGTTTCCATGCTGTGTGTCTCCATGAGTAATATGCATTGTGGATGAAGGAGAGATGATGTACTGTACTTGGATTTTCAGAAGGTATTTGCCAAGGTGCTACATAACAGGTTACTGAGCAAAGTTGGAGCTTTTGGTATAGGGGATAACATATTAGCATGGATAAATAAATAGCTGGCAGGAAGAAATCAGAGAGTAAATACAACATGTCTTTTTCAGATTGACAGGTAAATATGGACAAGTAAATTCCTGCCATGCCCTAATCTGGAATGTGGCCATTAAGAGTACCATCCAAATGGTACTTCTAAATGGTAGTAGTTGTAGGTTTGGAAGGTATGTGGAATTGCCTTCATGTAGTGAATGCTGAATAACTGAAATTAAGAGAGCAAACTGAAAGGAACCTACCATATTTGGATGGTACTCTTAATGGCCACCTTCCAGATAATTAAGCCAGAATGATCACTACTGCTGAAAAAATGCTTGGGACCAAAATATGGTCCTCATGGTTGGCAATATTCTAAACTGCAAAAGTCTGCCGTAAGTCTGCGGTGCAACACAACACTTCTGACTCAGATGTGAGAGTTCCATCAACAATTTGGTGCAGATGGTAACTGAGGACAGTTAAGCTTCACTGAGGTAGCAGGCTGGAAATCAAGTCCCTATATTCCAGGATTCATCACAAAAGTCAAAGATCTTATAGAAGTACACAGAATTCCCCATTTTTTTCCTATTGTCATTCACAGGTTGACAGAAAGCTTGGATCAGGTTTCTGTGTTTGACATATTTGTTTATTCATGGGATGGGGTGTCAGTGGCTAGGACAGCATTTATTGCCCATCCCTATTTGCCTAGAGGGCTGTTAACAGTCAACTGCCTTGCTGTGGGTCTAGTGAAGGCAACACATTTCCCCAAAGGACAATAGTGAACCAAATAGGCTTTTACAACAATTGAGAGTGGTTCTATGGTCATCTAGATTTTTATTGTGTTTAAATTTCACCATCTGCCATGACGGGATTTGAATCCATAGCCCCAGCATATTAACCTGGGGCTCCGGATTACTTATCCAGTGACACTATCTCTATGTCACTACCTCCTGTTTTTTATTACAACTAAATAGACTCTAGCTGCAAGTAAACAATTATGAACCATTGGCATATAACTCTACTAGTTGAGTCTCTAACTCCTTTATACACACCACATACATAAGAATAAGAAACAAAATTATTTAGATTTAGATTTTATTGTCACATATACTCAAGTACAGAAGTACAGGCACCATCTAAGGTCCAAAGGTACTTAGGTACAAAGTAGTAAAAGAAACATAGTTAAAAAAGTTAAGCATTACCTTCACAGAAAAAGTAGAAAACTAAATAAAAGGTAATGGTTAACATTAAAGTCCTTCTTAACACAAACTATAAAAATAAAGGAATAAAGTTAAAAGTTCAACAATCTTTGATGAGTCGTCCCCTTATCTCGCTCTCTGGGAGACCTCAGCTGCCTGCTCTCCACGATACTGCCACAGATGCAAGGGATCCTCCCTCACTGCTTGCTCTTCCCATGTTGGGCCACAATGCCATCACTACTGCTGCTGTTGAAGCTGCCACCTTTCCAATCTCCTCCTGCTGCCTCCAGAGCATGCCTGGGTAGGACCCGCTTTCATGCCAGAAATCACCACGCCAGGCCAAGAGACCGGGCCGGGACACCACCACGGGCTCCCGAGACACCACCAGGCCAAGAGACCACCGTGGGCTAGGCACGTACTGAGGCCAGGAGTGAAAAGAAACGCCAAGAGAGGAAAAAAAAACAGAGAAAAATAAAAAAGAAATGGGCGGAGCAGGTGTGCTCCAGCTGAAGCGCCCCACTCCATCACCATCTTGAAAATCAACCTTGAAAATGGGTGTTATCGATGGAGGGAAAAGTGGGAAAGCAATCATACATTCAGCAGTTCACGTTCACAGGATCTGCTAAGATGATCCTTCAGCTGGCCAGAATGTCTCTCATTATTTTTCCTTTTTTGGATGCTTTTGCTGGTTTGCAAGAGGAACAGGATGGCTGGTTCATATTTACAAAAGATCTCTGACATATGATTTAAAAGTCACAATTTAAAGTAGCTGCTGAAGGAAAAATAAATTGGTTTTCTTCAAACTTAAAATTGCTTTTGCTTCAGACAATAGGGAGAGTTCGTGAGCTGATGGAGCTCTGATGCTACTCACTACCTTGTTCACAGTCCCAAGCTGTTCAGCTACATGAGAACCAATTGCATAGTTGTTGGTATGCAGAAGGCCTTTCTCATCAGTGACTGATCACTAGTCACTGACCATCAACTGAACTTTGTTGCTGAATGAATCTTCATTTGTACACACCCTTGGCTCTGGCTCATCTGCAAACTACTGCTGGAACTAGCAGCTATGTAAACGGTGCTTATGGGGAGTTTCCAGTTGCTTACGTTTACAAACTGTAGCAATCCTTCAGCAATCCTTGGCTTTTAAAACAGTTATTTTTCCACTTCAATGCACAATTAAGGATACAGAAAAATAAAACAACATTCTTTACAAATGTCCTGATAAAATTGTACTGGGGTACCAAAGTTTATTCGCATGAGAATAAACTCCTCAGAAAGTGAAAGCTAACATTATTTACACCTCTAAAAATGAACAGTCAGCCCCAAAGTCCCCATATAGTACAGATTATCTGAATATATATTCCAGCTTAGCTGACCTAGTCTAAATCCTCTCTCAACTAACAATTATCTGATTATCTGGTCATTTGTTACTTTGCTGTTTAAGGGACATGCAAATCAGCAGCTTCACTTCCTATCATTATATAAAATGAAGTAGGTCATTCAGCCCAAACGGTCCTTGCATTCATTGGCCACTTTGGAGCAGCCTAAAATTTGAATGGTATGATATAAGCAAAACACATTTTCCTTCATTTGTTACAACCACTCCTGGCTTTATCTTGCTGTTGTTATTCTCAACTAATTTCCTTTAGCGAGGGAAACTGCCATCCTTACCTGGTCTGGCAAACATGTGACTCCAGACCCACAGCAATGCGGTTGATTCTTAACTGCTCTCTGGGCAATTAGGGATGGTCAATAAATGCTGGCCTAGCCAGTGACGCTCTTATCCTGTGAATGAATTTTAAAAAACTAACATACAAAAAAACCGAGACAAAACGTCGTGGAGCTGGATGAACACAGCAGGCCAAGCAGCATCAGAGGAGCAGGGAAGTTGACGTTTCGGATCGAGACCCTTATTGATACAAAAAAACTGACTTGGACACATCACGTAAACACAGTGGCTATATGACTAAGGATCAGACAGGGCTCTAGAGGTCTACAAGGTAGCCAGGAAAGAACTGAAAAATGGACTTAGGAGAGCTAGAAGGGGTAATGATAAAACCTTGGCGGGTAGGATCCAGGAAAATCCCAAGGCTTTCTATACTTATGTGAGGAACAAGAGGATGGCCAGAGTAGGGCCAATCAGTGATAGTGGAGGGAACTTGTGTGCGGAGTGAAGGGAGGTAGGGGAGGTCCTCAATGAATACTTTGCTTCAGTATTCACCAGTGAGAGGGACCATGAAGTTTGTGAGGACAGCATGAAACAGGCAGATATGCTCTAACAGGTTGATGTTAGGATGGAGGATGTGATAGAAATTTTGAAAAACGTGAGGATAGATAAGTCTCCTGGGCCAGACAGGACATACCCAAGGTTACTACGGGAAGTAAGGGAAGAGATTGCTGCCCCTTTGGAAATCATCTTTGTGTCCTCACTGTCCACTGGAGTAGTACCAGAAGATTGGAGCGTGGCAAATGTCATTCCCTTGTTCAAGAAAGGGAATAGGGATAATCCTGGAAATTACAGACCGGTCAGTCTTACTTCTGTGGTAGGCCAATTATTTGAGAGGATTCTGAGAGATAGTATTTATGATTATTTCAAAAAGCACAATTTGATTAGAACTAGTCAGCATGGCTTTGTGAGGGGCAGATCATGCCTCACAAGCCTTATTGAGTTCTTTGAGGATGTGACAAAACACATTGACGAACGTAGAGCAGTGGATGTGGTGTATATGCATTTTACCAAGGCATTCGATAAGCTTCCATATGGTAGGCTCATTCAGAAAGTAAGGAGGCATGGGATTCAGGGAAATTTGGCTGTCTGGAATCAAAACTGGCTGTCCAATAGAAGACAGAGGGTGGTAGGAGATGGAAAGTATTCAGCCTGGAGTTCGGTGACCAGTGGTATTCCGCAGGGATCTGTTCTGGGACCTCTGCTCTTTGTGATCTTTATAAATGACTTGGATAAGGAAGCGGAAGGGTGGGTTAGTAAGTTTTCCGATGACACGAAGGTTAGTGGAGTTGTGGACAGCGTGGAGGGCTGGGACAATAACAGGATGCAGATCTGGGCAAAGAAGTGGCAGGTGGAATTCAACCCAGAAAAGTGTGAAGTGATTCATTCTGGAAGGTCGAATTTGAATGCAAAATACAGGGTAAATGGCAGGATTCTCGGCAGTGTGGAGGAACAGAGGGATCTTGGGGTCCACATCCACAGATCCCTCAAAGTTGCTACCCACGTTGATAGGGTTGTAAAGAAGGTGTAAGGTGAATTGGCTTTCATTGGCAGGGGAATTGAATTTAAGAGCCGTGAGGTTATGCTGCAGCTCTATAAAACTCTGGTTAGACCACACTTGGAATATTGTGTTCATTTCTGGTCACCTCATTATAGGAAAGATGTGGAAGCTTTAGGGAGGGTGCAAAGGAGATTTACCAGGATGCTGCCTGGACTGAAGGGCAGGTCTTATGAGGAAAGGTTGAGGGAGCTAGGGCTTTTTTCATTGGAGCGAAGAAGGATGAGAGGTGACTTGATAGAGGTTTACAAGATGATGAGAGGCATAGATAGAGTGGATAGTCAGAGACTTTTTCCCAGGGTGGAAATGACTATTACGAGGGGGCATAATTTTAAGGTGACTGGAGGAAGGTGAATTAGAGGAGATGTCAGAAGTAGGCTCTTCACACTGAGAGTGGTGGGTGTGTGGAATGCGCTGCCGGCTGTGGTAGTGGAGTCAGATATTTTAGAGACTTTTTACTATCCTCCTTGTGCCTATCCAAGAGTTGCTTAAATGTGGGGTATGCAGGGTAGATTGAACTTAGTACAATAATAGGTCAGCACAACATCGTGGGCCGAAGGACCTGTACTGTTCTATGTTCTATGAGCAGGTCAGAGGCTAGGAATACTGTAGTGAACAACTCACCTCCTGCCTCCCCAAGGTACAAGTCAGGAGTGTGATGGAATACTCCTCACTTTTCTGGATGGATGCAGCTCCAACAATACTCAAGAAGCTTGATCCCAACCAGGACGCTTGATTGGCACTACATCCACAAGCATCTGCTCCCTCTATCACCAACACTCAGTAGCAGCAGCGGGTACTATGTTCAAGATGTACTGCAGACATTTGCCAAAGATCCTCAGACAGCACCTTCCAAACCCATGGCCACTTCCACTTAGAAGTACAAGGGCAGCAGATAAATGGGAATACAACCACCTGCAAGTTCCTTTCCAAACCATTCACTATCATGACTTGGAAATATATCACCATTCCTTCACTGTTACTGGGCAAAAATCCTTGAATTCCCTCCCTAACGGCATTATGGATTAAACCACAGCAGGTGTTCTACAGTGGTTCAAGAGGCAGGGCAACTGGGGAAGATGAAGAAATGCTGGCCAGCAAGTGACACCCGTACCCCACGAATGAATAATTTTTAAAAAATTTACAGCTGCTCACGAGGAAAAAGCCTGGCCAAAGGTGCCCTTCATAAGACAAAGCCCCATCAAAGCTCATTCATACATGAGTCAGGCTTCAAGCCCACACTCTTTCACCTGAGGCACATCTTTCCCATCTGTCAAATATTTCACATAACCTTTCATTTTGTCAGAGAAGCATGAATACAAGTTGCTTTGTTTGAAAATAAATTTTATCAATCCCAGTGCAAGCTTTCTTTTGTAAACTATGCTTGCAGATTAACACAAGCTGTCCAATTACTCAGATTCAATAGACCTTGCAATAACTTTGAGGACATCAATACAAATCAGAAGGTGAAAGAGTTACTTAAATACCTTAATGAAGTAAATACTAGAATGGTTACAGCTAAGCTGAAACAAAGTTGAAATTAGAAGTTGCCGATGAAACTCAGCAGGTCTGGCAGCAGCTATGAGGGGAAAATAGAGTTAACATTTTGAGTCTGATGAGTTTTCACCATCTGATGTTTTGTTTCAGATCTCCAGCATCGATAGTGGGTTCTTTGTTTCACTTCTGAGCTGCGTGGCTGAGCAGCCGCTCCAAGGCACTCCGATTGGCATGTCAATGCATAGAGTCATAGCGCTGTACAGCATGGAAACATACCCTTCAGTCCAACTCGTCCATACCGACCAGATATCCTAAATTAATCTGGACCCATTTGCCAGCATTTGACCCATATCCCTCTCAACTCTCCTATTCATATACACATCCAGATGCCTTTTAAATGTTGTATTTGTACCAGCCTCCACCACTTCCTGCGGGAGCTCAGTCCACACACGTACCACCCTCTGCATGAAAATGTTGCCCCTTAGATATTTTTAAATCTATCTCCCCTCACTTTAAATCTATGCCCTCTAGTTTTGGACTCCCCTGCCATGGGAAAAAGACTTTAGCTATTCACCCTGTCCATGCCCTCATGATTTTAGAAACCTCTATAAGGTCATGTCTGAGCCTCTGACACTTCAAGGAAAACAGCCCCAGTCTATTCAGCCTCTCCCTATAGCTCAAACCCTCCAAACCAGGCAACATCATTGTAAATCTTTTCTGAACCCTTTCAAGTTTCATAATATCTTTCCTACAGCAGGGAGACCAGAACCGAATACAGCATTCCAAAAGTGGCCTAACCAATGTCTGTACAGCCGCAACATGATATCTCAACTCCAAAATTCAATGCACTGATCAATAAGGGCAAATGTGCCAAATGCCTTCTTCACCACCCTGTCTACCTTTGACTCCAACTTCAAGGAACTATAAACCTGCACCCCTAGGTCTCTTTGTTCAGTAACACTCCCAGGACCCTACCATTAAATGTATAAATCCTGCCCTGACTTGCCTTTCCAGAACGCAACACCTCACATTTATCTAAATTGCACTTCATTTGCCACTGTCGGTCCATCCGCCCAGCTGCTCAAGGTCCCACTGTACTCTGAGATAACCTTCTTCATTGTCCATATACCACCAATTTTGGTGTCATCTGCAAACTTACTAGCCATTCCTCCTATATTCACATCCAAATCATTTATATAAATGACAAAAAGCAGTGGAGCCAGTACTATTCTTTGTGGCACATCGCTGGTTACAGGCCTCCAGTCCAAAAATAACTCTCCAACATCACCCTCTGTCGCCTACCTTCAAGCCAATTTTGTATCCGAATTACTAGCTCTCCCTGGATTCCATGCAATCTAACCTTGCTAACCAGTCTACCATGCAGAACCTTGTCCACTGACTCCCAATTTTGGAAGTTGCTACCGCACACAGACCTCATGGGTCCATGCAGAAGAAAAAATATAATTACAGGGAACATAACTTATTGTGTAGAGTCAGGCCATTCAGACCACTGGTAAATACTTGCTGTCTGCAAATTTTGCTCCTCCCAAAAAGAGCGAGGGAAATAAGCCAGATGTTGTGGTCCATGTTGGTACCAATGATGTGGATAAAAAGGAGAATGAGGTCCTGCAAGCACAATATGGGGAGCCAAATCAATTAAAAAAGCAGAACCCCAAAGGTAACAATCTCAGGTTACCGATAGTGCCATGTACTAGTGAGACAGGAATAGGAGAATAGATCATCTGAATGTTTGATGAAGGGATTGAATAGAGGTAGGTACTTGGATTCTTGAGGACTGGACAGACTCTGGGGAAGATGGGATCTGTACAACCTAGGTAGGTTGCACCAAAGCAGCACCAGCACCAACATCCTGGCAGGGGATATTCGCCTGTGCGGTAGGAGACGGTCAAACCTAGAGTTGTAGGAAGATGGGAATCAGAGCTGGGAGACAAGAGTCAGGGAAACACAGATGGAAAGAATGATAGAAAAGTACAAAGCAAAGGAAGGCAGAGTAAACAACACCATCAAAGGGTATTCAATCTTTTAGAACGTGGCGAGGAGTGTTGTAAAGATGGAATCTGTGCAATAGTGAGAAAAGATATTGGAGCAGGAAATCTCACTGTGGAATCAGTCTGGGTGCACCTAAGAAGCAACAACGGACAAAAAACATTCGTGGAAGTTCTTCCTAGGTCACCAAACAGTACTGAAGAGATGACAGGAAATTAGAGATAGAGATACATGCAACAAAGATGCTACAGTAATCAAAGTTTTTATTTACATATAGACTGGCAAACCACATTCATAATGATACTGTGACAATGAATTCCTGGAGTGTGTACAAGATAGGTTTTTAGACCAGGAACCAACTTAGGAACAGGCCATCTTAGATTTGGTTTTGTGCAATGATAAGGAGTTAATTAAAGTGACCATAATATGACAGAACTGTTCACTGGGATAGAAAATGATATCATTTAATCCAAAACTAATGTCCTAAATCTAACAAAGGAAATTACGAACATATGAGGGGTGAGCTGACTGTGATAGATTTGGTAACGTCATTAAAAGGCACAACAGTGGATTGGCAATGGTTAGAATCTAAAGAATGAATGCATGTATCGCAATAGCTATACATTCCTTCAGGCCAAAAGAACACAAAAGGAAAGTGGCCCAACCACGACTAATTACAGATATAAAAGGTACTGCAGATGCTGGAGAATCCGAGATCACAAGCGTGGGGCTGGATGAACACAGCAGGTCAAGCAACATCATAGGAGCAGGAAAACTTGACGTTTTGGGCCTAGACCCTTTGATGAAGGGTCGAGGCCCGAAACGTCAAGTTTTCCTGCTCCTATGA
>JAHRHZ010000133.1:2319958-2410088 GCA_024137785.1 Ginglymostoma cirratum
GGCCCAAAACGTCAAGCTTTCCTGCTCCCATGATGCTGCTTGGCCTGCTGTGTTCATCCAGCTCCACACCTTGTTATCTCGGATTCTCCAGTACCTATTATCTCTGATACAACCTCCAACATCTTGGGCTCTTATCTTATGACTTAATCTTTTGTGAGGTACCTCGTCGAACACATTCTGGAAGTCAAGATACAATATATTTACTTGTTCCCCTCTATCCATTCAAGTTGAGACTTACTTGAAAATCTAATAAATTATTCAGACATAATTTCCTTTTCATGAAGCCATATTTTCATGACTCTGCTTGATTTGATTATGATTTTCCGAATGTGCTGCTATAACTTTCTTAATGAATGATTCCAACAATAAATGTTAGACGAATAGGGTTTTGCCTCCCTCCCTACGTGAATATAGGTGTCACATTGGCAGTTTTCCAATCCTCCAGTACTTCTCCGGAATCCAGGAATTCAAGAGGTATTGCATATATGGGATTCCTGAGGGGCTTGGCAGGATCAATGCTGAGAGGATGTATCTCCTCATGGGAGAGTCCTGGACCAGTATAAAGTGCTGCCAATTTAAGACTGAGTTGAGGATGAATTTCTTCTCTCAGAGGGCTGAGTGTCTTTGGAACTCCTTTTTGCCTCAGAGAGCTGTAGGGGCAGAGTCCTCATGTATATTTCAGTCTGAGATAGACAGACTCATGATCAGTAGAGGAATCAAGGCTTATAGGAAAAACTCAGGAAACTGGATGTGAGGAATGGTAGATCAGCCATGATCCTATTGAATGTCTCATTTCAGTGAAGGAATCAAATATGATATTTCTATCACAAACAAAAACAGAAATTACTGGAAAAGCTCAGCAGGTCTGGCAGCATCTGTGGAGAGAAATCAGAGTTAACTTTTGAGTCAAGTGACCCTTCCTCAGAGCCTTCTTTTTTACAGCATCCACAGTTCTTTCAGTTTTTCTATAATATTTAGATGTTTGCTGATGACAAAAATCTAGGTGGGAGTGTGAGTGAGGAGGAGGATGCAAAGAGACTTTGGGGTGATTTAGACAGGTTGAGTGAGTGGACAAATACATTGCACTTACAGTATAACGTGAATAACTGTGAAGTTGTCCACTTTGCTCGAAGAAACAGAATGGCAAGGTATTATTTAAATGGTGATAGATTGGGAAATGTTGCTGGACAAAAGCACATTGGTGTCATTGTACACCAGTCACTGAAAGTAAACATGCAGGTACAACAAGTACTGGAATATGTGTGCAGTTTTAGTCTCCTTGCCTATGAAAAGATATTCTCGCGCCAGTGAAGGTTCATCAGACTGATTACTTGGATAGCTAATTTGTCATATGTGGAGTAATTATGTCGACTGGGGCTGTATTCCCTGGAATTTTGAAGAATAAGAGGAGATCTCATTGAAACAAACAAAATTCTGACAGGACTGGACAGATTAGATGCAGTGATAATATTTCCCCAGAATCAGGGAGTCCAGCACAAGGGGTCACAATCTCAAGCTGTGCAACAGGCCATTTTGGACTGAGATGGGGAGATATGTCTTCACTCCGACGGTGGTGTATCAGTAGAATTCTCTACCACAGAAGGCTGCGGAGGCAAAGTCACTGAGTATACTTAAGAAAGAAAAAAATAGATTTCTACAGGCTAAAGGTGTCAATGGGTTTGGGGTGAGAGTGGGAGTTCAGCTTTGAGATAGAGGATCAGCCATGGTCATGTTCATTGCTAGAGTGGGCCAGATGGGGCCAATGGACTATACCCACTCCAATTTTCTATGTTACTATTTCCCATTCCACAGACATTTCCCCGTAGCTGTGTAGTTTTTTTTTCATTTTTCTTTGTGTAACTATCCAATATCTTTTAAATGACCAGGGTTGAATCGATCTCTCCCACATTCAGCTAGTACATTCCAGTCCCTAACCACTCAATGCATAAAGAAGCTTTTCCTCATGTTACCTTTGGTTATTTTGCCAATTATTTTAAAGCTCTTTCTACTGGTTCTTGACCTACTTGGCAATGAGCACAGTTTTGCCTTTCCATTGTTTAGAGATCCTTCATAATTTTGAACATGTTTTTCTTATTTGTTCATGGGATGTGGCTGTCACTGGATTGGTCAGCATTTAATGTCCATCCCAAATCGCGATGGAGAAAGTGATGGGGAGCTGCACCCTTGAACTGGTGCAGTCCTTGGGGATGTTTGTATTAGAACATAGAACACGATGTTGTGCCGAACTTTTACCCTAAACCCAAGGTCTATCTAACCTCCACCCCTACTTTATACTATCATCCATATGCCTATTCTTGGCATTATGACAAATGTTGTAAACACATTATGGCAACTGGTTTAATTTTAACTTCAGAAAAGACAGTTCAAAATTTAGTTCAGAAGAACCCAAAGATCAGTTCAGAATGTAGACCAGTTTCTCCCAGAGAGGGAATCAAGTCAGTTCTGGGGAACCAGTCATCATAGCTCAAATGTGTTTGTGTGGAGTTTCTAAATCTGGAGAGTTTGGATAGAAAGATTCAGTTGTTAGAACTGGAAAAGTTTAGGCATTAGAACCATGAGAGATTCATGGCAGCAGACACAGAAAGGAATCATTAAGAATATCTCAACAGTTCAAAGGCAAGAGACTGGCAGGTGTCACTTAGGTAAAGCTTTAAAAAGCTGAGACGGGAGTGATATTTCTCTGGGATTGAGTCTCTGTAATAGAAAGAGTATGAAGATTCACTGTGATGTTTTTGTTCAGGTCTTTCTAACTGTCTTCTACATAGGTATAGTTTTGAGGTTGGTTAGCTCGCCGAGCTGGTTCGTTGTTCCGCAGGTGTTTCATTACCGTGCTTGGTAACATCCTCAGTGCAGCCTCTGATGAAGCGTCAGTGTGTTTTCCCGCCTGGTTTTTAAACTCTGGGGTCTGTTGCGATGGATTGCCTCACTTCCGGGTTTCCTCCGTAGTGGAATGTATATGGGGTCGAGTTCAATGTGTTTATTAATAACATGCTTCGTGGAGTGCCATGCTTCCAGGAATTCTCGTGCTTGTCTCTGCCTAGCCTCTCCCAGGATCTTGGTGTTGTCCCAGTCGAAGTCGTGGTTCTCCTTGTCCAATACTCACTCATCTCATTCCACATGGACAAGGACAGAGTTTAAAAACCATGCGGGAAAACACACCGACTCTTCATCAGAGGCTTCACTGAGGATGTTACCAAGCACGGTAACAAAACGTCTGCAGAACAACAAGCCAGCTCGGCAAGCCAACCAACCTTAACACCCACAACCCGAGATACAGATCTACTCCAAAACCTTAGAATAAGTATAGTTTTTCAAGGTTGGTCTGCAATGCAGAGTGATGCCAACAGCATGAGTTCAATTCCTATACCAACTGAAGTTACTACAAAGGACTGTCCATCTCAACCTCTCCCATTAACTTAGGTGCGGTGACCCTCAGGTTAAACCATACCTGTTATGTCTCTCTCTGTCCCTCTCTCCCCCTGTCTCTTTAGTGAGAGAGCAGCCCTGTGGTCTGCTAAGACTATGGTGACTTCTAGATATAGCTTTGTTAGTTTTTTTGGGGTAATAAAGATATATTCAGTTGTTAAAGAACATCTGCAGCCTCATGTGAATACAGTTTAGTGATTAACTACGATGTTAATCAACCTCACAAAATAAATACATTTTCTTTCAAGCCAGGTTCGATTCTGGGATCTGACTTGTCTAGTTTTACCATGAGCTGAGATTATAACAGAAGGATGTGTGGCATGGTGGGGTTGAGAGATCTTATAGGTGGCATTCCTATGCATCTGCTGCCTTTATCATTCTAGATGTTATAGGTTTAGAACGTACTGTTGCCATAGCATTGGTGAATTTCTTCAGTGCACTTTGCAGATGGGTCACTTAGCCCTGTCTATTGCATACTGCTTCTGTTTTCTGGCATGCATGTGGTCCTGCATTGCAGCTTCACCAGGTTGATATCTCATTTTCAGGAATTCCTGACACTGCTCTTGGCATGCCCAACTCTTCATTAAACCAGAGTGGGTTCCTTGTCCTTATGGTAATGAGATGACAAACCCACAGCGTCTCATGAATGCCCAGTCTTGAGTTTGTAAATCTGTTCAAAATCTGTCCCACTTAGCATGCTGATAGTACTACATAATGTTATGTAGAGTATCCTCAATGTGAAGGTGGGACTTTGTCTCAGAAGGACTGTGTGGTGATTGCTCTGTGGTATGTAGATTAGTGAAGATGAAGCTAAGTAGATTTTTCCCTCTTCCTCATTCCCTCACCAATCTCCAAACCCCAATCTACCAGTTATGACCTTTTAGACTTGACTGGTTAAGTCAGTAGTCATTGATTAGGATCAACTATCCTTTCAAACTTTCCCTCTTGAAGGTTACCAACCCCAATGTCTCAAATCTATCCATGTAACTCAAATTCATTATCTCTGGAATCATTGTGAATGTTTCTTGTATGCTCACCAAAGCCTTCACATTCTTCCTGAATGGGTCACGAGGGACAGAACTTACAGCACACTGCTGTCCTCCCAGAAGTTAGTCCCCATTGAACTTTGACAATCTATCCTTAATCCAGTCGTCTCACCAATAAGATGTCAGGCACAATTTAATGGTAGCACTTTTAAGAGTCATACAGTTAATGCAGTACAAAAGGAGCCCATTTGGGCTATTAAGTCTGTGATAAAGGGGAGCCTGTAGACATATTGCACCTAGAGTTCTGGATTGTATTTGACAAGGTGTCACATAAAAGTGAGTGAGTAAACATCTGGCAGATGGAATATAATGTGGGAAAATTTTGGCAGGAAATAAAAGTTAAAAAGGAAAGTATTAGTTAACTGGAGAATGACTGCAGAATTCCCTGGTACACAGGGATTAAAGTGTTCTAGTGCATAAGTTACAAAGGTATGCAGATACAACAAATAATTAACAAGGCTAATTGAAAGCTACGCTTTATTCCAAGAGGAATTTAACAGCAGGGATGTTATGCTTCAGTTATATATGGCATTAATGAGATAAAATCATGAACAAGGAGTGCTGTGTTGGAAGGATGTAATTTGGCTCAGAGACATCTTATTAGATTGATACGATTGAGCAGATTGTCATGGGAGGAAAGGTTGGACAAATTTAGCTTTGTTTCACTGGAGTGTGGAAGAGTGAGGGATGACTGCTGAACAGTCTTCACAAGGTGATATGGGTGAGTCTAGACTAGGCACCACAGTTTTAAAATTAGGGGTTGTTCTTTTAGGACAGAGATAAGGAGAAATATTTCCCTCAAGAGGCTTGTGAGACGTGAAGCTTCGTATCAGAAGGCCATGGAGGCAACACTATTATGGAGGTTGCTAGATTCTTTGTTAAGCAAGCGAATTAAAGATTGTCTGATTGTAAATAGATCAGCCATGATAGCACAGCCGATTCAATAGGCTGAATGGACCCCTTCTGCTCCTAATTCATACAAACATAAATCCATGCTGGTTCTATTTAGAACAAAACAATTAATTCCATTATCCCATTATAACTGCCAGTGCCCACTACCTTCCAAAGCCTACAGGTTTAGAACATAGAACAGCGAACAGTACAGCACAGTACAGGGCCTTCGGCCCACGATGTTGTGCCGACCTTTTACCCTAATCCTGAGATCTATCTAACCTCCACTCCTACCTTATACTATGTCTATCTAATAGCCGCTTAAATGCCCCTAATGAGGCCGAATCCACTACCCTCTCCAGCAATGCATTCCATGCCCCTACCGCTCTGAGTAAAGAACCTACCTCTGACATCTCCCCTGTATCTACCTCCACTTACTTTAAAACTATGCCCCCTCATAATAGCTACCCCCATCCTAGGAAAATGTCTCTGGCTGTCCACTCTATCTATCTCTGATCATTCTGTACACCTCTATCAAGTCACCTCTCATCCTTCGTCGTTCTAAAGAGAATAGCCCTATCTCTCTCAACCTTTCCTCGTTTACTTGAATCAGATACCCACCTAAGTTCCTTTGGAAATCACCAGAAGCCTCCATTCCAGACTGTAATGTAGTACTGAGGGTGTGCAGCACTGTTGGACATTAAATCAAGGCTCCACCAATCATTTCAACTAGATTCAAAATATTCCATAGTCATAAAATAGAATCATTGAATTCCTTCAGTGCAGAAAGAGGCCATTCAGTCCATCAAGTCTGGACTAACCCCCCAAAGAACATTCAACCCAGTTCCACCACAACCACCCCCAACCCTATCCCCATAATCCTGCATTTACTGATCCACCTAGCCTGCAAATCCCTGGACAATATGGGGCAATTCAGCATGGCCAATCCACATAAACTGCACATCTTTGGATTGTGGGAGGAAACCAAAGCACCCAGCAGAAAGCCCCGCAGATATGGGAAAACATGCAAACTGCACTCAGACAGTCACACAAGGCTGGGGTCCAACCTGGGTCCCTGGCTCTGTGATGCAGCACTGTCTTGCCAAGAACAGCAAGGAGAATTCCTGGTGTTCTGGTCAATAATAATCCCAAAAATAACATCATCACCATACAGAATCTGGTCATTTATGATGTTTGTGGAATTTTGCTAACTGTAAATTTGTTGTTCCAATTCCTACGTTAGGATGATTACTGGACTTCATTGGCTGTAAAGTTCTGTGATCCTGATGCAGTACAAATGAAAATCTCTCTTTCTTTCATTTCTTTCTGTTTGGCAAAACCCATCATCCTGTGTTTTCATTTTCCCGGTATCTACTAAAATATTGGCGCTTTAAAAGAGTTGTTAAGTTAGCCCCACACATCCCAACAACCCCCTCACCCCACTTGCTCTCAGTAGCTGTGTAAATACTTCCTTTTTAAACATTGACTTTCGAAAATTGTTATGGAATGTGCTTCCAAGAAACGTATTCCAAGTCAGGTCAACTTATTAAGCAAGAAAGAAAAGCCTCCTCACGTCCCCTTTCTCTGCACCTTGTGCCAACTACCTTTCTACACTAGATAACAAGGCGTGGGGCTGAATGAACACAGCAGGCCAAGCAGCATCATAGGAGCAGGATATTATACTGACCCAGCTGTCATGGAAGCAGTTTCTTGTTGGAAAATCTTTATTAAATCTCGCTATTACCTCTGTGCTCCCAGGTCCATCATTGCCACGACAACAGACGCAGCCCCCACCCGCCGGTGCGTCAGCAGGGGTATCTCTTGGCCCGCTTCGCTGTATTGTCGCTGCTGGATGTCCGGAAGTGAGATTGTTGTCAGGGAGCGTGCTGGTCCCTGATCCGAGATGTTCCGCGTCTTCAGCTTGGTGATCGCGGCCGGCCTGCTGCTGGCCTGCCTCACCGCCTACGTCCTGGAGAACTACACCGTGCAGCCCGCTCTTAACCGGGAGCCGCACCCGCGAGATGGCCAGCCTCCTTACCCGGGTCGGGGCACGGACAACCTCTTCTGGTTTCTGCAGGTAAAAAGGTCGGCGGGCCTCACTCACCGGCTCGGAGAAGGAGTGGGTGAGGGAGTCGCTGTGCCCACCTGGAGCTCACTCACCTGAGCTCTCTCTTTGCCTCCCTTCCCTATCATTACCGGGGGTGGAGGCAGGAGATAGACAGGGGACTAAACCTGGTCTGCTTTAGCATGAATGAACATCTATTAAAGCCACCTCTGGCTTTCTTCTCCCGTCTATATACCACACTGTATAGACTAAATGCTGTGTTAAGAAGTATCACGAGATCGGTTGCAATGTGAACGGGTAAATTCGCCCAATGTATGAAATGTCTTTGAAATTTAAAATGAATGAAACCCTTTTAAACCATGACAACTTTCTGTCTCTGGACCGCTCCCCTTTACCGGACAGGTGCAGGAAGAATCGACGGGGGCCCCGGCTGGAATGGAATCATTTTTGCTGTTTCCTTTTGATTTTAAGCAACGCGTATGCTTGTAGAGAAATTCCTGGAACAGTCCGATGTTCACAATGATCTCCTGACGAGAACCACAAGTCTCTCTAATACGGAGACGAAAATTGTTTCTTGCGGAACATGTAGAAACGCATTTGTTCGCTCAGCAATGTCTGCATTGTAAACACTACAGCTTATGTAAAAAAAAGTCAGCTCACCTGGAACTTTGCACTTGTTTGGGCATTAGTCCTGCCGTAAATCCTGGAGGAATTTGTAAATTCAAAGAGTTATTCTGCATGTAGTTTTGTGATGCAAAAGGGTACATTAATGAAATATTATATTGCAGATTACAATCATGTATAAACTGTTTGGAAAAATTTAAGGGTAGAATTACACACCTCGAAGCAAAAGCTGACATTCTATGTTATTCATTAAAGGTGATCAAGGATCAGGTTTTACTTATGCTGATTCTTATTAAACATCTCTTTTGAAAGTAACTTGTTGATGGTCGATTTTTAACTGAAAGATGTTTTTCTGCTCAGGTGTCCGACCTCCATATCAGTAGGTTCGTAGATCCCCAAAGAACCCCTGATTTTAAGACATTTTGCACGGAGACCATTGATGTAATTAAGCCAGCAATTGTTTTCGTCACAGGTAGGTAATGAAACCCAATACCAGAATGAAATGACTGTCAATAGAATTGTAGTTGCTGAAATGTTCTAGGTTGGTACAAGAACATCCAATAAATTTGCAGCTATATTGGAAGACCGTGGACCATTTTATTAAATAGGAGGTTGGTTTGAACAAGGATTTCTAACTGGAGGTTTTGCAACATTTTTAATGGTCTGTCAAATTAGCTGCTTTGTTAATAGATAAAGTCAGGATCAACAGCAAAGCAATACCACCAAGATTGTTGACTGCCGATGTCAATAGAGCCTGATTTATTGTTAAGAATGAGACTGCAGAATCCGTTTTATACTTCTACTGTCTTCTTCAAAAAAGCTTTTAATTCAGGGCTTGCTTGGGAATACAGTGCTAAAATGTTCTTTCAATCACTTTTTTTTTCAAACGAACAACTAAGTTTTACCCTGAACTATTGTTGAGAATTATGTTTTCAGAAACAGGGACAAATCAGCTGGACAATTAGTTTATGGCAAGTTTTCCTCCAACTCTGCTTGTTCTTGGCAGATTTCCCTGCAAATGAACTAGATAAAACAAACATCTCTCCAAAGCAATGACTGTTCAAAACAGCCCCAGCAGGTTCCACAGCCGAATAATCAGTTATCATTGGTGATTTCTAGTATGTTGTGAACTTTCAATTGCTTCTTTTACTCGAGATATATCCACAAAACTTGAAACAAATTCTATTTTCCACAATCCTTAATATAAAACATCTTCATAACATCTGAGAGTTTGGAACCTTGGGATCAGAATTTATAAGAGAACCAAAGCTCAGCATCTGTGGAGGGAAATCAGAGTTAACGTTTCAAGTTGAGTGACCTTTTGTCAGAACTGAAATCAAGGCCTGGTGCGTTGAGGTTGGGGTAAGGATATAGGAGAGCTCAAATCCTAAAATTGTTGAAGGCTAGAAGGCTGTAGGGTTCCCAAGCAGAAAATGACGTGCTCTTTTTCCAGCTTGCTTTGAGCTTCGCTGGAGCACTAAAACAAACCTGAGACAGAGATGTTGGCCAGGGAACAGGGTGGTGTGTTAAAGTGGCCTGAAACTGGAAGCTCAGGAGCTTTTTTGCAGACAGAATGTAGATGTTCTGTGAAGCAGTCATCCAGTCTACGCTTCGTTACTCCCATGTAGAGGAGACCACATTGTGAGCAGCAAATGAAGTAGACTAGATTGTGTGAAGCACAGGTAAAGTGCTCCTTCACCCGAAAGGTGTGTTTGGGCCCTTGGATATTAGAGGAGGGAGGAAATAAACAGAAAGGTGTTACACTTTCTGCAATTGCAGAGGAGGGGGTGCTGGGATTGAGGAAAGTATGGATCAGGATGTCCCAGAGCCAACGGTCCCTGCGGACAGCTGACGAGGGAGGGGAGGGGAGGGGAATATGTGTCTGGTGGTGGCATCTTACTAATGATCCTCTGGATATGGATGCTGGTGGGATGGTAGGTAAGGACAAGGGGAGCCCTACCGCTGTTTTGGGAGAGAAGGGGAGGGTGAGAGCTGAAGTTCAGGAGATGGGTCAGACCCAGTTATAAGAGACACAACTGTCAGAGGAATTTTTGGTCAGTCTTTGTCAGATGTACTACAATGCAAAGAAGATTTGACTTTGAAAAAATCTCTTCAAATTGTGTTGGAAGCAGAGAGCAGATTGAATCACAGACAAAACTTGGGAAGAGAAGGACAATTTTTTTCCCCAGACTAGCAACAGAGCTTATTAATCTCATAAGATAAATAGACATGAGACAAGCTCACACAAAGTAGGCAGAACATCAGATACCAGAAAGAAAACTGTTGTTGATTAGCGATAGGGCCTATGGAGACACAGGAAAATCCAGAAAGCAGTCAGTATGTTTCTATGTGTGTGCCCCAGAGAGACGAGGTAGGAGTGCTAGACTCCCTGACAAGAAATCCTGCAAAATTGCTGGAAACTGAGTTTAGGGAAATTGTGTTTGCTATGAAGTTAAAATAATAGTGTGTTTAGTTTGTAGTTTGTTTTGTGTATCTTTGGAGAGATATCAGGTAAAGTTAAAGCATTTAGTCAATGCACAGAAATTTACCAGAAGTAGGGCTAGTGATGCAGAGCTAGTGTTAAATCTCCACTTGTGATTTGGTATTTGTAAGGATATTGCTGGGATAAGAGAGAGTATGAGTTTGAATCTTTTGAATCTATTAAGTGTTTGTAATTAAGTCTTTCAGTCTTTCCATCTGATATAATGTAGTTAATTTCTTACCTTGTTTAATGAATGATTTATTCTTTGCGTTAAAATACCCTGGTAAACTTGTGTGTTAATAACTGACCTCCATGGTTAAGGTAAAAGGTTAGGATCTATCAAGCCAGTTGCATGTTAGTGCAGAACTATTTGTCTGGATATTGAGCCTTTTCAATTAAACAGACACTTCATGGAAACTGTTCCCTAATACATTCTCCATGACACATCTTACCAAATCAGAGTTGACTTGTCTTTTATAGAACTCAAATAGAAGCTTTGGAGTAACTTTTCCCGGGGTGCATTCTCCATGTCAATGCCCTGATCAATCAGTCCACTTTCCAATTTGTCAGCACCCTCTTGCTCATGAATGACAAATTACTATTCCCTTTCAAACTTGGTATTCTTGCATTTCCCTGATGAATGCAAGAGGAAGTACTTTGACACTTTGTCTCTTTCTTGGTGATACTCATAATTTTTGTAACTGTGACACGGTAGCAAAATTATTTGGCTAGCTCAGGATGGCTAGGTGACTCAGTGGTTAGCACTGTTGCCTCACAGAGTCAGGGACCCAGGTTTGGTTCCAGCCTCGGGTGACTGCCTGTGTAGAGTTTTCACATTCTCCCCGCATCTGCGGATGCTCTGGTTTCCTGGCACAGGGCAAAGATGCGCAGGTTAGGTGGATTGGCCATGCTAAATTGTTCATAAGTGTCTAGGGATGTGTAGGCTAGGTGGTTTAGTCATGAGAAATGCAGGGTTTCAGGGATAGGGTTGGAGGGGTTGGCTGGGTTTAGCTGGTATTTGGAGAGTTGGTGTGGACTCGATGGGCCAAGTGGCCTGCTTCCACACTGAGGGATCCTATGAAGCTATCCTTGTTTGCACTACCCAATAACATCTCCACAGACAGTTTGTAACCCCTGAATCACCAAGTGCCAGTATCAAGGGATGTTGTATATGTATACAATCCTAGCACATCATACAAATTTATTTTTAGAATAGCATGCAGTTTAAAAGTTCCTCTCACTATCTGATGCCAGTATGCAGCTTCACAAGCTGCAAAAGTAAAAGAGCCCAAACTTTTGTAAATTTTCCAGACTCCCTTCATTGCCTGAAAATAGAACAGAAACCTGTATTTGAGGCTTCCATCTTGTTGGCAACATGCTGATATGCCAGAGCACAGTGGCTTAGTGGTAGAACACTGGTTTGTGCATTTTCTTCCCAGGTTTGCCTCCCACAGATAGACATAAGTAGACAAGAAAAAGAATCAAAGACTGCAAGTCTGTTTGATTTGATCACACTTGGGAGTACTCTGCATGGTTTAGGTCTCCATGTTACTCCAATAAAGTCAGTATAGAGGGTACATTGAAGATTCACAAGAATCACACCAGAACTGGGAGGTTATAGATATCAGAGAAGTTTGAACAGACTGAGGATCTTTACTCTAGACAAGAGAAGGCTGAGGGACGGTCTGATAAAGGTCTTTGATATTCTGAATAGGTTTGATATAGCCTATTAGAGAAGGTGGTTTTCATTTGTCAGGGAGTCCAAAACTATGGGCCGTAAGTAAATTAGGAATTCAGGAGAAACTTGTTTTCCCACAAAGTGATTAGACTATAGAACTTGTTACCATATTGAGTAGCAGGTTTGGTGGGGAATGTTAGATGGATGTATTTGAGGGGAAATTAGGCAAGTGGCATGTGAGTGAAAAGAAAAGGAAGGATTTATTCATGAGGTTAGATGAAATAGGATCCTTGGGAATGTAGGAATTTCTTAATGAGAAATGGTCATGCTTCATTTTGATTACCCATTTGCATTTCCTGGTGCCCAGAGTACTTTTAATAAGTTATCATCTTTTTGAGTCAAAGATTTGATCTTTCAGAAGGTTAGGAAAAAATATGCCAGAAAACAAGAAAACTGACAACTCCCTGTTGTGCCAACTGATGTTGAGATGGGCAACTCTGGATCCTGGGGACACAGAGAGCAGGGCTTTCACCGACGTACTCCAACGGCCCTGATTTCATATTTATGTTGCTTTATGTCTCACAGGAGATCTAACAGATGCCAAGACAAAGAACAGGATCGGATCTGTTCAGCACGAGATTGAATGGCAAACCTACCATACAATCCTGAAACAATCCAGAGTGTTAGAAAAGACCAAGTGGATTGATATCAAAGGAAATCATGGTATGGCAGTTACCCTGGTTAACTTTTGTCACTTTATGTATTGTTGTAACGCAGCAACTTAATCATTAACTCCACTATGATTGTATCATAGAATCATTACAACTCAGTAGGCCATTCAACACATAATTGATATGCAAGCTGTCTGCAAGTGCAATTCAGCTATTCCTGCTCCCTACCTGTACTCTATAGCCCAGCAATTTATTTCCATCCCTTGATTATCCAATCCCTTTTTGCAAGCCCTACTTCAATCTGCCCCTGTCACACTGTGCATTCCATTTCAGCTCCAAAACACAGACTATATAAAAAAAGTTTCTGGTCTTGTTGCCAATGGGTACAGTGGTCTCCGAAATATCAGCCTAGATTAACTATTCCAGTCTCAGGATTTAGGGCCCACAACCTTCTGAGTCAGTGGTGAGAGCATTGTCATTGCACTACAGCAAGGAATTTTCGGATCTCCCATCAAAACAATGGGGAAAATCCAGTTATGACCGTCTTCAATGCATTTTTAAGTTTCCTGGTGGCTGCGTAAGTGCCATAGAGTTATGATGACACAGAAGGAGGCCTATCAGCCCATCAAATCCATGCAGGCTTCAAAAGAGATTACCAGTCAGTTTCATCCCACCACTCTTTCCCCCATAGCCCTCAAGTGCCCTTCCATTTCCTTTAGACAACATTCCTCGTATCTGCTTTAACTGCCCTCGTAGGTAGAAAATTACAGGTCATTACCACGTAGTGTGTTTAAAAAAAAAACTTCTTGATGCTGCCCCACATCTCCAGCCCAGTTTCTAAATACATGTTCACTAATTTATGAGGACAGTTTTTCTCCAAGCCAGCCATAATCTCTTGCACATCGATCATATTTTCCCCCAATCTCCTTTGCTCTAAAGAAAACAACCCCAGCTTCTCCAACCTAACCATGTAGTCAAAATTCTTCCTCCTAGAACCACGCTTTCTCCAAGATTCTGATCCTTCCCCAAATAATAATGAGCAGAATTGGATGCAGTACACTATCTGTGGCCTAACTATTGTTTCATAAGAACCGAAAGAACTGCAGATGCTGTAAATCGGGAACAAAAACAGAAGTTGCTGGAAAAGCTCAGCAGGTCTGGCAGCATTTGTGATGAAAAGATCAGAGTTAACTTTTCGGGTCCGGTTACGCTTCCTCAGAATTGTTTCATAAGGTTCATGTACCTTGCCAACTGCTCTCTCAAGATGTCCTGTCAAAGATTAAAATAGAAACCTCCGTGTCCCCATGCACTGTTTCATAACTGTTCCATTAAGACTCTATTGAACTTGCAACCCTATTACAGAGGTCGACCAGAATTCATAGCACTGGGTGTGGACTCCCCTGAGCCAGAGTTGCTTGAACTCGGTCATATTTGGGAGAATTGTAAGTTAGAAGCAGAATAGGCCATTTGACCACTTGAGCCTTCTCCATCTTGATCTGATTGCAACCTAACTCCATGTTCCCATCTATCCCAATAACCTTTCACCTTCTTGCTTAACCAGAATCTATCTACCTCTGTCTTAAAAGTATTCCAGTACTCTGCTCCCACTACCTTTTGAAGAAGAGAGTTCCAAAGACTAATAAATTGCTGAAAGAACCTTGCATTGTTGCAAGAAAGGAAGGCTGCACATTGGAAGTAACCTGGACCCCTGACACTGCTCCCTCACTAACCAGTTATTATTGAAATTCCTTGATGGCCTGCCTTTCTCACTCCTTTCACAATCCAATTTGCCTCTCAAAAGTCCACAGGTTCGAATTCACAATGCAGCACATATAACCTGCTACGTCACTAGACCACATTCAAAACTATTGATACTCTTCTGTCAATTGATTTAAACAAGACAGCATCCACTGGCAGTGCAACAGTGCAAGTAGCCTTTCAGTTGTGCTCATCATTATGCTGAATGCTATTGGATGTTGGAGCAAGTCAAATTCTAAAATTGTAATCGTTTGTTTTTTTAAAATTCCTCCAAGACATTGCTCCCTTTCTGATATCTCTTCCAGCCCAGTAACCCAGTGAAATCTATGCAGTTCTCCAATTCTGGTCTTTATGCATCTCCCCTCTCCCTTCACTCCATCGTTAGTGCCTAACCTCTGGAATTTCTTCCCTAAACCCCACTCCTTGCTCTGCTTTAAGGTGCTTCTTACAGTCCACCAAGCTTTTACTCACTAATTTGGATATGTTGTTATGTTGTGTCAACCTTTATCTGATAATACACCTGTGAAATACTTTAGTGCATTTTACTGTATCAGACTGTTGTGTGAATGCAAGTTGTTGTCATACCCACAGTGATACAGTCTTCTCTTTCTCAATACAGATGCTTTCAACATTAAATCGCTTGACAGTATCAATAATTACTACAGGTATTGTGCTTCAAGTCTAGCTAACATTAGGTTCTCAAATGCACTGGAAAATATCACATTGAGCTGTATAGTTTAATTCCCGGGCTAAAGAGGAAAAATGCAGCCAACTCAATTCCTTGGATCATTCAGTAAAACCTGCCTTGGATGTTTTCTGCCTTGGCCCTCTCAATGTCACATGCCATTTGTGCCTTCACAAATAACCGGTGTCTCCAGCTGACATCAATACCATTCCTATAGGATACTGGGAACTGCAGAAGGTTAGCAACAGTGACAATTGTGTACTTGATTTTCCCCTTTTTAAAATTCATTCATGAGATGTAATTTTTAATTTACTACAATTGCATCCATTATCTCTGTAGCTACTTCCTTTAAAACTCTAGGATGTTTTATCACTCGATTGTTAATCCAGAGACCCAGGTAATGTTCTGGGGACCTAGGCTTGAATCCCATCATGGCACATGGTGAAATTTGAATTCAATACAAATCTGGAAGAGTCTGATGATGACCGTGAATCCATTGTTGGTTGTCAGAAAAACCCATCTAGATCACTAATGTCCTTTTAGGGAAGGAAACTGCCATGCTGCCCTGGTCTGGCCTACATGTGACTCCAGACCCACAGCAATGTGGTTGACTCTTCACTGCCCTTTGGGAAGTTAGGGATGGGCAATAAGTGTTGGCCTAGCCAGTGAAGTCCTTGTCCTGTGAATGAATAAAAAAATGCATCCATCCAGTCCGAGGGATTTATCGGTGTTTAGCTCCATTCATTTCCCTAGCACCTTTCTCTAGTGATCGTTATTGTATGTATCTCTCCACACACTCCTGCCTACAATACCTTTCAGCCTCTTGTCCTCTACTATGGAAACTAATGCAAAATATTTGTTCAATTCTTCTGCCATTTCCTGGTTCCCCATTATTATTTCCTCAGCTTTATTCTCTAAGGGGTCTTTGTTTATTTTGGCCTCTCTCTCCCTTTTTATCTTTCAAAGAAGTGCTTATCATCCAATTTTATGTTACATGCCTTCATTGTTTATTATATCTCTCTTTATATATTTTTTAGTCATCTTTTGAAGGCTTTAAAACTTTCCCAGTCCTCTGGTTTCCCACTAATTTTTGCCAAATTGTACATTTTTTCTTTCAATTTGATACTATCCTTCACTTTGCTAAACCATATTTAGTTTATCCCCATCCTAGAATCCTTACTTTTCACTGGGATTTTTCTTTGCTGTGAGTCATGGACTGTTTTTTTAAATGTCTGCCATTTTTCCTCAACTGTCTTTTCTGCTAAACTCCTTTCATGGTCCACTCCAGCCAACTCTGCCCTCATCCCTTTGTAATTAGCCTTTTTTAAGTTTAACACAGTTGGTTCTGACCTAAGTTTCTCATTCTCAAACTGAATGCTAAGTTCTACCAAGTTACGGACACCGTTGGTTCAGAGGATCTTGCTAGAGTACATTTCTCGGTAAATTCAGGGCATCTAGCTCAAATACACAATGGTGCAGTCAGTTCTGGAGCCATCTACACATGGTTCTGGCCAGAATGTGTCTGCCCATTGCAAGTTTAAATATTGCACCTGCATGCTGCACGCATGCGTGTTGGGACTTCTCTGGGTCCTGATGCGCAACAGCAGTGCTGTTTGCTGCTAATTCAGTTGGAAGGTCTGGACCACTATGACCATTTTATATTTAGTTCTGGTCCCCTCCAGAAGGAGAAACCTGTTTGCTTTTTCGCTACCTGATAAAACCAATTCTCGATCTTAAAATCTGTTATCAGAGCATGCTTCAGTCAGATCTCTAGCCTGTTCAATATTTTCTGACAGGTATTACTGCTCAATTCTTATATCATTGGAGTAATTTTTTGTATTTGTAAATATTTGTAAATTCCTAATGTAATATGGAGTGCAGAACTGCTCCAAATCTGATCTTATCAAGGTTCTATACAAATTTAATGTAACTTTCCAATTATGTCCTTCTAGAATGTGATGTAAGTGCTTTGCTTGTTTTTTTGATGACCTTAATAATCTGCATTGCTGTTTTTGATTTTGTGTATCTGTAACTGAAGATCTCTCTGCTCCTCTTTTCAAGAACTGTGTCTGGTTTTCGTAATCTTTCTACCAAAGCACATTAGTTCATACTTAATTGACCTTCAGTTACCAATTACACAACCATTCTGTAAGTTTATTCTTGTATCTTGTCATAGTCTTCCTCAGTATTAACTGTACCACCCCAATTTGGTATGCTCTGCATGTTTTGAATTTAAATTCCAAACCTTAGTATAAATTGTTTCTGAAAATGGTGAACCACGATGGCCCCAAAGGTATTCCTTGTAGAACATCACTTCCTATTCTTTCCTACTATTGAGTAGCCATTCAAGCACCCTACCTTCTGCTTTTCATTTTGTGACCAGCTTGGTACCAATTAGACCATAAGACCGCAAAATATAGGAGGCGAATGAGGTCATTTGGCCCATCATGTCTGCTCTGCCATTTGATCAACTCCATTCTTCTGCTTCTCCCCATAACCCTTCATCTTCTGACCAATCAAGAATATATCTATCTCTGTCTTAAATACACTCCATGACTTGGCCTCCACAGCCTTCTGCGGTAATGAGTTCCACATATTCACCACCCTCTAGCTGAAGAAATTCCTCCTTATATCAGTTCTGAAGAGTCGTCCCCTTACTTTCACACTGTACCGTTAGATCCTAGACTCCCCTACTTGTGGAAGCATCTTCTCCACATCCACTCTAATCAGGCCTCTGTGTTCTGTAAGTTTCAATGAGATAGCCATTCATCCTTCTAAACTCTTATCGAGTACAGCCCCAAAGTCCTCAACTGCTCCTCATATGATAAGCCCTTCATCGCCAGGATCATTCTTGTAAACTGCCCCTAGATCCTCTCTGAGGCCAGCACATCCATCCTTCGATATGGGACCCAAAACTACTCTCGATACTCCAAATACGGTCTGACCAGAGCCTTCTACAGCCTCAGCAGTACATCTCTGCTCTTGTATTCTAGCCCTCTTGTAATGAATGCTAATATGGCCTTTCCAACTGCCAACTGAAACTGCATGTTAATGTCAAGAGAATCCTGAACCAGGGCTTCCAAGTCCCTTTAAGCTTCAGATTTCTAAAGCCTTTTCCTGTTTAGAAAATAGTCTGCGCCTCTATTCTTCCTACCAAAGTGCATAATCTCACACTTTCCCACAATACATTCCACCTGCTATTTCTTAGCCTATTCTCCTAGGCTGTCCCAGTCCTTCTGCAGCCTCCCCACTTCCTCAACAATACGTGGCCCTCCACCTACCTTTGTGTCATCTGCAAACTTAGCAACAATGCCTTCAGTTGCATCGTCCATGTTGTTAAACGATAATGTCAATAGTTGTGGTCCCAACACTGTCTCCTGTGGAATTCCACTAGTCACCAACTGCCATCTGGAAAAACCCCTTTATCTCCACTGTCAGCCAGCCAGTCCTCTGTCTGTGCCAATACCTTGCCACAATCGTTAGGGGTTCTTGTCGTATTTATGTTAGCATTCATTACCAGAGGGCTAGAATACAAGAGCAGAGGTGTACTGCTGAGGCTATAGAAGGCTCTGGTCAGACCGCATTTAGCAGCTGTTGTGGTCTTCTGGAAATCCAGATAGATCACGTCCACTGGCTCTCTTTTGTCTAACTTGCTTGTAACCTTCGCAAAGAATTCCAACAGATTTGTCAGGAATGATCCACACTTGATGAAGCCATGATGACTCAGCCGTATTTTACCATGCACTTAGAATCTCATATTCCCTGCGGTGTGGAAGTAAGCCATTCGACCCACAGAGTCCACACCAACCCTCCGAAAAGCATCCCACTCATAGTCACCCCCCCTACCCTATCCCTGCCCCTGCATTTCCCATGGCCAGTTCACCTAACCTGCACATCTTTGACTGTAGGAGGAAACCCACACAGACTTGAGGAAAATGTGCAAACTCCACATAGATAGTTGCCTAAGAGTGGAATTGAACCTGGTGCTGTGAGGCAGCAGTACTAACCACTGAGCCACCAGGCTGCCTAAACTGTGCCATCTCCTTTAAACTTTCTCCGTTTCACCTTAAACTTATGTCTGCTAGTATTTGATATTTCCATCCTGGGAAAGAGACTTTGACTACCCACCCCATCCATGCTTCTCAATTTTATATCCTTCTACCAGGTCAACCCTCAGCCTCCAAGCTTCTAGCAAAACAATCCAAGTTTGTCCAAGATAACAAGGTGTAGAGCTGGATGAACACAGCAAGCCAAGCAGCATCAGAGGAGCAGGAAGGCTGACGTTTCGGGCCTAGACCCTTCTTCAGAAAAAATTTTTGTTTCTGAAGAAGGGTCTAGGCCCGAAACTTCAGCCTTCCTGCTCTTCTGATGCTGCTTGGCCTGTTGTGTTCATCCAGCTCTACACCTTGTTATCTCAGATTCTCCAGCATCTGCAGTTCGTGCTATCTCTGAAACAAGTTTGTCCAACCTCTTCTTATAGCTAATACACTCCAATCCAGGCAATATCCTGGTGAACCTCTTCTACATTCTGTAGCCTCCACATCCTTCCTATAGTGCAACGACCAGAACTGCATACAGTACTCCACATGTGGCCTGACCACAGTCTTATACAGTTGCAATGTAACATGCCAAATTTTGTACTCCATGCCCTGACCGATGCCGTGTATGCCAAACGCCTTCTTTAACACCTTATCCACTTGTTGTCACTTTAAGGAAACTATGGACTTGGACCTCAAGATTCCTCTATATATCAATGCTTCTGAGGGTATTTACATTTACAGTATACTTTCCTTTTGCCTTTGACCTCCCAAAATGCATCACCTCACACTTGTACAGATTAAACTCCCATCTAACATTTCTCGGCCCAACTTTCCAGCTGATCTATATCTTGCTGCATCCTTTGATATCCTTCCTCACTATCCACACCTCTGCTACGTTCATGTCATTCGCAAACTTACTAATTAGACCACAGCCACTTTCATAAAAATCAACAGGGATCCTAGCACTGATCACAGTTCTCCGTCCACAACTACCCTCTATCTTCTATGGCCAAGCTAATTTGGTACTCAATTTACCTTGTGACTTAATCTTCCAAGTATTCTGCAATCTCATCCCTAGTAATGAACTCTAAAATCTTACCAATGACTGAGGTCAGGCTAACCAGTTTATAATTTCCTGTCTGCTGCCTCACTCCCTTCCTAAACAGGGATGATACATTAATCATTTTCCAGTTCTGGTATCCTCCCTGACTCCAGTGATTCCTGAAAGATCACCACCAATGCCTGCATGATTACCTCAGCTATCTCCTTCAGAACTCTGGGATATAGTCCATCTGGTCTGGATGATTTATCCACCTCCAGATCTTTCAGCTTCTCCAGCATCTTCTCCTTAGTGATAGCCACTACACTCATCTTTGCTCCCTGACTCTCTTGGAGCTCTGGTATGCTGCTGGTATCTTCTAATGTGGAAACAGATGCAAAGTACCTATTCAGTTCCTCTGCCATTTCTTTTGTCCCCATTATACTTCTCCAGCCTTATCCTCCAGCAGTCCAATATCCACTCTTGCCTCTCTCTTACCTTTTAGATATCTTAAAAAAAATCTCGTGCAAACTTCTATTATATTATTAGCTAGCTTACTGTCATATTTCATCTTCTCCCCCGACTTTTTCAGTTTCCTCTGCTGGTTTTTAAAGACATCCCTATTCTCCCACTTCCCACCAATCTTCAGCACATACTGTGCTTTTTCTTTTGCTTTTATACTGTCCTGACTTCCCTTGTCAGCTATGGTTGCATCTTCCTTGGGATGAATTTCTGCTGTACCTCCTGAATTATCCTTAGAAACTCCTGCCATTGCTGCTCCTCTGTCTTCCCTTCCAGTCAGCTCTGGCCAGCTTCTCCCTAATTCTCTTTGCTCACTTGTAATATTGTTACATCTGATGCCAGTCTCTCTTTGCCAAACTACAGGGTGAATGCTATCATTTTATGGTCACTAGTCCCTAGGGGTTCCTTCACATTAAGCTCTCTAATCAAGTCTGTTTCATCACACATCACCAAATCCAGAACTGCCTGTTCTGTAGTGGGCTCTACCACAAGCTGCTCCAAAAATCTATCTCTTAGACATTCCACAAATTCCTCTTCTTGAAATCCGCTACCAACCTGATTTTCTCATCCAGCTGCATCTTGAAGGCCCCCATGATTATTGTAATAGTGCCTTTCTTATTTGCCTTTTCTATCTCTTGATGTAGTTTCTTCCCTACCTCCTGACTACTGCTTAGAGGCCTATACACAACTGCCATCAGGGTCTTTTTTCCTTTGTGGCTCCCCAATTCTACCCATACAGATTCTATGTCTCCTAACACTATATCACTGCTTGCTATTGATTTAACTTCATTTCTTACTAACAAGGCAACCCCCTGCCCCTGCCCCGCCGACCTGCCTGTCGTTTGACCTATATCCTTGGATATTCAGCTTGCCTTGATCCCCTTGCAGTTTCATCTCTGTGATACTCACAACATTGTACCTGCCAATTTCAGTCTATGCAACAAGCTCATTTACCTTGTTATGTATATTGGATGAATTTAATTATAACATGCTCAGTCCTGTGTTGATCACCAGCTTCCCTATCCCCCACCTTTTCAGTTATTTCCTTATCTGTTGTGACTGAAGTTAGATTCCTGAGCCCTTCGACACTCTGTATCCTATTGGCTGATCCCTGCACGCCCCCTCCTGCTTAACTTTTTCCATAATTTTCTGCGGAACAGACACCCCCCCCCCCCTCCCCTAAACCATTAGTTTAGAGCCTTTTGCACAGCCTTAATTATGTGATTTGCCAGGAGTCTAGTCTCAGTATGAATCAGGTGCAGCCCATTGCACCAGAACAGCTCCTCCTTTCCCCAGTATTGGTGCTAATGTCCCATGAATTCGAACCCGTTTCTCCCACACCAATCTTTGAGCCAAGCGTTTACCTCTATTCTTGGTGAGACTGTGCCAATTTGTTCGTGACTCAGGTAGTTATCTGGAGATTATTAACTTTTGGGTTCTGCTTTTTAATTTAGCCCCTAGCTGCTCAGCTGAAACATTTTCCTGTTTCTACCTGTTGTCATTGTTACCTACGTGTCTTTCTCCTCCCTCTCCAAACTCCTGTGCAGCCCAGGTAAGATAGTGGTTCAAGTAGGTGGCTCACCACCCCAGTTGCCCAGGCAATTAGGGATAGGCAAAAAATGCTCACCCAGCTAACATCATCCACATCCCATGAAGGAGTAAAAAGAATGTTTGTACTCTCTCAAAGAATGTTTAGATATATAACACTTGTTTGTTTTTTGTTTTTTTTTAAAAAGAATTCAGCAAGGTTGTTCAAATCAATGCTGATTACCAAAAGGTGTGGGGCTGGATGAACACAGCAGGCCAAGCAGCATCATAGGAGCAGGAAAGCTTGAAGGAAGGGTCTAGGCCCGAAATGTCAAGCTTTCCTGCTCCTATGATGCTGCTTGGCCTGCTGTGTTCATCCAGCCCCACACCTTGTTATCTCGGATTCTCCAGCATCTGCAGTACCTTTTATCTCTGATTACCAATAAACTTCTTTTTTGTATTGTAGGCAATTTATCTAAGTGTGCAGGCCTTTAAATGTTTTGTGTGGCTGTGCATGTTTTTTTCACTAAAAGGGGCCAGTTGTGTGCAGTCTATATGAAAGCTTTGGCATTGCTTTGAAGCTGTGCAGCTCAGAGGAAACATCACCGGCTACGAGATTGAAAAACTATCTCTAGATGTTTTTCTGTCATGTTTTTGTATGTTGATTCCATTAACTTTTTTTTGAATAAAAGCAGAAGTTGCTGGAAAAGCTCAGCATGTCTGGCAGTTTCTGTGAAGGAAAATTAGAGTTAATGTTCTGGGTCCAGTGACCCTTCCTCAGAACTGACGGTAGCTAGGAAAATGTTGCTTTATGTGCAGAAGATAGGTGGGGGGACAGGGTAAGAAGTAAATGATAGGTGGGGATAGAACTCAAAGAGAGAGAGGGAAGAGCAGTTGGATAGACAAAGGAGTTGATTATGATCTGGTTCGGTGGGTGAATAGCTGTTAATGGGGACTGTTAGTGACTAACAATAGGTAGTGTGTAATAGCAGACTATGTCATAACAAGGTTTGGTGTGTGGAGTAGGGAGCTAGGAGATTGGAGAGTTCAGGCCCTAAAATTATTGAACTTGATATTGAGACCAGAGGGTCCCCAAATGGAAAATGAGAGATGTTGGCCAAGGAACAAGGTAGTGTGTTAAAGTGGCAGGCAACTGGAAGCTCTTTGTTTGCAGGCAGGACATAGATGTTCTGCGAAGTGGTCACCCAGTCTATGATTCAATTCTGCAGTGTAGAGGAGACCACACTGTGAGCAGCAAATGCAGTAGACTAGGTTGTGTGAAGTTCTGCTTCACCTGGAAGGTATGTTTGGGCCCTTGGATGCTGGGGAGGGAGGAGGTAAATGGGTAGGTGTTACACTTCTTGCAGTGGCAGGGGTTGGTGCCGTGGATCTGTGGGGTGTGTTGGGAGTGAAGAAAGAATGGACGGAAGTGTTCCGGAGGGAATGGTCCCTGTGGAAGGCAGACAAGGGAGGGGAGGGGAATGTGTGTCAGGTGGTAGTGGAAATGGCACCTGATGATCATCTGGATGTGGATACTGGTAGGGACAAGGAGAGTCCTGTCGCTGTTGCGGGAGAGAAGAATGGATGAGGGCGGAAATGCAGGAGATGGGTCAGAGGACCCTGTCAACAATGGTACTGGGGAATCCTCGGTTGAGGAAGAAGGTGGATATTTCGGAGGCTCCCTTGTCGAAGTTGAACATATGTGCTGGAGACAGAGGAACTGAGAGAATGGAATGGAGTTTTTACAGAAAGCAGCGTGCAAGGATGCGTAGCCCAGGTAACTGTGGGAGTCGGAGGGCTTATGGTGGATATTAGTAGCCAGTCTATCCCCAGAAATGGAAACAGATGTCGAGAAAAGGAAGGGAGGAGTCAGAGAGACCAGGTGAAAGTGAGGCCAGGGTGGAAATTGGAAGTGAAATTGATGAACTTGTCCAATTCCGGACGAGAGAAGGAAACAGTACCGATTATGTCATCGATACATCAGAAAAAGAGTTGTGGGTGGGATCCAGAACAGGACCAGAACAGCAAATGTTCCATGTACCCTACAAAGAGACAGGCATAACTGGGGCAGCGTAACTGTTACAGTGGGGATTTTAAAAGAAACTGCTTGATTGAAACTTAATAAAAGCTCGTGATTTTGAGCTGGCATTGATATATTTGCAGGAAATATTCTGCCCATCTTCAGGATGGATCCTTCCATTATCTACATCAGACTCACTTTGGAAATTACTCTTTCATCTGTGTTGATGCCACCTTGAGTCCTGGTCCCAAAAGACCACTCAATTTCTTTGGTGTCTTGCAGCAGGTAGGAAAACAATTACTTGCATTATAGAGAATTAGAACTTTCTTCTAAATTATCATGTGAAGGCTAACCTAATGAGCAACTAGGGCAGAGCAATTGTGTTTTGCCACTTCAGAAGACAGTTCAATGTCAGGCAGGTTGGTGTGGGGCAGGAGTCACATAATGCTTGATTGGATATGGATGAAAGATTTCCTCACCTACGGGATATGAGTGAATCAGCTGGGTTTTTTTTTAATGACAATGCCACTGCTTTGTGCTTGGTTAATTAGTTTTCAGTTTTACACTGCCTGTTTGCTTCCAGATCCTTCTAAGTGAATTTGAATTTGCAAATTGCCAGAGTTGAATTTGCACCAGTGTCCTATAAACTGTACAGCAACAGAACTAATACATTACTGTACCTGAAGTAGGGTCTTTGCCATCCAGTCAGGTTCCTGTTGTTGGAAATGCTACCTGCATGTCTTTTATCCTAGCCAGTATTTATCACTCAAGCATTTAAAAGACAGTTTATCAGGTCGTTGATGTTTGTCATGCTATGTATGCATAGTACCTACTGCTTTTCCTTAGTTTACAGCAGTGACACTGCCAAAGCAGCGAATCAGTGTAAAGTCAATGAAGATGTCCAAAACAAGTGCAAGTTCTGTTTTCCTTTAGGTGCATAGGTACTAACAGTATAAATTGCTCCAGTGGACAGAATGTGCAAAGAGTGCAGCTATCTTAATTAAACACAGTGGCACTCCTTGCGGAATGCAATCTGCTGTATCTAGGGTGGAGTCGGGTGAGGTTAGAAGACAACTGCTGGAAAGTGGAGCTGAAGGCTGGCTGCAAGATCAGAGAGTGGGTAGGAGGTAACAAATTACAGCAAACTGTGCTAAATCTGTCCTATACTTTGCAGAATAAAATGGGTGAATTGTCAAAACTAGCATCTGAAACAGTCAACAGCAATCAAACCATTTGGCTTGGCCATTACACCACCTCCACTATCATTTCCGCCTCTCCTGGTGTGCAGCAACTCATGAGGTGAGAGATTTTCTTTACTTTTTAAACACCAAGGCTGATATGGGAACATGAGAACAGCAGAGGGCCTTACTGTGATGGGGTACTAGTGGGCCTTGGTGATGGTGGGTGGGGATGAGTGATTGTCGTGTTTGCATGTAGGTTATTTTGTGACTGTGAGACATCAATCTATATGTGAGGCCAATTTATTTGGTGTTTATGTCTCCAAGTTTCCTGTTTGATGGTGATCATTAATTTAGCTCATTCTTGATTGTGCGTGATGTCATCAGCACATGAGCTGCGGTACATTGGCACTGAGATTGTAGTGTGGGAAATACACATCAACTGGGTCCCTCCATATAGGGCCTGGCAGCCAACTTTAACAGTGCCAGTGTGTTGGGAATGCACACTTGGTTTCTAAAAAAAAAATCCATCACACTTAATTTGAAATATTTAATTGACCCAATGCTTGCAAGTTTCTGAGAAGAAAGCTCCAGATTATTGCCAATCTTTGTGTGAAGCAGTGACACTCTGAATGGTCTACTTCCACCGAATGGCAGGTTAGGCTGACTTCTTCCACCAGAGATAATAATTTCTTTCCATCTACTCCGTCAAATCCTTTAACTCCCTACACACTCCAATTTGAGAGTCATTTCTTCTACATTAAAGCAGATAAAAGCTCAATCTGTACTGCCTGTCATATTTTTAGTGAATTTGGAATCTGAAACAAAAATGGTCAGTGGAGATTTTTCAGGCTGGAGGAGGGTTTCATGTAGTTCTTCAAATATTGTTATTTGGACCCTTGCGTTTCCTGTTATATATTAATGATATGGATCTCAGTGTACAGGGGACACTTTAAAAGTTTGCAGATGACACAACACTTGGAAGGATTACAAATGATGAGGACTCCAAAAGAACAAGTTGGTGGAGTAAGCAGGTAGATAGGTGGTTCAATGCAAAGAAGTGTGAGGTGTTACAGAGATAAAAGGTACTGCAGATGCTGGAGAATCCGAGATAACAAGCATGGGGCTGGATGAACACAGCAGGTCAAGCAGCATCATAGGAGCAGGAAAACTTGACGTTTCGGGCCTAGACCCTTCATCAGAAATCAGAGGTGTAACACTTCGGTTGGAAGAATGTTGAAAGACAATATAAAGTAGGGATACAATTCTGAAGAGGATGCAGGAGCAGAATGTGGCAGTAAATAAAGCAACCCTACCCAGGACCTCCCCCACAATGTACCTGCCGCCATTGGCCACTGTCGGAGAACCCACAGATGACGTCACATCCACCACCGCCGGGTACCCCACTTCCGGAACAGCGAACGCCACCGCTGCTGAAATCACCACCTCCATCTCTGAGACCAACACCACAGACACTACCATCACCGCCGCCGCCTACCACGCTTCGCCCACCGCCGACGCCGACACAACTCCGCCCACCGCCGACGCAACTCTGCCCACAGCCGACGCCGACAACGCTCCGCCCACTGCCTCCACAGCCAGCAGCTCCAGAGGAGACAACAACACTGAGCCCTGCCGAGTCTTCACCATCCCCCGAGACCTCCCCCTTACTGAGGACAAACGGTCAGTCCTCAGTAAAGGGCTCACCTTTGTCCCCCTCCACCCACATAACAACGAATATCACTCACGCTTGGATATTGAGCAGTTTTTCCGCCGCCTCCACCTCCACGCTTACTTCTCCAACCGCAAATCTAACCCTCCCTCTACTGACCCCTTCTCCCGCCTCCAACACAAGCCCTCCTCCTGGACACCACCCCAAGGCCTCCGACCCTCCCTCGACCTCTTCATCTCCAACTGCCGTCGAGACATCAATCGCCTTAACCTCTCTACCCCTCTCAAACACTCCAACCTGTCCCCTGCAGAACGTGCAGCCCTCTGCTCCAATCCCAACCTCACCATAAAACCTGCGGACAAGGGAGGCGCAGTCGTAGTATGGCGCACTGACCTCTACATTGCTGAGGCCAGGCGCCAACTCTCGACACCTCCTCCTACCGCCCCCTGGATCATGACCCCACCCCCGAGCACCAAACCATCATCTCCCAAACCATCCACAACCTCATCACCTCAGGTGACCTCCCACCTACCGCCTCCAACCTCATCGTTCCCCAGCCCTGCACCGCCCGCTTCTATCTCCTTCCCAAAATCCACAAACCTGAATGCCCTGGTCGACCCATTGTCTCCACCTGCTCCTGCCCCACTGAACTCATCTCCACCTACCTAGACTCCATTTTCACCCCCTTGGTCCAGGAACTCCCTATGTCCGTGACACCACCGATGCCCTCCACCTCCTCCAGAACTTCCAATTCCCCGGTCCCCAACACCTCATTTTTACTATGGACGTCCAGTCCCTATACACCTGTATTCCCCATGCAGATGGCCTAAAGGCCCTCCGCTTCTTCCTGTCCCGCAGAACTGACCAATCCCCCTCCACCGACACCCTCATCTGCTTAGCCGAACTCGTCCTCACCCTCAACAACTTCTCTTTCAATTCCTCCCACTTCCTACAGACAAAGGGGGTGGCCATGGGTACCCGCATGGGCCCAAACTATGCCTGCGTCTTTGTAGGTTACGTGGAACAATCACTCTTCCGTACCTACACTGGCCCTAAACCCCACCTCTTCCTCCGTCACATTGATGACTGTATCGGCACTGCCTCGTGCTCCCACAAGGAACTCGAACAGTTCATCCACTTCACCAACACTTCCACCCCAACCTGAAGCTCACCTGGACCATCTCCAACACTTCTCTCTCCTTCCTGGACCTCTCTGTCTTCAACTCAGGTAACCACCTAGAAACTGATGTCCATTTCAAGCCCACTGACTCCCACAGCTACCTGGAATACACCTCCTCCCACCCACCTTCCTGTAAAAATGCCATCCCCTATTCCCAATTCCTTCGCCTCCGCCGCATCTGCTCCCAGGATGAGGCATTCCACTCCCGCACATCTCAGATGTCCTCATTCTTCAAGGACCGCAACTTCCCCCCCCGCAGTGGCCGAGAACGCCCTCGACCGTGTCTCCTACACTTCATGCAACTCATCGCTCACACCCCATCCTCGTAATAATAACCAAAAAAGAATCCCCCTCGTCCTCACGTACCATCCCACCAACCTCTGGATCCAACGCATCATCCCCCGACACTTCCACCATCTGCAATCCGACCCCACCACCAAAGACATTTTTCCCTCCCCACCCTTGTCTGCCTTCCGGAGGGACCACTCCCTCCGTGACTCCCTTGTCCACTCCACACTCCCCTCCAGCCCCACCACACACGGCACTTTTCCCTGCAACCGCAGGAAGTGCTACACCTGCCCCCACACCTCCTTCCTCACCCCAATCCCAGGCCCCAAGAAGACTTTCCACATCAGGCAGATATTCCACCTGCACATCTGCCAGTGTGGTATACTGCATCCGCTGTACCCGTTGTGGCCTCCTCTACATCGGGGAAACCAAGCGGAGGCTTGGGGACCGCTTTGCAGAACACCTGCGCTCAGTTCGCAACAAACAACTGCACCTCCCAGTCGCGAACCATTTCAACTCCCCCTCCCATTCCTCAGACGACATGTCCATCCTGGGCCTCCTGCAATGCCACAGTGATGCCACCCGAAGGCTGCAGGAATAGCAAATCATATTCAGCCTGGGAACCCTGCAGCCCAATGGTATCAATGTGGATTTCACAAGCTTCAAAATCTCCCCTCCCCCAACCGCATCCCAAAACCAGCCCAGCTCGTCCCCGCCTCCCTAACCTGTTCTTCCTCTCACCTATCCCCTCCTCCCACCTCAAGCCCCACCCCCATCTCCTATCTACTGACATCATCCCGCCCCCTTGACCTGTGCGTCCTCCCTGGACTGACCTATCTCCTCCATATCCCCCCACACACACTCACCTTTACTGGCTCCATCCCTGCCTTTTTGACTTGTCTGCCTCCTCTCCACCTATCCTCTCCTCTATCCATCTTCTATCCGCCTCCCCCTCTCTCCCTATTTATTTCAGAACCCTCTTCCCCTCCCCCATTTCTGATGAAGGGTCTAGGCCCGAAACGTCAAGCTTTCCTGCTCCTGTGATGCTGCTTGGCCTGCTGTGTTCATCCAGCCCCACACCTTATTATCTCGGATTCTCCAGCATCTGCAGTACCTTTTATCTCTAAAGCATACAGTGTACTTTGCTTATTTGGGCATAGAGTACAAGAGCAAGGAAGTGATGCTGAATCTGTGTAAGACACCCATTAGACCTCAGCTGGAGTATTGTGTACAGTTGTAGATACCACATTATGGGAAGGATATGAATGCATTAGAGAGTATAGAAGCATTTTACAGGAATGATTCCAGGCATGAGGGACTTCACTTAAGAAAACAGATTGAAGAAAGTGCGACTGTTCACCTTTCAAGAAGGCAGCTAAGAGGAGTTCTCAGAGATGTTTTCAAAATCATGAGTGAGCTGATAGAGTAGATAGGGAGAAGCTGTTCCTGTTTGTAAAAAGAACAAGAGGGCATAGATTTAAAATGACATGCAAAAGAAGCAAGGGTGAAATTATGAAAAATTTTCATTCACTGAGTGTTTGGGATGTGAATTGCACTGCCTAGAAATGTGGTGGAGGCAGGTTCAATTAAGACATTCAAGAAGGTAGTAGATGATTATTTTTATACAAATAATGTGCAAAGATCTGGGGATCAAGCAGGAGTTTGACACTATTATGATGCTCATTTGACAAGCGAGTGCATGCATGATGGGCCAAATGACCACCTTCTGCGCTATAACAATTCTGTGATACTGTGAAAAAGCAGATGGCATTAGAAATCCAACAGGCTTATTGACATGCCCAGAGAGAAAAATGGATCAACCAGGTGAGTTAGGTGACAGCCTAGGTGTAGTTAGGTGTCAAGACATTAAAGTCTGCATTAAGAAGCCTTAACAAAACTGCAATCAGTGTGATTCAGGTAGAAAACTGTCTGCTGATTGGAAGCATACCTGACATATACAGTAAGATGATTGTGGTCAGTCATCTCAGCACCAGGACATCTCTGCAGGAGTTCTTCAAGATAGTATCCTAGGCCCATCTTCAGCTGCTTCGTCAGTGACCTGCACTCCATCATAAGGTCAGAAGTGGGGATGTTCGTTAAATGACTGCACAGTGTTCAGCACCATTTGTCACTCATCAGATACTGAAGCAGTCCCTGTTCAAATACAGCAAGATCTGGACAATATCCAGGCTTAGGATGACAAGTGGCAAGCAACATTCGCACCACACAAGTGCCGGTCAGTGACCATCTCCAATATGAGACAATCAAACCACCCATCCTTCACAATCAATGGTGATTCGATCACTATCACAACACTCCTGGAGGTTACCATTGACCAGAAATTGAACTGGACTCAACATATAACTATTATGCCTACTATAGCAGATCATACACAAGGAATACTGCAGTGAGAAACTCTCCTCCTGACTCTTCAAAGCCTGTTCACTGTCTCCAAGAACAAGTCAGGAATGATGAGTGCATTTCCAACAAAACTCAGGAAGCTTGACACCATCCAGGACAAAGCAGCCTGCTTAATTGCCATCACATCCAGAAATATCCATTCCCTCCACCACCAACTCTCAGTGATAGCAGTGTGTACTACCTACACTAAAGAAATTCACCAGAGATCCTTAGATCCCGATATCTCAGTGTCCAGGGCAAGAGCAACAGACAATGGGCACACCACCACATTCAAGTTCCTCTTCAAGCCACTCGTTATCCTGACTTGGAAATATATTGCTTTTCCTTCAGTGTTGCTGGGTCACAATGCTGAAAATCCCCAGCTAACAGCATTGTGGGTCAACCTGCAGCATGTGGACTGAAACAGTTCAAGAAGGCTGCTCACCACCACTTCCTCAAGGGCAACTAGGGATGGGCAATAATGCTGGCCTAAATTCCACAAATGAATAAAAAGAAAGTCTAGTCGGTGGAGTGGTGGACAGTGTGGAAGAATGTTGCAGGTTGCAGGGAGACTTGGATAAACTGCAGAATTGGGCTGAAAGGTAGCAAATGGAGTTCAATGCAGATAAATGTGAGGTGATGCACTTTGGGAAGAATAATAGGAAGGCAGAATACTGGGTCAATGGAAAGATTCTTGGTAGTGTGAATGTGCAGAGGGATCTTGGTGTCCAGGTACATAGATCCCTGAAAGTTGCCACCAGGTTGATAGTGCTGTTAAGAAGGCATATGGTGTGTTGGGTTTCATTGGTAGAGGGATTGAGTTCCGGAGCCGTGATGTCATGCTGCAACTGTACAAAACGCTAGTGCGGCCTCTCTTGGAATATTGTGTACAGTTCTGGTCGCCCCATTACAGGAAAGATGTGGAAGCATTGGAAAAGGTGCGGAGGAGATTTACCAGGATGTTGCCTGGTCTGGAGCGAAGGTCTTATGAGGAAAGACTGAGGGACTTGGGTCTGTTCTCATTGGAGAGAAGAAGGCTAAGAGGGGATTTAATAGAGACATACAAAATGATCAGAGGATTAGATAGGGTGGACAGTGAGAGTCTTTTTCCTAGGATGATGACATCGGCTAGTACGAGGGGGCATAGCTGCAAATTGAGGGGTGATAGATTTAAGACAGATGTCAGAGGCAGGTTCTTTACTCAGAGAGTGGTAAGGGCGTGGAATGCCCTGCCTGCCAATGTAGTTAACTCAGCCACATTAGGGGCATTTAAACAGTCCTTGGATAAGCATATGGATGATGATGGGATAGTGTAGGGGAATGGGCTTAGATTAGTTCACAGGGCGGCGCAACATCGAGGGCCGAAGGGCCTGTTCTGCGCTGTATTGTTCTATGTTCTATGTTCTATGAAACTCAAGACACTGATCAATCTCTTGCACAGTCCAGTGATTCATGTTCATTTCTTTAAATAAGGGAGTTAGTTAGCTCAGGTGGCTGGATGATTGGTTTGTGAGACACAGGGATGCCAATAGCACGGACAGCACAGATTCACTTCCTGCTCCGACTGAGGTTACCATGAAGGACTCTCCTTCTCAACCTCTCCCCTCACCTGAGGTGTGATGACCCTCAGGTTAAACCACCACCAGTTGTCTTTCTGTAATGAGAGAGCAGCCCTACAGTCTGATAGGACCATGATGACTTGACCTTATCTAAATGTAAGTGACCTTATCTAACGTGAGAAGAGGATTATTCCTCCATCCATGGACACAGTCAAATTCACTTTTCCTCGTTTCCAATAGAGTGGGATTTTGCTTGAGGGGTCTATTGTGGCTGCACCTCTTTGTGGCACACTGCTCAAACCCCAATTTGCTCACAGTGCTTTTGAAATTCTTTGTGGACTTCAACTGAAAGATTAACAAATCTTTGTCCTTTCCTGATTGGGTTAATTAATGAAAACATAATGCCACACTTTTAGGAGGAGTGAATGAACAGTGAACCAGAAGAGGTCTCAGATATGGATGAGAGGAAAAGGTGAGGGACTGTGTTGTAACACAGGTCACCATGTTCATAAAGAACATTAAAAGGGAAAATAACTGTCTGAAGGCAAGAACAAGCAGAATGATGGAATCAAAATGTGGCCATTCAGCCCACTGTTCTCCTGTGAGCACCTTGAATGAGTTGTGCAGTTAGCCCCAAACCTCTGCATAAAGTTTATGGCTTTCTATTTTAAGGCATTTTGGTCAGGGGCCTGTGCGTTTAAATGCTTGCAGGACCCCAAGGCTAACCAAATATCAAAATGCATTCCCCACCCAGAGGGTCTTAGGGCTGTCCGCTTCTTCCTGGAGCAGAGACCTGAACCATCCCCTCTCACCACTACCCTCCTCTGCTTGGCTGGGCTTGTCCTCATCCTCTTTCAACTCCTCTCATTTTCTTCAGGTAAGAGGGGTTGCCATGGGTACCCACATGGGCCCTAGTTATGCCTGTCTCTTCATAGGGTACGTGAAACATTCCTTGTTCCAGTCCTCTTGTGGCCCCCACCCACAACTCTTTCTCTGATACATCGATGATATCGTCGCTGCTGCTTCCCCCTCTCATCTGGAATTGGAAAACTTCATCAATTTCGCCTCCAATTTCCACCATGCCATCACGTTCACCTGGTCTATCTCTGATTCCTCCCTTTCCTTCCTCAACATTTCTGTTTCCATTTATGGGGATAGACTGGTCACTAATATCCACTACAAACCCACTGACTCCCACAGCTATCTGGACTATGCATCCTCACACCCTGCTTCCTGTAAAGACTCCATCCCATTCTCTCAGTTTCTCCGTCGCATATGTTCAGATGAGGCCAACTTTGACAAGGGGGTCTCCAAAATGTCCACCTTCTTCCTCAACCGAGAATTTCCCCACCTCCGTTGTCAATAGGGACCTCAATCAGGTCCGACCCATCTCCTGTACTTCCACCCTCACCCATTCTCTGCCCACCCGCAACAGCAATAGGGTTCCCCTTATCCTCACCTACCATCCCACCAGCATCCACATCCAGAAGATCATCAGACGCCATTTCTGTCACCTCCAGTGAGATGCCACCACCAGTCACATATTCCCCTCCCCTCCCTTTTCCGACTTCCGCAGGGACCGTTCCCTCTGGGACACCCTGGTCCCCACTTCCTTCACCCCCAACACCTCCCCACAGCCGTACGGCACCTTCCCCTGTAACCAGCGAAGGTGCAACACCTGCTCATTTACCTCCTTCCTCCCAGTATCCAAGGGCCCAAACATACCTTCCAAGTGAAGCAACATTTCACCTGCACTTCACAGAACCTGGTCTACTGCATTCACTGCTCACAATGTGGTCTCCTCTATATTGGGGAAACGAAGCGTAGACTTGGCAACCGCTTTGCAGAACATCTTCGTTCTGCTTGCAAAAAAGATCCTGAACTACCTTTTGCCTGCCACTTTAACACACCACCCTGCTCCCTGGCCAACATCTCTGTCTCTGGCTTGCTGCAGTGTTCCAGCGAAGCCCAATGCAAGCTGGAGGAACAACACCTCATTTTCCGCTTGGGGACCCTATAGCCTTCCGGACTCAATATTGAGTTCAATATTTTTGGGGCCTAAATTCTGCCATGTCCCAGCCCCCTACCCTACACACCAGGCCTTGTTACCGCACAGCCTGCCATTACACACCACCTGCTGTTAGTCACTAACTGTCTCCATTAATAACTATTCACCCTCCCAGCTGGTCGTTAGCAACTCCTTTGTCTCTCCAACTGTCTTTCTGTCTCTTTGGGCTCTATCCTATTGTTTACTCCCTACCCCACCCACATCCCTATTTTCTGCATATAAACTGACGTTTCCCCAGCCGCTATCAGTTTTGAAGAAGGGTCACTGGACCTGAAACGTTAACTCTGTTTTTTCCTTCACAGATGCTGCCAGACCTGCTGAGTTTTTCAAGCAACTTTGTTTTTGTTCCTGATTTACAGCATCCGCAGTTGTTTCGGTTTTTATCAAAACGCATCATGTGGGCTTTTGATTCTAAGTCAGAACAAGTTTCTTTCTCAACCAACAGATCCAATTCAGAATGCCATACTAACATGTTAAAGATGATTTCAAAAGAGGAGAACAGTTCTTCATGACACCCCCATGGACATAGGTGGTTTTGTTGACTGTGTTAAATATAGCAGGATGAGAGGAGGCTTGTATTGATCATGAACACCAGCCCAGAGTTGTTGGGCTGAATGACCAGTTTCTGTTCTGCATTTTTCATGGACTAATTGCAGAGCTGCAGCATGTGAATATGAACTATCTAGTGCAATCATATTACGTTCATTTAGTCAAAGGAATGCAGTAGCTCCCATTCCTAACTACAGTGCACTTGCGGAATGCAGTAGTTCTTGCTGCAGCACAGAGATCGTCATATAAAAACAACTGTGTAGTGTCTGTGGGGATCACTGAGCTCTTTCATTGACTGGAAGGACCAGTCTTATTCTGCTAAATACTTTCTCTTGTTGCATACTTACCTTATGTCTTCATAAGTGTGAGAACGAAACTTGGCTTTTGACAGTCTTTACTGCAGTGCCGTTCCATAGGAACCATGATCTTTGCCTTTACCCCTCTGTCCCCACATGATTATTATCCATGTGTCACAATGTAACTGGAAGAACATGCTGGTAATTCAGTCCCAGTGTTCCACAAGCCATCACAAAATGTGTAAAATCCCAATTGAACCACCAAGATAATCAGTTTCAAACAGAAATTGCTGGGGACAGCATTTGTGGAGAAAAAATATTTAACGTTTCCAGTCCAGTGACCCTTCTTCAGAACTCACAACAGCTAGGAAAAATGATATCCATGCTGAAACAGGGAATGGTGTTGGGGAGTAAGGAATAATCAGTACAGGAATAGGCGATAGGTAGAGCTGGAGCCCAGAGGGAGAGAAAGACAGTTTTCTGTTGGCTGTTTCAAAAAAATGTTTCACCTACTTCATAGAATCATGGAATCCCTACAGTGTAGAAGCAGGCCTTTGGCCAATCGAATCCATACCAATCCTCCAAAGAGCATCCTACCTAACTGAAATCACTGGACAAGCCCATTGGATGTAGCATCATTTTAGATAGAGGAATAATTGTGTTAGCATTTTGATGGCAGAGTCCTGTTCTCCTCTCTTATGATGTTGACAAGCCTATTATGTTTCCAGTGCTGTTTGCTTTCATTTTCAGTTTTCAGAATTTGCAAATTGACTGAAAATAGACAGGTTGTAAAGTCTAAACTTGCATCCCTTTTGAGTGTAGAACATTCAGTCCCTCAATCCTGCTCTGCTATTTAATAGGCTGATCTTGTCTCAGCGTCAACTCCACTTTCCTGCCTGCTGTCCGTAACTCTTCAACCCATTACTGATTAAAAATCTGTCTGTCTTTCTCCTCCTTTAAATTTATTCAACGTCCTATTGAATTCCTCTGATACATGACTCTTTGAAAGAAGTAATTTCTCCTCATCTCTGTTTTCAGTCTGCTGCCCCTTATCCAAAAATTATGACCTTGTTCTAGATTGCCCTACATGAGGAAACATCCTTTCCATGTCTACTTTCTCAGTCCCCTTTAGCACCTTATATATCTCAATTAGATCTCCCCTGATTCTTCTAAATTACAGAGTAAGTAGGCCTAAACAGCTCAACCTCTCTTCCTAAGACAAACCCCTCAACTCTGGAATCAATCTGCCTCCAGTACAACTATATCCATCCTCGTGTAAGGGAGCCAAAATTGTATGCAATGTTCGAGGTGCAGCCCCGTACAGTTGTAGCAGCACTTCTCTACATTTATAATCTATTCCTTTAGTAATAAGTGCCAAAATTCCATTTGCTTCGTGCATTCAGGTACAAAGCCTTTAAGTTTGTTCTGTTATCAAATTTCCCTACACTTCTTTGTATCCTTGCTGCAGTACGACGTTCACTCATTCAATCCCTTCCTTTTAGTTTCTGTTAACAATCAGCCTCATCACTAACCTGCATTCCTACCTTGTCCTTTACCTTTGATTTTCTAATTTTCCATGGAAATGAATCCACACCTCCACTATGTAGTTTAGAGCCTTATCCACAGTCCTAGCTTTGCGATTCGCAGGGATTTATGGTCTCAGCACGGTTCAGGTGGAGCCCATCCCATTGGAACAGCTCCGTCCTTCTCCAGTACTGGTGCTAATGTCCCATGAATTTGAACCTGTTTCTGGCACACCAATCTTTGAGCCACGCATTTATCTCTTTAACCTTGTTGATATTATAGCTCAGGTAGCAATGTGGAGATTGTTACCTTTTTGGTTCCTCTTTCTAATTTAGCCTCTAGTTGCGTATATTTCCACAGCACACCTTTTTCCTCATTCTACCATCATCGCTAATACTTACGTGGACCATAACAACTGGGTGTTTTCCCTCCCACTCCAAGTGGGAACCCTGATGAGATATCCTGAACCCGAGTACCAGATAGACAACACAACCTTCAGGACTGTTGATCCTGGCCACGGAACAGGTGTCTATGATCCCAACTAATATGTCTCCAAGTGTAACTACATTTCCATTTTCTCCTCCCTCTTGAATGGCTATAGCATAGTGCTATGGTCATTTTGCTCATCCTTTCTACAGTCCCAACTTCATCCACACAGGGAGCACAATCCCAAACCTGTTGGAAAAGGACAAGGGGAGAGGCACCTTCGGCACTACCTTCTGGATCCCCCTCCCTTCCTCTCTTGTAGTCACACCCTCCTGTCCCTGACCACTGACTGAATTTGAGGTATTAATTAATTAATCTAAGGGATATGACTGCCTCCTGAAACACAGCACCCAGGTAACTCTTTTTCCCCTTCATGATTTAGTGCAGTGTTTGAAGCTCGGACTCCAGCTCATCAACTTTGAGCTAGAGTTCCTGAAGCAACAACACTTGCTACAGATTTGGTCACTGAGAACTGCACTCAGTGTCGGGTCCACCAGCTTCCACATCATGCAGCTACAGTAGATCCCTGGCCCTGCATGTCTATTTTATTTAATTAGATTTTAAAAAAAAAATCCTACTGGTCTTTAATTACTGAATCTGCAAAACATTACTCCTATTTATGTTTAATTTGAAAGCAATTTAAAAAGGTATTCACATTAGCAGTTACTTACCAACCAATGAATTTATGGCCACAAAAACAAAGTTGCTGGAAAAGCTCAGCAGGTCTGGCAGCATCTGTGAAGGAGAAAACAGAGTTAATGTTTCGGGTCCGGTGACCCTTCCTCAGAATTGCCATAAATGGCACTGTCCCACATATGGCACTGGGACCATATGCACCCAACTAACTGGGGGAAGGGAGAACAGAAGTTGCAAAAGCACTTTTCTTGACTTTCTTGGAGGTGGTACCAGAGGACTGAAGAATTGTAAATGTTACACCCGTATTCAAGAAAGGTTATGAAGATTGTTGAGCATTGGAAATCAAATCTCACTATTCCCGGAGTCATCACAGAAATTAAAAGGTTTTCTAGAAATAAGCAAAATTCCCCAATTTACCTGATTTTTCAGACCTGGTTTGACAGAAAGCACTGTCACTGACAGAGCTGCGACTGAGGCCCTTGCAAGGTGTTCTGTTGGTGCCACCAGGAGGGCTTTAAACTAACTTTGCTGGGGGTGTTTGAAACAAGAGAAAACTGTAGAAGAGAAGACTAGGGTTTGAAAAATACTTAGCTGGCATGAACATAGAGAATACTAAGGTAATAAATGAAGTTAGAGTAAGGGCAAAAGAAAGGGCAAACAGGGGAAATGTATGTATGTGAATACACAGAGTATAATAAATAATGTTGTGGAGTTACAGGTACAGATTGCCACGTGAAATTGTGATGTTGTGGTAATAAGAGACTTGGCTGAAGAAAGGGCAGGACTAGTGTTAAATATTCCTGGGTACAATGTCTTCAGAAAAGAGAGGAAAGGAGGACGGGTCGCTGTGCTGGTTAAGGAGGGCGTTGCAGTGCTGGAGAAAGAGGACGTCTCAGAGGCTCGGAGGGACAGAGTGAGCTTGGCTAGAGCTACAAATATAATGGGTGCAATTACCTTGCTCGCTGTAGTCTATAGAGCATCAACTAGTGGGAAGGATGTAGAGGAACAAATCTGCAGTGAAATTAGAGATATGCCAACATTATAGAGCAGTTATAATGGGGACTTCAATTACCCAAACATAAACTGGGATATTCTAGTGCAAGAGGTCGCGAGCAGCAAGTCTTCCTGGATTATGTTCGGGAGAGTGTCATACAGCAGTATGTGTCCAATCCAACAAGGAAGGAGACAGTGATCATTGTTTTATATGGTTCAGGATTGTGTTGGAAAATGACATACATTCTTGCATAAATGTTAACAATCCTTGTGTATATTTAAGGCAGAGAGATCTTTGATCAGTTGGGGAGTCAAGGGAAAGACTGTAAAGTGCACGTGAGGAATGTCGGATCAGCCATGATCCTTTTGAATGGCAGAGCAGATTCAAGGAACAGAACTGCCTACTGCAGTCCTATTCCTTATGGTCTTATGGTCTCAATCCGGAGTAAAAAAATTAATTGACAGAGACCTGTCTTCAGTGGGGCAAGAACAGAGCTGACCAGGATTGATTGGAATAAGAGGTTGGCGGGTAGATCACTAACTGAACAATGGAACGTCTTTAAGGAGCAGACGGTTCAGGAACAGTTGAGGTACGTTTCCTTGAATGGAAAAGGTAGGACAAACAAAAGTCATAGAATCCCTACAGTGTGGAAACAGGCCCAACAAGTCCACATCGAGACCCATCCCCCTACAACCTACCTAATCTACAAATCCCTGAACACTATCAATTTAGCATGGCCAATCCAACTAACCTGCACATCTTTGGACCGTGGGAGGAAACCGGAGCACCCGGAGGAAACCTATGCAGGCACGGAGAGACCGTGCAAACTCCACACAGTCACCCGAGGGTGGAATTGAAACCAGGTTCCTGGCGCTGTGAGGCAGCAGTGCTAACTACTGAGCCACCGTGCCGCCAAAATCTAGAGTTTCTGAATGACACAGGAAGTAGAAATTAACATTAGAAAGAAAAATTTTGCTAATGACAGCTGTAATGCAGAAAGTAGAATTGAGAATCAATAGGAATACCGAAGGTTTGCGGGAGGTGAAAAACAATATAAGTGAAACAAAGAGGAAGTATGAGAAAAAAACAGCAGCTAACAAAAACGGAAATCCCAAAGTCTTCTATAGGCATATAAACAGTAAAGGATTGGTTGAAGGAGGAATAGGGGGCAGAGACTAAATAGGGGATTTGCAAATGAGGTGGAGGGATGGATGAGGTGTTATATGAATACTTTGCATCTGCATTTAAAAAAGGCATGCATGCAGACCAGGTCATGGTGACAGAAGAGGAAACTCTGTCACTAGAAAGGTTCAAAATTAAAATGGATACACTTTTGGCACTTAAAGTTGACAAGGCACAGGGACTAGGTGAGATGCATCTAAGGATTTTGAAGGAAGACAGTGTAGTAATTTGTGGGGACACTGGCCATTATATTTGAAATATTGCAAACGAAATGGTTTTATTCAGAAAGGTTGTAAGGAGAATCCCAGCAATTACAGACCAGTCAGTTTTTCTTAGGTGGTAGGGAAGATTGTGTGATAGGAAACAGAGAGTAATGGTTAATGGATATCTTTCAGGTTGAACGAAGGTTCGTAGTGGTGTTCTTGAGGGGTTTTGGCACCCTTGCTTTTCCTAATAGAGATTCTCTATATATATATATATATATATATATATACACACACACATTATATATATCTATAATCTAGATCTTGGTGCACAGGAGACAATTTCAATGTTTTCGGATTACTCTAAAGTTAGATGAATTGTCAGCTGAGGAGAACAGCTTGGAACTTGCAAAGGACATTGACAAGGTGGTGGAGCATGTGAATAGGTAACAGATGGGGTTCAATGCAGAGGAGCATGAGGTGATGCATTTTGACTGGAAGACTACTAAAAGACAATATAACATAGGGAGTACAGTTTTAAAGTGAGTGCAAGAGCAAAGGCACCTGGGAGTATATGTATTCGAATCATTGAAGGTGGCAGTACAGATGGAGAGACCAGGAAATTGAGCATACAGTATCCTTGGCTTTATTAACAGGGGCAAGAGAAAGGAGATCATGTTGAACTTATATAAATCATTTGTTCGATCTCAGCTGGAGTTGTGAATGCCACATTATAGGAAAGATATGAATGCATTGGAGAGAGTGCTAAAGCGGCATACAAGAATTGTTCCAGTGCTGAGTAACTTTACTATGAGGATAGATTGAAGAAGTTGGGACTGTGCTCCTTGGAGAGAAGAAGGATAAGAAGAGATCTGAGAAAGATTTTCAAAATCATCAGCAGGTTGAATAGATTAGATAGGGAGAAATTGTTCCTGCCCTCAAAAGAGAGAGGGCATAGATTGAAAGAGATATGCAAAAGAAGCAAGAGTGAAATGAGGAAAAGGTTTTCACTTCACGACAGCTCTGATGAAGAATCACCTAGACTGGAAGCATTAGCTTGCTTTCTGTCCATGGATGCTGCCTGACCTGGTGGCACGATAGCGCAGTGGTCAGCACTGCTGCCTCACAGCGCCAGGGACCTGGGTTCGAATCCACCCTCAAGTGACTGTCTGTGTGGAGTTTGCACATTCTCCCCATGTCTGCAGGGTTTCCTCTGGGTGCTCCAAGATGTGCATACTAGGTGGATTGGCCATGCTAAATTGCCAGTAGTGAGGTGGCTCAGGGATGTGTAGATTAGGTGGGTTATAGGGGGATAGGTCTGGGTAGGATGCTCTGAAAGTCAGTGTGGACTTGTTGGGCCGAAGGCCTTGTTTCCACACTGTAGGGATTCTATGGTCTACAGCAATTTTTGTTTTCAAAAAGTAGGAAGCTCTGAAGTTGGTGTGGACTTGTTGGGCCGAAGGCCCTGTTTCCACACTGTAGGGATTCTATGGTCTACAGCAATTTTTGTTTTCGAAAAGTTTTCACTCCGTGATTGGTTGGGGTATGGATTATACCACCTGAAAATGTGGTGGAGACAGGTTTAATTGAGGCATTCAAGAGGGTATTGGATGATCATTTGAATAAAAATAATGTGCAAGCGTTTGGGAAAGAGCCAGGAGATTGGCACTATATAACAGAATAGGTGCAGGCATGATGGACTGAATGGCTCCTGAATTCAGAATTCATACAAAAGAATTCAGGAATTGTTCTGAACAATTCCAGTTGCACCATAGCAAACATAGTTCACTCAAATCACTCGCACCAATTCTACTCTTTGATCTCTACATTTTGGACAAACTGACACTAAAGTACAATGCAGCAGAAGACATATAATGCAGATTTCAGATAATATGGAGCCAAGAAGGTGCCCTCATTTCGGACTTGTACCTTCCACCTTCAATTCAGCGGAGTCGGCGCTGTTTTAACTCCCGTGTCAATTTCACAAGCGATGACGTTCGCTGAGATACACAGCTAGTGTGAACTCCGATTCCCACATAGAGCTTCTTGAGTGTTGCTGGAGCTGCGCTCATCCAGGTAAGTAGGGAGTGGGGTTAATTCCAACAGACTCCCGACTTGTGCCTTGTAGATAGTAAACAAGCTTCGAGAAGTTGCGAGTTGAGTTACTTTCTGCAGAATTCCCAACCCCATTTGCTTTTGGGTGATTCAGGAATGTCACTGCCATTGAACATCCAGAAATGATGTTTAGAATCTCTCTAATTGAGGTGGTTATTGCCTAGGTCTAGTAGGATGCAAATGTTACTTGTAATGCATTGGGTCATGGTGATCTGGAATTCTCTTCCAAAACGCTGTTGAGGTTTCAGATCCTTTGAAAATTTCAGTGCTAACAAATTTTTGTTTGGTGTTGGTGCTACTGTTTACAGAAATATTAACAATTCTGGAACTATTGACTCAGGTAGATGGATTTCAACATTCAGATCAGCTATGATCAAACTGAATAGTGGCATGGACTTAAGGAGGTGAATGTTCCAATGCTGCTCCTATGTTCCTTCAAATGTTCAAGTAATTTTAGAGGGATGAGAAAAGAGCACATTTTGTTTGAATTTTCAGCTTTGTAAATGGAGCTTCTCTGTATTTTACAGCTCTGCAATTGCTTACCTGTGTGGACACCTGCACACATTGGGAGGTCTCATGCCTGTTCTGCACAGCAGAAACACAGAAGGAACACTGGAACTGGAGCTAGGTGACTGGATGGACAACCGGAAGTTGGTACCTTTGAAATAACATCTATGATCGTGCATGAGAAAAACTTTGGATTGTTTTGATAGGCACCATAATTAAATGTTGAACGTGTTGAGTTGGTAATATAACAGTTTAGACTTCCTAGTGTTCTGGGTATATATTGAATATCAAACAGTATCAACTCTGGCTTTTTTTGTTAGTTTTGTCTTTGTTAATTTATTTCCCAATAAAACCACAGAAGCTTTCTGCCTCTCGTGCCTTGATCAATCTGTCCACCCAGAGAATCATAGAATCCCTATGGCGCAGAAGGAGGCCATTCAGCCCACTGAGTTTCCATTGACCCTCCGAAGAACATCCTACTCAGACTGAATTCCCTGCTTTATCCTCATAATCCCTCATTTACCATGGCCAATCCACCTAACCTACACATCTTTGGATTGTGGCAGGAAACTGGTGCACCAGGCAGAAACCTACGCAGACACCAGGAGAATATGCACACTCCACACAGTCACCTAAGGCTGGAATGAAACCTGGGTCCCTGGTGCTGTGCGTCAGAAGTGCTAACCACTGACCCATTGTATCACCTGTCTTGAGAACCTTAGTTATTATTTGATTTCTGTTTTGGGCCAGTTACATACAATGGCATTTATGCTATCTATTTTGGGCTGACAGCAGGCCATTTTATGATTCAGAGCTACACTGTTTCACATGGCATTTCACCCATTTTGCACGGTATTAAGTGCATGGCACAGGATCCACTGTGACCCTAGTGAGAGCAGTCGAGAGTCATGAGGATTGGAACTTGCTTATATAAATGTAAATTGAAAGACAAACTCTAAAAGAGCAGTAAAAGAATCCCACATTTTGGGAAATATATTTGAGTAGGAGGTGGTACATTTGAGTTGATTCCCACTCAATGGAGATCCAAGGAAAAGAGCTTGCATTTTGGAAATGAGAAGGAGCAAACTTCAGATGATTTCTCAAGTCTTGGTGCTCACTGGGTACATTTCTCTTAGCTCCTCCATCAGGTGTCCAGTGCCATCATTCAGGTTGGTGGGGTGTGCTTTGGTGTGGGAGGAGTAAAGATAACCAGGATGATGAGAACAAACAATGAGGAGGACCTTGAGGTGGTTGACAAGGCCGAGATGCAGAGGGACAGAGTTCTAAAGAGCGATGATGGTACAGAGCATGAGCAGTGTATTGTGGTTGGAAGGGGCAATGTTATGAACATGCTTGGAGTTCTGGGAAGAGAGTGGAGGAAATTATGCACTGTATTACAAAGATCGAAAAAAAGGAATTGATTTACATGAAAAGGAAGTGAACTGTGGCATGGAGCAGTACAAAGTTATTTGAGACCTTTGACCTGAGCCTGAGGTACATCCAGGGAAAGAAATGGAGTCAATTAAATGAGGGCTACTTCAGGTAAATACTGAAGCAAAACAGATAGACATTAACTGTAATAAGTTATTAAGCAAAATTAGACATGGAATCATGTAGGACAGTGTTGGGACAGAGTGTGTTTTATTTATTTAATTTGTGAGATTTGAGTAGTGATGCATTTATTATCACCTTGAGAAGGTGATGGATAAGCCACCGCCTTGAACAATGCGGTTAAAAATTGGTCGAAGCTGATCAACAGAGTGTGTTTCGTAAATACTTAACATGGGGGAGGAGGGGATTGTGGAAAATGTAACCCTAGTATCCATCAAAGTGAAGTGGATGGATCCAGGAGGAGAAACCATTTGAAGCATTGTAATACAGATAGGAATGATGTCAGGAACAAGCAATGCAACAGATAAACTTTGGAAGAGAGATATCCCAGGAGAAGAATTGAGTGGAAGTAACACTGATGACAGCAGATACGTGATGGGGATAAAAGGCACACTCAATTGCAGGAACTGAACTCAGCTGAAACCAATCCATGCCTGCAGTTGTAACCAGCTAATTCATTATAGTTCAGGAATCAGACCTGAACTTGTCATGTCTGTAATCAAGCGGGTCATTGGAAAAGTGTAGTCACTGCATTTGAGGAGAAATCTCCATTCTCTGGTCATACTTGAAGTGAGTTTTGTATGAGTTTGTTTAAGCTGTGTGTAAATATCATGCATCTTTTGCCTTTCTTGTGGTAGGTACCGTCTATTGGCATTTGACCATGATCTGTTTAGTTTTGTGGATCTAAACTTAAACAAGTGGCCGGCAGTCCTTATCACAAATCCAAAGTCTGCTCTATATAGTAGCCCGGGACATGAGCCTCTGGGGAAAATCAAGCACTCTACACATATCAGGTATGAGTTAATTTGTGTTCTGTTATTCTCTGTTAGATTCCCTTTGGCCATCTTTGTAGAGCTTTGTAGAGCTAAGAAGAGCAAGGAGGGGACATGAGAAGTCTTTGGCAGGTAGGATCAAGGAAAACTCTAAAGCTTTCTATAGGTATGTCAGGAATAAAAGAATGACGAGAGTAAGATTAGGGCCAGTCAAGGACAGTAGTGGGAAGTTGTGCATGGAGCCCAAAGAGATGGGAGAGGCGCTAAATGAGTATTGTTCATCAGTATTCACACATGAAAAAGACAATGTTGTCGAGGAGAATACTGAGATACAGGCTATTAGACTAGACGGGATTGAGGTTCATAAGGAGGAGGCGTTGGCAATCCTGGAAAGTGTGAGAATAGATAAGTCCCCTGGGCCGGACGGGATCTATCCTAGGATTCTCTGGGAAGCTAGGGAGGAGATTGCAGAGCCTTTGGCTTTGATCTTTATGTTGTCATTGTCTACAGGAATAGTGCCAGAAGACTGCGGGATAGCAAATGTTGCCCCCTTGTTCAAGAAGGGGAGTAGAGACAACTTTGGTAATTATAGACCAGTGAGCCTTACTTCGGTTGTGGGTAAAGTGTTGGAAAGGATTATAAGAGATAGGCTTTATAATCATCTAGAAAGGAATAATTTGATTAGGGATAGTCAACACTGTTTTGTGAAGGGTAGGTCGTGCCTCACAAACCTTATTGAGTTCTTTGAGAAGGCGACTAAACAGGTGGATGAGGGTAAAGCCGTTGATGTGGTGTATATGGATTTCAGTAAAGCGTTTAATAAGGTTCCCCACAGTAGGCTATTGCAGAAAATACGGAGGCATGGAATTGAGGGTGATTTAGCGGTTTGGATCAGAAATTGGCTAGCTGCAAGAAGACAGAGGGTGGTGGTTGATGGGAGGTGTTCATCCTGGAGTTCAGTTTCTAGTGGTGTACCGCAAGGATCTGTCTTGGGGCCACTGCTGTTTGTCATTTTTATAAATGACCTGGATGAGGGAGTAGAAGGATGGTTTAGTAAATTTGCAGATGACACTAAAGTCAGTGGAGTTGTGGATAGTGCGGAAGGGTGTTGCAGGTGACAGAGGGACGTAGACAAGCTGCAGAGCTGGGCTGAGAGGTGGCAAATGGAGTCCAATGTGGAAAAGTGTGAGGTGATTCATTTTGGAAGGAGTAACAGGAATACAGAGTACTGGGATAATGGTAAGATTCTTGGTAGTGTGGACGAGCAGAGAGATCTCGGTGTCCATGTGCATAATTCCCTGAAAGCTGCCACCCAGGTGTACGGTGTGTTAGGTTTTATTGGTAGAGGGATTGAGTTTCGGAGCCGTGAGGTTACGTTGCAGCCGTACAAAACTCTGGTGCGGCCGCACTTGGAGTATTGCATACAGTTCTGGTCACCGCATTTTAAGAAGGATGTGGAAGCATTGGAAAGGGTGCAGAGGAGATTTACCAGAATGTTGCCTGGTATGGAAGGAAGGTCTTATGAGGAAAGGCTGAGGGGCTTGAGGCTGTTTTCGTTAGAGAGAAGAAGGTTAAGAGGTGACTTAATAGAGACATACAAGATGATCAGAAGATTGGAAAGGGTGGACAGTGAGAGCCTTTTTCCTCAGATGGTGACGGCTAGCACGAGGGGACATAGCTTTAAATTGAGCGGTGATCGATATAGGACAGATGTCAGAGGTAGATTCTTTACTCAGAGAGTAGTAAGGGCATGGAATGCCTTGCCTGCAGCAGTTGTAGACTCGCCAACTTTAAGGGCATTTAAATGGTCGTTGGATAAACATATGGATGATAATGGAATAGTGTAGGTTAGATGGGCTTCAGATTGGTTTCACAGGTCGGCGCAACATCGAGGGCCGAAGGGCCTGTACTGCGCTGTAATGTTCTATGTTCTGTGTTCTATGTAACTAATAAGCCTATCAGCGAAGGTCTACCTCAGCTTCACTTTACTGTTAACTTTCCTTGATTCTCTGAGAGACCAGGGATGTATCTGAGCTGAGCCTTAATATATTCAAAAATGGATCATCTGCAGTTCTGTTGAGTAGGGAATTCTAAAGATTCAGAACCATTTGAGTGAAACAGTTTCTCTGCATTTCAGTCCCACATGAACTGTCCCTTATCCTGAGACAGTGCTCCTATGTTCTAGACATCTCAAACTTTCTGCCCAACTTGAATTGTGTATATTTCAATGACATTGCTCTCACTTTCCTTAACAGCAGAGAACGTAGGCCCAATCTACTCAGCTCCTCACTATAGGATGACCCTTGTAATTCCAGGGAATCAATTTCATGAAACTTCAGTGTACCATCTTGAATGTAACAACATCCTTCCTTATACATAGAGCACCAAATTACGCAAAGTACTCTTGGTATGGTCTCACCAAAGCCCTATCCAGTTGCAGTAAGACCTCCTTTTTCTTGTACTCCAATCCTATTATAATTAAGTTGTTTGTCTTCCTAATTGCTTGCTGTAGCTGCATGCTGGCTTTCTGCATTCCCTGTATGAGTACACCCAAATGTCCTTGAACATCAACATGGCTTTCATCAATCTGACCAAGGCTTTTGACTCAGTCAGTTAGGAAATGCTATGGAAGATCCTGTCAAAGGCCAGTTATCCTGGGAAATTCATCAACATCCTCTGTCTCCTCCATGACAAGATGTTGGTGACAGTCTCACTGACGGTAATATGAGAGAATCCTTTAAGCTTTTCTCATCTTCATCACCACCATTCTTCTTCTTGTTAAGAACAAGTCTCCTGATAGAGTGGACTTTGTCTGCACAGCGAACACAAAAATTTCTACTTCAACCGAATGAAATTCAAGAAGAAAACAACACTGACCTCTCTTGATGAACTGAAGTCTGTGCATGTCCGTGTAATCTCTGCTGTCTTGGAAGAGAATCTTTAAGCTTCTCTTTACGTTTTTGCGGAAACATACTGAAAAATTGGTCTCAGCCTCAACCTCAAGAAGATCCAATCTTTTACCAACCCAAACTAGGTTAAGTTCTGGTCCATCCAACCATTATGATCAATGGAGAAATCCTCCCAGATGTGGAACACTTCCCTTATCTGAGGAGCCATCTCTCATGTAAAACAGACATTGATGCGAGACTCAGCATTGTATCCAATCTGCGAGCTCCACTTAAAGATGAGAATCTTCGACAACCATGACATCCGTGCTGATACCAAGATCCTTGTGTATAAGGCAGCCATGTTTCCAACTCTTCTCTGTGGCTCCAGAACCTGGACTACATATAGTCACCACCTTAAAGCCCTTAAGCAGTGCCATCAATGCTGTTTGAGATGGATTCTCCACATCAGTGTCTTTGAAGCAGCCAAATAGCACCAACATCGAGGCCATTGTCATCTAAAACCAATTTCCTGTGCTTAGGATATTTGAGTTCTGACTGCTAAAGCAAATCATCTTCACCCAGCTGAAGGAGGGCACTCAAATGAGAGGAGGCCGAAGGAAGCATTTCAAAGACTCTCTCTGAAGGCTTCCCTCAAGAAATGTAACGTAGATATCAACACCTTGGATACCTGCGTTCAGAACTGACTTGGAGCAACCCCCTGTATGAAGGGAAACAACATTTCAAGAACACCCATTGGCAAGTGTAGGTACAGCACAGCACCTGTCAAATGTGTGGTTGGAGATGCAGCTCTAGGATCAGGCTTGTCAGCCACACAAGGAGTCTCAGAACCTAAGACCAGTGAAACAGAATTTCTTGAGTGGACAATCATACTCGTTAGCAAGTGATTGCCGATGATAAAATCCAATATCGTAGGAAATGACATATACAGGTTTTACACCTTTTAAAATGTGTTCTGTTTTTGTATTCCTAAAACTAAAACAAACTCTCACATTTCAGCATTATATTCCATCTAGCACCTTGTTGTCCACTCATTTATCCTGTCTATATCTGCTTGCAGCCTCTTGCATTCTGTTTACAGTAGTTTTAATGGTGTAATAGCAGAGCTGCAAATGATCATTGATATATCCTGTGCAAAGTTACAATGTGAAGTGTCAACCATTGATTTCCTGATATAAGATATTGCCCTTTTCATTCCATGCTGAATTGTAACTGAGGAGGCATGGCTCTTGCATTGAAGAATTTGAGGTAACCTGTTGAAGCATATTTATTGTATTAATTTCCACAAACCTGCTGTGGTGAGTTTAGAATGCAAACCCAACTTTGGGTTACTCAAGGAATCATAGAGCTGTACAGCATGGAAACCGATCCTTAAGTCCAACTCATCCATGCCAACCAGATATCTTAAATTAATCTATTCCCATTTGCCAGCATTTGGTACATTCCTTGTATGTCTTGGTATTGCAATTGCACATCTAAATACTTCTTAAATGTTATGAAGGTTTCTGCCTCTACTACCCTTACAGGCAGTGAGTTCCAGATTCCAGATCTGGGTGAAAAACATTTTCCTCACTTCCCCTCTAAACCTTCTGTCCTTAAATATATGTTCCCTGGTCATTGATCCTTTCATCAAGGGGAAAAGTTTCTTCCTTTCTACCCATCATAATTTTATACATCTCAATCATGTCCCCTCTCATTCTTCTCTGCTCTGAGGAAAACAATCCATTCTATCCAATCTCTCTTCATAACTGACACTCTCCAGCCCAGGCAACATCTTGATAAATCTCCTCTGCACTCTGTCCAGTGCAGCTCTGTCCCTCCGAGGTGGGTTCCAGAACTGCACGCAGTGTTCTAGCTGTGGCCTAACCAATGTTTCATAAAGTTCCAGCGTAACCTCCCTGCTCCTAAATTTTGTGCCTCATCTAATAAAGGCAAGTATCCCATATGCCTTCTTAACCACTTTATCTACCTGTCCTGTTACCTTAGGGGACTGGTTAACATGCACACCAAGGTCCCGCTGATCTTCAGGGCTTCCCAGGGTCCTACTATTCATGTATTCCCTTGCCTTATTCAGCCAGCCCAAGTTCATCACCTCACCTTTATCCAGATTGAATTCTGTTTGCCACTGATCAACCCGTCTATGTCCTCCTGTAATGTAAGGTTCTTCAACCCCGCCAGTTTTCATATCATCAGCAAACCATTGATCAACCCTCCTATGTTCAAGTCTAAAATATTTATATAAACCACAAACAGCAAGACTGATTCCTGTGCAACACCACTAGACATGGACTTCAGTTGGAAAAACACCCCTCAACCATCACCCTCTGCTTCCTGCTGCTCGTGCCAAATTTCCTTGGATCTCGTGAGCTCTTACCTTTGTTATCAATCTCAAGTGTTGTAGGAAGCTAGTTGCACTCTGACATAGAGCCAGTTCAGTTTGCTGAGACTGATCAAGTCTTTTGCTCTCGCACAAATTATTTGTATTTTACAAGGGTAGATAATTATCTTCCTATTTCAAATGCACCAAATGTAAAGCTTCATAATTAAAAGTATCAATACTCCCTTGATTTTAAAATACTGCACGTTTGACCAGTCACATCTGTGCCATTTCCCTGTAACAGAAACTCGTCTAGATCTCTCATCTGCCTTTTCCCGATAGCTCTGAAAACTGTTTCTCCCCAGATGTTTATCCAACTCTCTTTGAAGGCATCAGTTGAATCTGCTTTCCCACAGTCACAGACAGTGTTTACCAGATCCTGATCAGGCACCATATGAACATTCTTTTCTTCATATTACTATTGCTTTTTGTTGACAATCACTTCAAACTAGTACAATCTGGTTCTCAATCTTTCTCCTGATAGGAACAGTTGCTCCCTCTCCATTTCAAAACTCCTCGTAATTTTGAACACTTCCATCAAATCCTTTTTTAAATTTCTCTTCTCCCCAAAGAAAAGCCTAGCTTCTAAAAGGTTCCTGGTCCAAAGATGTTCAGGTTAGATGGATTGGCTATACTAAATTGCCCTGTAGTGTCTAGGATGTGTAAGCTGGTTGGTTAACTGCATCAGTTTACAGGGATAGGATGAGATGCTGTTTGGAAGGTTGGTGCAGACTCAATGGGCCAAATGGCTCTATCTCTATGGTAGGGATTCTATGATTCTAGCTTCTGTAACAGATTCATGTAATCAGAGTTCCTTATGATTGGGATCATTCTCATGAACCTTTTCTACACCTTTTCAAATGCTCCCTACGCTGGTGTACAAACCAGGAGGGACAATTCCAGTTGAGCTGACTCAGTGTTTTGTACAGTTTGATCACAACTTTCTTACTTTTGTACTGTATGTTCCCATTTATAAAGCCCACAAATTGTTATTTAATTGCATTTTCTTTGGATGTCAAGAATTCAGTGGTAATGTTGTCATGGGTGGAATAGTGCAGAATATGCTCAAGTCCATGGCTGATCCTGAAATTGAGGAGATATAAATGTCCCACTTTCTAATTAGGAGGAAAACCACATGCATTTCCAGTTTAAGAGTGTATTTTTGAACTGCTTGTCTCTGTAGAGTTCATAATATTCAATGTGCTTCACGGCCATTGAAGTAGTTATGCATGGTCAAGATCCATTAGTTGTCAGTTAATCTAGTTTGTTCAAAAGAGAAGTGATAGTCTATTAATCAGGAGAACTCCGTAGTCTTCTCAAAATGGTAGCAACCTGTCACTTGAAACCGTCAGCTGGGGCGGAGGATTTAGGGTCCTCTCCTGCAGTACACCACTTCCTCAGTACTGAGCCAGTACTGTGCTACTAAGAAAGAACCTTTTTGTCCATTATACAGTGTCTTTCACATCCTAAGGATGTCCTAAACACTTTGCAGCAAATGAGTCCTTTTGAAGTTGAGTGACAGTTAGAAAGTAGGAAACATAGCAGCTAATTTACACTCAACAAATTCCCACAAACAGCAATGCAATCTTGACCAAATAATCTGCTCACCAATGTCAGTAGAAGCAATGAATAATAGCCAGGACAGTGAAAAAATGATCTGTGCTGTCCCTCAAAATTGGATCTTTTATCTTGGGGGAGCAGATGTCTCTAATAACATTCATCTGAAAATGACAATATTGCAGCGCCCACTCAGGACAGGACTGTGTCCACAAATATCAAGAGTGAGACTTGAACCCAAAACTTTCTGGCACAAAAGTGACATTGTAACCACTGACCTGACAGTTGAATGGATGTTTGTAATGAGCAAAAACCCAATCATACATGTCTTTGAGTGGGTACCTCAGCTTTAAAACCACCAAACCCTTTAAAATCTTTATATGTTGGTTGAATCTCCTTTTGCCTATTGTTGCTGATGTGAAGGTAATGCTAGATGACATGCAGGAGCCGATTATGGTTGATGATGCAGTTCATGGATAATATTATTTATAAGAATGTACAGAAACAGAGTTAAAGTTTTGGAGAGTGGAAAGAAAGAACGAAAAGGAAGGTCTGTGACCAAGATTAAATGATATAATAGAACAATTTAAGAATCAAAAGGTATGTTCAGAGGATGTGTAAAAGAACACTAGCTGAATCATTGCAAACAGCTGTTATATGATAAAAATGGTAGCAATAGTTGTGATTAAAAGTTGTAGTTTATAGTTATGACAAAGTGTTCTGTTCACCCTTTGTCCATTATTGAGCAGTAAATTCCTCAATTCAGAGCACTTCCTTTCAATGTTTGTCTCCAGCTTCCTCTCCTCGCTTGAAATTGTATCAAACACAACCTCTAACCCAGCATCAGGACACAATTTTTTTTTTCTTTTTTCAAGGGCACATTTGAGATTTTCTTGAGGGCTACCTTTTAATTTTTGTGAGCTATTTTTTCATTCTCACTAACTTCTTTATTAGGGTATAGAGTCAGTTACAGTTACCTTCAGTAGTTGAGTTGACTAGCAAGCTTTTATCCTCTCACAGAACCAGATTTAGAGTGTACCACAATTTCCAACCGTAGATGTATTCTGGCAGATTTCACCACCACCCCACCATTGGTGACCTTACAAGCTTACCCATGTGAAGTCGTGCCTTCCTACAGCACTGCTTTCAGCGTTATTTGTTATAAACAATCATTCAAAGTCTTCATGTTGATTTGTCTTTGGGATTATTCTGAGCACTGACACAGCAGAGTGATCCTGAAGAACTGGGAGCTTTCCAGGCAACCTACCTTATGTAAAGTTACCCTCTCCCACCCACAACAAGCAGCAATTCCACAATTGAGGACTAATTATAGATTTTCACAACACAAACAGAGCTTTCGGCCCAAAGCTCTGTATCTTGGGAAGAGCTATTTTCAGCTAATCACAACTCTCTGCTCTTTCCCCAGAGAACTGCAGTGATTTTCCCTTAAAGCATTCCCTTTGAAAGTTACTGCTGAATCTTTTCCCTTATGCCTTTCATACAATGCTTTCTAGAATAGGACAGTGTAAGAACTGATAATCTCCCTGTGTTTGTTTAATTCTTTTTCCAGTCATAATACGTAGATCATTTTCAGGTTGGTAACCTGTAACTGGTAACTAGGGATTAGTTCTGGACCCTCACTATTTATGATCTACTGATGACTTGAATAAAGGAACCCAATTATATTGTTGCCAAATTTGTTGATTATACAAAACAGTTAGGAAAGAGGATTGTGAGGCTAGTATAAAGTATAAAATGATGTAGATACACAAAGTAGGTGGGTGAGCAAAAGTTTGGTACATGGAGTATAATGTGGAACATGTGAGGTCCACTTCTGAAGGAGCAACAGCATATTCTGTAAATGGAGAGACTGCAGAATATTGCAATAGAGAGGGATCTAGCTGTCCTTGTACATAAATCACAAAATTTTGCCATGCAGGGACAGTAAGTAATTGGGAGGGCAATTAGAACATTAGCCTTTATTGCAAGTGGAATGGAAGATAAAAGTAGGAAGCCTTGCTACAGCTGAACAGGATATTGGCAAGACCATATGTGAGAGGTTGTTTCACTCTATGGGAAAGTCTAGAAGAAGACAACACAGTTTTGAAATGAAAGGGCTCCCATTTCAGATAGATATGGGCAGCCATTTCTTCTTTGAGAGTTGTTGGTGTTTGGAATTCTCTTCTCCAAGGAGCAGTGGAGGCTGGGTCATCAAGGCTGAGTTAGGCGGAGCTTTGACAGTAGAGTTGACGGTTATTGTGGACAGATAGCAAAGTGGAGTTGAGGTTATAATTAAGTGACAAATGAATTGAACCAAATGATATTGCAGGCTTGATGGGTCAGGTGACCTACTCCTGCTTCTGTGTCTTATGTCCTTTTGCCAATGGTATTGATTTTCTGTCCTCAGATAACTGGCCCTCCTCTCTTGGAAATAATTATTCCCCATCTCTATAAGCACATAATTTTGATCAGGCCCATTAAATATCCTTCAACTTTCTTTGTTCTAAGAAAACTCCTGACTATTCCAGTCAAACCACATAACTGAAAACACTCAATCTGCTACAGTTTTGGTAATTCTCCAGTGTACTCCATCCATAGCCAGTTCTGAAGTTTGCAGTGGATTTCTTGAAAATTCAATGGGTTGGTGTAAAATACAGAACTATCTCCTGAGGTGATTTAATTAGGTTTTGTAGGTCAAGTGCGATTAATTATGTGGTTTATGTTTCTTCATTAGGGTTCTAGTCTTCTCACCATCACAAATCACCTCAGTCCTGATCAATATTGATGGTATCACTATAGGCAGTGCGGTCCATATTGATGGCCCATTTTTCTCAATAGCCTGGAGGCCTGAGGATTACAGGGAAGGAATGCACTACATTGAAGTCCGAGCAGAGGTAACGTATGTATACCTTTCTCACTGGTATGCCCTGTTATGAGACTGTTTGTCAAAGGCTTCTATTGAATAGATTGAGATCAAAGTTATCAATTCAGGACTCTTAAGAGATTTAATTATCTTTGTTCCTCCCTTTCCTTTTTGATGAGTACAGTTAGAATCCCAGAGACACCAGTTATTCTTTATTATTATTGGTAATTTCGATGTGAGTATCAGCAGGTGATTTGATATAATCCGTATCAGTTATAATCAGTTATATATAATATAATCAGTTGAGGGAATCAGTATTACAAAATCTGTTCATTTAACCTCAACCTCCACAGATGTGATCAATGTCCATAAATTTGTTTGTGTGGTCTTGAGTTTAGAAGATGGTCAACCCAGTGCTTTTCAGTATGACTTTTATATTTACCAAGCTTGTGGTGACCAGGTCATTGTACTCACTACATGATACAAAATATCTCCAATATCAATAAAATAAGTACATTATTTTTTGAAAGTAGATTTGAGGGGTTTCATACTGTCTTCACTCAAGACCAATCCAGAACCTGGAGAACAGGTTCCAAAGGGTTTTGGAATCCAGCTGTTTGTAAGGCAAGCCTGCTGTATATATTGTCAAAGGGTGGTGACAATCTGTTCACTGAAGTGTTCCGTTTCTGACTGTGTGCTTTACTTTATTTAAGGAAAAACAAATTTAATCCAGAATGAACTGCCTCTGTTTTATCAGAATTGATATGTTCTGGGTTGTTCTGAAGACTCTGGTTTGGAAAAGAATCAACAAATCTCTACATGTTGCATTCTGTACTCTGACTCTTGTCATACTTACGCAGTCGCCTGTCATTTCTAAACATAACATCCAGATATTTAATAGATATTTGCCTCATGGTCAACGTCCTGCAATTTCCTTTGATGTCAATTGTGCTGTATCTCTTTCAATCACTTATTTGATCTGATCTATTCAGATGAAGACTAAAGTGTTGCTACTTGTCCCATCTTACCTGAATCATATGTTAAAACGCTCACTGGCAGCCGTGCAGTGCTCTGTCACTGACACAGCTCAACTGTTTCACAGAAGTTGCCAGCTAACAATTAAATAAAACAAAACTAACTTCTTCAGTTAGCAACCCTGATGTTACTAGATTCCTCAAGAATGTTTCTAGATCAGTCAGGCCACTGTTCTCTTGAAGGTTGTCCTACCTTCCACAGTCTCACATAGAGTGGTCTTTGGATTGAAACATATCATTTTTTTACCTTCGACAGCTAGAAAATGGTCTATGGCTTACCTATGCCTTTTTGTATGCTGTCCAAACAATTAATGGCATCTTCTTTGAATAACCCTTCATTGCCCTGGCTGTTTACCAATGGTAAACAAGCACGACTTCACTTTAAAATCAATTGCTGCCTTTCCATCAGGCAACAATTTCAGACCACCCTTTTTTTCTTTCAAACTTGGCATGCTGTTCTTCTCTTGAAATGAATGCCCTTGGAGGGCATCTTTTTATTAACATGAAGCACTTGTTAAGGAGTGAATCCACCCTTCTCACTGATTTTAGAACTTAGAGCATCAAACAGTACAGCACAGGATCAGGCCCTTCTACCCACTGTGCTAACCATGACGCCATTCTAAACTCATCCTATCTGCCTGCACATGTTCCATATCTCTTCATTTCTCTGCCTGTTTATGTATCTATCCAAATGTCTCATAAACAATGCTAATGGTATCTCCTTTGACCACTTCCCCTGGCAGCACCTTCCAGGAACCTTACACCTTCTGTGTAAAAAATCTTTCTTTGCACATCTCCTTTAAACTTTCTCATCTCACCTTAAAACTATAGCCTGTAGTATTCAACATTCCAATCCTCCTCTCACCTTAAGCCTATAGGCTGTAACATTCAACATTCCAGTCCTGGGAAAAAGACACTATCTACTGTATCCATACCTCCCATAGTATTATATACTTCTATCAGGTCGCTAGTCAGCTTCTGATGCTCTGGCGAAAACAGTCCAACTTTTTCCAACCTCTACTTATAGCTATTACACTCCAATTCAGGCAACATCCTGGTAAACCTCTTTTGCACCATCTCCAAAGCCTCCATATACCTCTTACAGTGCGCCAACCAGAACTGTGCACACAATTTTACTTAATGAAGTCTTCAGCTACTTCATCATCAACACTGACAGCTTTCTAACTTATAGCAATCTTCTGCCAGTTTTCACATTTCTTTACCTTGCAAACCATCCATGACCAGCATCCAATGGTTCTATGTTTGAACTTGCACCATAGTCTTTCTTAAGATCATCGTACAATCTCCTAACCTTTTCTAAAGTAAGCGCTAATCTAAGAGGAATGCATTGCCAAGTTTGATGTTCAATACAAATGGATTGTAATTTTTCCATGTCCATTATAATTCCATTTGGATTGTATCTATTTACCGTAACAGCAGTCATTAGAATTTGAGAATTTCCACACGCTCCTATTTTGTCAGTGTTGTTAATAATTGTTCTCACCATTGTTGCTATCAAGCTGAGAGCTCTAGCAATATTTGACTGTTTCAGGTGCTTTCTCGCCTCTGACTATACTTGAAGTATAACCATTTTTGGTGTTCCTCCTTAGCAGAAGGAGCATCATAAGTAAAATTAATGAGAAATACCAGCAATCCAAGGCAACAAAGATGGTGATGGGAGGTGATGTACTGTTTTGTGTAGATCACGAAAATGGTGTGGCATGCACTCCACTTGACTACCCTGTCCAAGTCACTGAGTGTTTAACTAGTCCTTAAAAGGACAACTGTAATGCAACCTGAGCCTAGCACAAGTAAAGATTTGCACTGCTTCCAGTAACTGAACTTCCAACTCTTTCTAGAGGGCTGGCTCCCCTCCTCACCTGGTCAGAAATCACACGACACTAGGTTATAGTCCAACAGGTGTATTTGAAAACACAATCGGAGCCTTAGTCCTCCTTCAGGTGCTAGTAAGAGAGGTGGTATCGGACACAGAATTCGTATGTAAAAGATCAAAGGTTCACACCATTGATGAGGATGTACTAAACAAACCTAAGACGCTGTTAAGTCTTTAATCAGTCAGAAGGTTTTATTTGATTGATATGTATATGTAAATTCCTGAATTCCTTTCAAGTCCCAGTCCTGAGAGAACTAAAGATTTTATCACAGTAAAGAAGTGACATTTTAGGTCAGCAAATGCTCTCACTAATATCTGAAGAAGAACTGAGGCTCCAAGTGGCTGTTGATTAGTGGAGGTATTGGCATGAGCATGCACTAGTTAGATGATAATTGACAGTTAACTGTCAAGTTTTGTTAATTTAAATCAGACAGGCTAATTCTGATTGATTGGTTCCTTCCTCAGGAAAATAGCTTTACCAGAGAAGATTGTCACCTGTTTTGTTAAATTGAAACAAACTCCCTACCTACGTCCGTGACACCACCCACGCCCTCCACCTCCTCCATAACTTCCAATTCCCCGGTCCCCAACACCTCATTTTTACTATGGACGTCCAGTCCCTATACACCTGTATTCCCCATGCTGATGGCCTAAAGGCCCTCCGCTTCTTCCTGTCCCGCAGAACTGACCAATCCCCCTCCACCGACACCCTCATCCGCTTAGCCGAACTCGTCCTCACCCTCAACAACTTCTCTTTCAATTCCTCCCACTTCCTACAGACAAAGGGGGTGGCCATGGGTACCCGCATAGGCCCAAGCTATGCCTGCCTCTTTGTAGGTTACGTGGAACAATCCCTCTTCCGTACCTGGCCCTAAACCCCACCTCTTCCTCCGTTACATTGATGACTGCATCGGTGCCGCCTCGTGCTCCCACGAGGAGCTCGAACAGTTCATCCACTTCACCAACACCTTCCACCCCAACCTGAAGTTCACCTGGACCATCTCCAACACTTCGCTCTCCTTCCTGGACCTCTCTGTCTCCATCTCGGGCAACCACCTAGAAACCGATGTCCATTTCAAGCCCACTGACTCCCACAGCTACGTGGAATACACCTCCTCCCACCCACCCTCCTGCAAAAATGCCATCCCCTATTCCCAATTCCTTCGCCTCCGCCGCATCTGCTCCCAGGATGAGACATTCCACTCCCATACATCTCAAATGTCCTCATTCTTCAAGGACCGCAACTTCCCCCCCACAGTGGTCGAGAACGCCCTCGACCGTGTCTCCCGCATTTCCCGGAACACATCCCTCACGCCCCGTCCCCACAATAATAACCAAAAAAGAATCCCCCTCGTCCTCACATACCACCCCACCAACCTCCGGATCCAACGCATCATCCTCCGACACTTCCGCCATCTGCAATCAGACCCCACCACCAAAGACATTTTTCCCTCCCCACCCTTATCTGCCTTCCGGAGGGACCACTCCCTCCGCGACTCCCTTGTCCGCTCCACACTCCCCTCCAGCCCCACCACACCCGGCACTTTTCCTTCTAACCGCAGGAAGTGCTACACCTGCCCCCACACCTCCTCACTCACCCCAATCCCAGGCTCCAAGAAGACTTTCCACATCAGGCAGATATTCCACCTGCACATCTGCCAATGTGGTATACTGCATCCGCTGTACCCATTGTGGCTTCCTCTACATTGGGGAAACCAAGCGGAGGCTTGGGGACCGCTTTGCAGAACACCTGCGCCCAGTTCGCAACAAACAACTGCACCTCCCAGTCGCGAACCATTTCAACTCCCCCTCCCATTCCTCAGATGACATGTCCATCCTGGGCCTCCTGCAATGCCACAGTGATGCCACCCGAAGGCTGCAGGAACAGCAAATCATATTCAGCCTGGGAACCCTGCAGCCCAATGGCATCAATGTGGATTTCACAAGCTTCAAAATCTCCCCTCCCACAACCGCATCCCAAAACCAGCCCAGCTCATCTCCACCTCCCTAACCTGTTTTCCCTCTCACCTCAAGCCCCACCCCCATCTCCTATCTACTAACCTCATCCCACCCCCTTGACCTGTCTGTCCTCCCTGGACTGACTTATCTCCTCCCTACCCCCCTACCTACACTCACCTTTACTGGCTCCATCCCCGCCTCTTTGACTTGTCTGCCTCCTCTCCACCTATCCTCTCCTCTATCCATCCTCTATCTGCCTCCCCCTCTCTCCCTATTTATTTCAGAACTCTCTTCCCCTCCCCCATTTCTGATGAAGGGTTTAGGCCCGAAACGTCAAGTTTTCCTGCTCCTATGATGCTGCTTGACCTGCTGTGTTCATCCAGCCCCATGCGTGTTATCTCGGATTCTCCAGCATCTGCAGTACCTTTTATCTCTGATACAATGTGTACACATGTTGTTTCTGTCTGCAAAGAGCAGGGGTCTGTGTATTGAAGTATGTAGCTCCCAGTATGTGCAAGTGCACTGCATTATGAGGCTGACTGACAATCTTAAATGCGTTCTCAGCATAATTGTAAACAGTCCATGCTTGCAAAACTTAAAACACAGCATCGTTTCATCCGATTCTACAATTCACTAACATTTGCTAAATAATCTCAAACTATGCTAAGAATAACACTGAGAATTTAAAATTGTCATTCACTAAACAACTGTTATTTTGTTACTGAAACTTTGAAGGGAAGATGCTGTTATTGGAGCCAGAATCTCCAAGTCTTTGCCTGATGTTAACTTGGCCAATATCCAACTCACAGGCATGACCCTTTGTTGAAGCCCTTCTGTTCAAATCTGGTACATACTGCAGAATCTACATACACTGAGTTGGTGCAGAGTCATGGAACCTTTCCTGATCTGGCAAGACCTAGCTCCATGTTGGGTGGGCATCATTGAAGACGGTAATAGCATGGGTGAATACTTGACCTGTTTTAGTGTGCTATGAGTTCACATAGCCTGTGATCAGATTGAAAACACTATGCCCCACTAGCAGGAGCCATGTAGGTTTCCTAGCTTCTTCCCAGTCAAGCATCTCCTCAATAGGGCTTTGGTCTGCTTTACAGATCCAGCGCTTGGGACTCTTAGATTCCTTTGATAGAAACATACTTGAACCATAGTTTGGGGTGAATTACCCACAAACCCTATTCTGCACTTGCACCGAGTCACTTTGCTTTGTGTTTTCAGGACACAGCTGGAAGAACTACGGTTAAAGGTCATGACTTTGCAGTAGAAAAGATGAGACTGCTCCCTTTTGACCTTGTGGCTTCATTCATCCTCCTGACCCGACATTATGTTATGGTCAGTATGCATAATGATTTCAAAACCACAGCAAGTAAGGACATTGGTTAGCGGTCACAACTGGAGTGTTGTTTGTATAAGCATTTACACGATAGATTTTAGAACCATCAAGAGGAGTAAAAGCACGTGAACATTTACAGGAAGGTATGAATTGATTGATTGCTCTACTGTACTATTTGTTGAGTGGGTCTAAATTTAAACAAAACTCATGATGTGGGGTTAAGGGGTGAATTGACTGAGATGGATTAAGGAATTAGATTAAAGGGTATAGCAGTAGATAGGCAATGCTAAACATTTTAAGAAAAAGTTCAGAATTCGCAATAAGTACCCATTCTCTTAGGAACAAAAGCTTCAAGAAATGTTGTCCAACTGTAGCTTAGAAGAAAATAAAATACAAAGATAAGGGTCAATGTGTTGCCAAGGAGGGTAGAAAGCCTGGAGATAGGAAGTGTTTTGGAATTCAATAAAGGATGACCAAGACATTTATAAAAAGGGAGAAAATAGAATATTAGACTAAACATAGAAGAAATGTAAAGATTGGAGAGGGAAAGATCAACCAACATTTGGATAGTCAAGGTCTGATTAGGGATAGTCAGCATGGATTTGCGCGCGGGCAGTCATGTCTGTCAAATCTTTGAGTTTTTTGAAGAGTTAACCAAGAGGAGAGACAAGAGTAGGGCAGTGAACGTTGTCTATATGGACGTTAGTAAGGCCTTTGACAAGGTCCCACACAGCAGGCTAGTTATAAAAGTTAGGTTATAAAAGTTGCATGGGATCCAGGGAGAGCTAGCTAATTGGATTCAAAATTAGCTCGATGTTAGGAAGCAGAGGGTGACGGTTAAAGGTTGTTTCTTGGATTAGAGGCCTGTGACTAGTAGTGTGCCACAGGGGTCGGTGCTAGGACCTTTGTTATTTGCTATTTACATAAATGATCTGGATGTGAATGTACAAGGCATGATTAGTAAGTTTGCAGATGATACAAAATTTGGAGGTATAGTTGAGAGCAAAGAAGGTTATCAAAAATTACAGAGGGATCTTGATCAGATGAGGAAGTGGGCTGAGGATTGGCAAATGTAATTCAATACAGATAGGTGAGAGGTGTTGCACTTTGGAAAGTTAAACCAAGGTAGGACGTAGACAGTATATGGTAAGGTCCTGAGGAGTGTTGTGGAACAGAGGGACCTAGGACTACAAGTACATAGTTTGTTGAAAGCGGCATCACAGGTAGACAGGGTGGTGAAGAAGGCACTTAGCATGCTGGCCTTCATTGGTTAAGGCATTGAATATGGGAGTTGGGACATTATGTTACAGTCGTACAAGTCATTGGTGAAGTCGCACTTGGAGTATTATGTACAGTTTTGGTCACCCTGTTATAGGAAATAGTTAAACTGGAAAGTGTGCAAAGAAGATTTATGAGGATGTTGCCAGGATTTGTAGGCCTGAGTTATAGAGAGAGTTTGAGCAGGATAGGACTTTATTCCTTGGAACTTAGGAGAATGAGGCGTGTACACCTTATTGAGGTGTATAAAATCATGAGGGGCATAGGTAGGATGAATGCATATAGTTTTTTTTTGCCAGAGATGGGGAATTGGAAACTAGAGGGCATAGGTTTAAGGCAAGAGGGGGAAGATTTTTAAGTAGGACCTGAGGGCAACTTTGTCAAGCAGAGAGTGGTGCATATATGGAATGGGCTGCCAGAAAAACTGATTAAGGCAGGAACAATAACAACATTTAAAAAGCATTTGAATAGGTACATGGCTGGGAAGGGTTTAGAGGGATATAGACCAAATGCGGCAATTGGAATTAGCTGAGTGGGCACCATGGTCAGCATGGACCAGTTTGGGCTGAAGAACCTGTTTACCTGCTATATTACTCTCTGACTCTAAGGTTCTAATGTATCTAAAAAGGTAGCAAAAGTAAACACAAGTCCCAGAAGAAAATTATAATTGGTAAGAATGAAAAATAGCCATGATATTAAACAAGTATTTTGTATCAGATTTCGAATAAACTATGTAACCAAATGTCTAGTGGCAATGAGTAACTTGAAGTAATTAATTAGTGCAGGAAAATTACAGGAGAAATGAATGGGACTGAAAGCAGCAAATTCCCTGGACCTGATGGCCTAATGTTCCTAAAGTTTAAACAGTGGGCTTGCAGATGTGATGGATGCATTGATTTTCATCTTCAAGTTCCCTAGATTCCAGAATTAGTCCCCTTAGACTTGAGGGCAACAAATATAATTCAAAAAAGGAAGAAGAGAGAAAACAGAATTATAGTCTCATCAGTCTGCAATTAGTCATAGGGAAACTGTTAGAATCTAATTTTCATTACGTTGTAACTGGCCACTTAAAATCATAATACCATCAGTCAAAGTCAAAACAGATTTATGAAAGGACAGACCCATTGAAGTGTTTTGAGGTTATAACTGGCAGCATAGATGATGGGAACCATTGAATGTAGTATATTTGGATTTTTAGAATGCTTCCAATAAGATGCTGCACTAAAATTCATTCCATAAGGATTTTTCAAAATGGGATTAATATATGAACACAGACTGATGAATGGGTAAAACAGTTTTGAGTCATTTTCAGGTTTGCAGGCTAAGTGGAAAATTGCATACATCACAGCTGGAATCTCAGTTCCTTACAATCAATGTTAAAGACTTAGGCAAGGGAAAGAGTGCAATTTATCTAAGGTTTCTGTCAGTGCAAAGCCAGATGGGAATGCAAACTTTCATAAAGTTGCAGAGATGTAGTAGAGATTTATAGACTTGTGAAGTGAGCAAGAAAAGTGGCAACAGGAGTATAACATGAGGAAAGTATAAAGTTATTCATTTTAGTGCGGTTCATCCTTTGAAAATGACCAAGTTCAAGTTCTCAGGAGGGCTTTAGAACATGCTAGTGGCTATCAAGGTGGGATGGAGCTGGCTGAGATGATTCTGATGATTATGAGGGAGGAGTGCAGAGAAAACCATTTTGGAAATAGGCTTCCTAACAAATCAATGACTATCATAGACAGACAGCAGAGTGAATGATTAGCAGAGTGCAAAGAGGCTCCTTGGCTTTGTAAACTACCTCAACTGGATGTGGGAGAGTGATGGTCTCTTCTTCTAGAAGCACTCCATTAGGGGCATTTCTAAGGATTTCAGGAGATTTGTCCTAATATAACCAGATCAAAACTGGGTTTACAGCTGATAGGGAGTTTGAGCAATTCTTTATAAACTAAGAGAAGTGTCTGGTTGCTAGTCAGGTTACTACTAGGCGAAATGGGGAAAATGTGCATCCATTCTAAGCTGGGAGCAACTGTGGACTATCGGTATTCTGTGGAGAGGGAGATGTTTGATAAGTATAAAAGAGAACATTCTTTTCTGTAGTTTGAAGTATAACCTGCCTAAAAGAAAAAGGCTTTAATTGCTTTTTTACAAGTTTGATACAAGGAAAGTTTTTAAATGTCATGTCTTGTTGTGTCATTTTTTTCAGCTATTAATTGGAAGTACAAATTTTTTGTTAAGTTGTCAATCTTGAAAAAGCTTGTAACAGGAACATGTGTGGAGCGATTGTAATGAGGTCAGCCATGTGGCTGTCATAGAATAAGAGTTTCCTGATTGGGGCTGGTAAGCTGGTCCAATCAGGGGCCCCTAGCTGATAGATAAGAACAGGAATGTCAGACGTTCAGCTCACTTGAGAGCTGGCTGTGAGGAAGCTGGATCATTGTAAAGGACTTGCCACTTGTTACAAAGTCACCCTTCATTTACAAGATACCAGCCTGTTTGGAGTTATTCCAATGTGCAGCTGCTTGATATCAATGCAAGTTTATGAAATAAGAAAAGCTTTATAAACTACACTAGGGCACAGATTTTCATATTTATGTGATACATCATTATTTAACTGCAAAAAACGCATCCTGATCTCGTAGCCACAAGTTCCTTTCCCACACCCTCCACCTGGTCAGACTGTCCCTGATTTTATTTCATGAGAGTTGGTCCTGCTGCTGTACGTGTTTGGTTCATTGCCACACTCTCACTCAATGTCCCTCTCTTGCGAAGAGAGCTAAGGCTTACAAAGTAAGATGGCATCATTCAAAATAACCTTTAAGGAAGATAGGAATTGTGTAAAGCAAGTGAGGTTCCAAAGATAAGATGTTAGTTTGATTCTGGCTGTGCCTTTGTCTTACAGGCCAAGGTTATATTTATTCTGGTTTTTCTGGCTAATATCTGCTTGATCATTGCCATTCGGTTCCAAAGAAAACCGCAGCTTAAAGGTAAGTTCACCTATTTGTGCTTAATTTTAAATGCTGTTGAAAGAAGTGTATTTGCAGTAGCTCTCAGCTGAACTATATGCTGGAGAAGTGCTCTGTTGTTAACTGGGATAAATCTTCAAGAAAATATTCAGCTCTATTGCAGATGCATCTTTGTTATCCCCTCAGACTTAGTATGTCGAGTGAGATACATACACTAGGGCAGAGGAGGTAGGCCATTTTAATTATAGCGTAAAAATTTATCTTACACAGGCACTGCTAAAGAAACTAAAGGGTACACTGTTGCCATCCGATCATTACTGAATTAGTAGTAATGCACCATGTTTAACAGACTGATACCCAGCTCTTTATTTCTAATCAAATTGTTTCGATGCATTGTGATACAACTCCAGAGCAGATAGGACCTGAACCAAAGCCTCCTGGCCCAGAGTTAGGGACATTACCACTTAATTCGATGCAAAGAAATCAAACACGAATCTGAATCCAGTACCTTAGACCACTCAGCTACGCTACCCTGGCCACAACCCAACTTTTTTTTTTTTAAAAGACTTAGGTTTGTTTTCAGCACATGTTATGACACATGTCCAGGGTAGGTGAGACTTGAACTTGGGCCTCCTGGCAGAGAGGTAAGGACACTACCACTGCACCACCATAGTTCCCTACCCAATTTACGATAATTTCTAATCAACCCGTTCAGAAATGTTATGACACACCTCTGGAGTAGGTGGGACATTGAAAGCAGATGAAAGGCAATGCACATCACCAAAAGTGAAGGAGACAAGGATGGGACTAAATCAAAATGGAGTTGGTAAGTGCCAAAGATAATAGTTACTGCAGATGCTGGAGAATCTGAGATAACAAGGTGTGGGGCTGGATGAACACAGCAGGCCAAGCAGCATCATAGGAGCAGGAAAGCTTGATGTTTCAGGCCAAGACCCTTCATCAGAAATGGGGGAGGGGAAGAGGGTTCTGAAATAAATAGGGAGAGAGGGGTAGGCGGATAGAAGATGGATAGAGGTGAGGTTAGGTGGAGAGGAGACAGACAAGTCAAAGAGGTGGGGATGGAGCCAGTAAAGGTGAGTGTAGGTGGGGTGGTATGGAGAAGATAGGTCAGTCCAGGGAGGACGGACAGGTCAAGGGGGCGGGATGAGGTTAGTAGATAGAAGATGGGGGTGGGGCTTGAGGTGGGAGGAGGGGATAGGTGAGAGGAAGGACAGGTTAGGGAGGCGGAGATGAGCTGGGCTGGTTTTGGGATGCGGTTGGGGGAGGGGAGATTTTGAAGCTTGTGAAATCCACATTGATACCATTGGGCTGCAGGGTTCCCAGGCTGAATATGATTTGCTATTCCTGCAGCCTTCGGGTGGCATCACTGTGGCATTGCAGGAGGCCCAGGATGGACATGTCATCTGAGGAATGGGAGGGGGAGTTGAAATGGTTCGCGACTGGGAGGTGCAGTTGTTTGTTACGAACTGAGCGCAGGTGTTCTGCAAAGCGGTCCCCAAGCCTCCGCTTGGTTTCCCCGATGTAGAGGAAGCCACAATGGGTACAGCGGATGCAGTATACCACATTGGCAGATGTGCAGGTGGAATATCTGCCTGATGTGGAAAGTCTTCCTGGGGCCTGGGATTGGGGTGAGTGAGGAGGTGTGGGGGCAGGTGTAGCACTTCCTGCGGTTAGAAGGAAAAGTGCCGTGTGTGGTGGGGCTGGAGGGGAGTGTGGAGCGTGGAGCGGACAAGGGAGTCGCGGAGGGAGTGGTCCCTCCGGAAAGCAGATAAGGGTGGGGAGGGAAAAATGTCTTTGGTGGTGGGGTCTGATTGCAGATGGCGGAAGTGTCGGAGGATGATGCGTTGGATCCGGAGGTTGGTGGGGTGGTACGTGAGGATGAGGGTGATTCTTTTTTGGTTATTATAGCGGGTAAGGGGTGTGGGGGATGAGTTACGGGAAATGCGGGAGACATGGCCGAGGGCGTTCTCGACCACTGTGTGGGGGAAGTTGCGGTCCTTGAAGAATGAGGACATCTGAGATGTACTGGAGTGGAATGTCTCATCCTGGGAGCAGATGTGGCGGAGGCGAAGGAATTGGGAATAGGGGATGGCATTTTTGCAGGAAGGTGGGTGGGAGGAGGTGTGTTCCAGGTAGCTGTGGGAGTCAGTGGGCTTGAAATGGACATCGGTTTCTAGGTGGTTACCCGAGATGGAGACAGAGAGGTCCAGGAAGGAGAGAGATGTGTCCAGGTGAACTTCAGGTTGGGGTGGAAGGTGTTGGTGAAGTGGATGAACTGTTCAAGCTCCTCGTGGGAGCACGAGGCGGCGCCGATGCAGTCATCAATGTAACGGAGGAAGAGGTGGGGTTTAGGGCCAGTGTAGGTACGGAAGAGGGATTGTTCCACGTAACCTACAAAGAGGCAGGCGTAGCTTGGGCCCGTGCGGGTACCCATGGCCACCCCCTTTGTAGGAAGTGGGAGGAATTGAAAGAGAAGTTGTTGAGGGTGAGGACGAGTTCAGCTAAGTGGATGAGGGTGTCGGTGGAGGGGGATTGGTCAGTTCTGCGGGACAGGAAGAAGCGGAGGGCCTTTAGGCCATCTGCATGGGGAATACAGGTGTATAGGGACTGGACGTCCATAGTTAAAATGAGGCGTTGGGGACCGGGGAATTGGAAGTTCTGGAGGAGGTGGAGGGCGTGGGTGGTGTCACGGACGTAGGTAGGGAGTTCCTGGACCAAGGGGGTGAAAATGGAGTCTAGGTAGGTGGAGATGAGTTCGGTGGGGCAGGAGCAGGCGGAGACAATGGGTCGACCAGGGCATTCAGGTTTGTGGATTTTGGGAAGGAGATAGAAGTGGGCGGTGCGAGGTTGGGGAACGATGACGTTGGAGGCGGTGGGTGGGAGGTCACCTGAGGTGATGAGGTTGTGGATGGTTTGGGAGATGATGGTTTGGTGCTCGGGGGTGGGGTCATGATCCAGGGGGCGGTAGGAGGAGGTGTCGGAGAGTTGGCGCCTGGCCTCAGCAATGTCGAGGTCAGTGCGCCATACTACGACTGCGCCTCCCAATCCCAGGCCCCAAGAAGACTTTGCACATCAGGCAGATGTTCACCTGCACATCTGCCAATGTGGTATACTGCATCCACTGTACCCGTTGTGGCTTGCTGTACGTCGGGGAAACCAAGCGGAGGCTTGGGGACCGCTTTGCAGAACACCTGCTCTCAGTTCGCAACAAACAACTGCACCTCCCAGTCGCGAACCATTTCAACACCTCCTCCCATTCCTCAGACGACATGTCCAACCTGGGCCTCCTGCAATGCCACAGTGATGCCACCCGAAGGCTGCAGGAACAGCAAATCATATTCAGCCTGGGAACCCTGCAGCCCCATGGTATCAATGTGGATTTCACAAGCTTCAAAATCTCCCCTCCCGCAACCGCATCCCAAAACCAGCCCAGCTCATCTCCGCCTCCCTAACCTGTCCTTCCTCTCACCTATCCCCTCTTCCCATCTCAAGCCCCACCCCATCTCCTATCTACTAACCTCATCCCGCCCCCTTGACCTGTCCGTCCTCCCTGGACTGACCTATCTCCTGCCTACCCCCCCACCTACACTCACCTTTACTGGCTCCATCCCCGCCTCTTTGACTTGTCTGCCTCCTCTCCACCTATCCTCTCCTCTATCCATCTTCTATCCGCCTCCCCCTCTCTCCCTATTTATTTCAGAACCCTCTTCCCCTCCCCCATTTCTGATGAAGGGTCTAGGCCCGAAACGTCAAGCTTTCCTGCTCCTATGATGCTGCTTGGCCTGCTGTGTTCATCCAGCTCCACACCTTGTTATCTTGGTAAGTGCCAACCCAGCTTTTAAATACAAAGTCCATTGATCATCGCTGGTGTCAAATCAGTCTGGAGTGTTCTGGTTGACTGTTAAAGGGATCTGCATGTCTAACATTGACGCACCCATTGGCATCAATGAGGAGGAATATTTGGATTGGGGTGCATAACCACATAGCAACTTCAACCTACAATTGTAGTTCAGCTGCAATTCTTCTTTTCCCTTTGCTTCCCTCAGTTCCGTGTTGCTGTATCTCTCAACATTCACATCTGAGAAAGAGCCACTTGGGCTATTAGAGATCATTCTCTGTCTGTTAAACAGTGCTGTGAACAGTGGCTTGTAGAGTGAAGTTTGAACAGGGAACAAGAGTTTAAAAGTCAAAAAAGTAAGCAAATGGGATAATCAGTTGGGAGATGGCAATTTAACTTTAGCATCGTGAGATTGTTCTGATCTGGAAACATATTCAATAATAACTGTCAAAAGGGAACTGGAAAAGTACTGGTCAAGTTGAAGTTTGCAGGACTCTGGAAGAGCAGGAGAGTAAGGCTGAGCAGGAGAGTAAGGCTAATCAGTCAGCTCTTTCAAAGAATCTGCATTGGCATGATTGCCAAATGGCCTCCCTCTGTAGCAGTTGATGTTCTCGCTTTTAAATGTAAAATTGCATTAATTTCATACTAAAATTGTTTCAATCTCTTTTCCAAACTAGAGAGCCCCAGTGCCTTTACTCTGATGTTATTTTCGTTTCATGTGCTGTGTAAGACAAACATGTTCTACTATCCTGTGTTGCTGTTCACTTGCTATGTGGCTGTGGGTGAGTAATTAATTCAGCATCAATCTAACAGTATTGAAGTTCCCTGCACATTTGTGCTATCTTTTTAAGCTTAAAGGAACCGACTTGTAACCTGCATGGGAACTCCCATTCAATTTCCATGGGGTGTTGCTAATCCAACTTCAGTCGCTCATTACTTTCCTCCCAGTTTTCTTGCAGCGCAGACTGATCTTCAATTCCTCTAAACTCCAGGACAATCCTGGAGGATTGGCAACTCTAAGTACAGAAATATGTGGAGAGGACCATTCCAGAGGAAGTAACCTGGAAAGATCTTCCCTCTGAGTGTCCACCCATGCCTACCTCTCCTTTAATTTGCAAAATTGTGCATCTCACGCTGCTGTATAAAAAAGGATGGGAGTGGGAAACTGGTAATTAGAGGGCTGTTACCCTGATGTCATCTTTTAGGGAATCACTCGAGTTTATCGTTAAACGGGGTGACTGGATACCTTGAGAACTCCCATAAGATAAGAGAGTCGGTAAGTATTTGCAGACAGCAGCCCTGTAAAGCACCTTGGACACACTGTGTTCAGAGCAAGTTAATGTCCAAATGTTCATTGAAGCAGTTTACACTTGTCATTACCCACGGTTGTGACAACAGAGAACAATCTACATCTTTACTTTGTTCGCTATCGATTCCATATCTCAAAGTATTTCCAAATCCCTTTGCCCATTCTCAGAGCTTATTATGTAATGAAGATTTGACTTAATTATATTGTATCTGAAAAAACACTTTCCCAAAGTGAAACTATGCAACATTCATGTTTTCTGCTCATCTGGCAATGCCAATATTTTAAATCTGTCATCATTTGGTTTTGAATCCCTCTGTGATCTCATCCCTCTCTCCCTTTCTAACCTCTGCCAGTTCCACAACTCTATCCTCTGCAGCATGGTTGGCTCTATGGTTAGCACTGCTGCCTCACAGCATCAGAGACCTGGATTCGATTCCAGCCTCGGGTGACGCCTTGTGTGGAGCTTGCACATTTTCCCTGTGTCTACGTGGGTTTCCTCCCACGGTCCAAAGATGTCCAGGCTAGGTCAATTAGCCATGCTAAATTGTCCCATATTATCCAGGGAGATGCAGGCTAGATGGATTAGCCAAGGGAAATGCAGGGTTACAGGAAAAGGAGGTGGGTCTGGATGGGATGCTCTTTAGAGGGTTGGTGTGACTTGATGGGTCGAATGGCCTGCTTCCTTGTTGGGATCTATGACCTCCAATTTCAGATGCCGCGCCATGCTGGCAGTTCCGAGATGCTGAACTCTGTTGTTCCCTTCCTAAACCTCACCACCTCTCTCAGCCTTAAATTCTATCTTTCTGACTAGGATTTTGATCACCTATTCTAATATCTCCTTCTTTGGCATAACGCCAATTTTTGTCTGATAACACTTCTCAAGGTGTTTTGTAACTTTCAGTTTGAAGTATAAATGTAAGCTATTCTTGTTGCTAAGGCCACACAGTAGACGTGAAAAGCTCTGGGTCCATCACTGTGCCCTGTGCCAAACTAATACATTTTTATGATTAGTGTTAAACTCAAGTTAACTGATAATAGATCGTTATTGCATTAAATATAATTTAGGAGGTAGAACCCATTTTCAAGACTGAAGTGAAGGAAGAAAAATTTCAAAATAAGAAAAACATTTATAATCATTCAGCTCATTTATAATCTGTGGAAAATTAATTCTAGATTGCAAAACATGTTAATAACCAGATGCACAAACAGACGTTGCTGGAAAAGCTCAGCAGATCTGGCAGCATCTGTGAAGAAAACAATCAGAGTTCACGTTTCGGATCCGGTGACCTTTCCTGAGAACTACTTTCAGTTTTTAATGATCAGAAGTGTTTGATTAGATTCTATCTTCGTTGCACCATGCCATTCAAATTCCCTAATCTCAGTGATGAAATATAACTGATTCTCAGACAATGTCTATCATTGCTTGTATTTGGTGAGCTGTCTCAAGATCAATGTTAAAAGCCAATCAGTTGACCCCTCTGATATTTGTAAGGCTTGTGGAAGCTTTTATCACCAAGCTGGTGTAGCAGGAAATACTTGTCCCCCACCCTTTCCCCAATTCTCCATTTTTAAGTGTGGTGTCAGCACCAAGCAGAGGTTACATGTGAAATTCCTCAGCGTTTACTTTTCCCATGTTGTAGGTCCCTGGTTTGTTGGTGAGGTGATAGATGGCCATTTTGGAGCCTGCTTTGTCTTTGGGGTCGTCGTGGATGGCCATTTCTTGGAGGGAAGCCTGACTTTCATCTTTGGAATCTTTCAGGTAAAAGAGCAGGCAAAGTTCCACAATCGTTCCTCATACGCCGTACTGATCCTGTTTCATTGACTTTTAACAGCATTGAGATTAACACTGGTTCAGTAACATTGGTACAAGGTTAGAAGAGTTGTCTGTGTGAGCCATGGTTTCAGTAATTAATGAGAAATTGTTTCCACTAGTGAAGGTGTCAGTAACCAGAGGGTACCGATTTAAGACAATCGATAGAAAAAAAAATCAGAGATGAGAATTTTTTTAATAGCTTTGTTGCAAGAATGTATGCAGGAGAAAAGTAACAAATTTCCTAAATTATCAAGCGATTTGAATCATCCAATTTTGAACTAGTATTTGACTGTACTATTGGAATAATATTTCATAGTGATTCTATCATTTGTGGAGCACCAGAGTGTAGAGTTTTTATGTTACGAGACTATAGTAATCCAGCCATAGACAGTAATAATCCAATAACAAATAATAATAATTACAAATAATAATCAATAAATAATATTGCAGGGAAAGAGAGTTACCATATACCTTGCTGTCAGAGTATTTTAATTCAGTTTGAAATAGCTAGAAAGAAAACATGGGAATCAGTAAATGGGCCCGCAAATTCCCTATTGGCTTTTGTAAAAATGAACATTTGACCCTTTAGGAAAGGAATCCTGTTGTCTGTACCTGGGTGTGGCTGATATGTGACTCCATCATCGACCCTAATTGCCCTCAGATGTGACTTAGGGAGGCACTCTGTTCCAGGGTGACTGACCATCCCAGGTTTTCTGAAATCCTCCTAGCATTTGGCTTCCTGTCCTGTGTCCAGGACGTGAACTTCCTGGGAACCCCGGAAAAAATGTTTAAAAAAATTTGTCCAGGGCAGCCAAAGAGGAAACAGCTGAAGTGCCCTGTGCTGTTGGTTGTATATAATCCAGAGATAGCACAATGTGTGTCCAGTGGCACTCCACCACAAGGGGACATCACAGGCTGGCACTGCCATTCCAGAGTTACCAACTGGAGGGGGTGGGTGCTGCGTCTGGTGGGGTACAGCAGCAACAGCACTCTCAGACCTTGGTCTGAAGGAGTGTGGAAGGAGGGTTGGGCGGTCACGTAGCAGTATACAACGAGGCCTAAGGCAAGGAAGGGTTTAACTAAGGACAGGTTTCTGTCATGCCTGGTGTGGGTCGTGAAGCGGGGAGTGCAGCACAATAATGTAAGACCTGGCAGGATTGACTGGTTTGTAGGGACGGAGGTCAGGCAGGCTGCTTCTTCAGTCTAAATAAAAACCGAAAGAACTGCGGATTCTGTAAATCGGGAACAAAAACAGAAGTTGCTGGAAAAGCTCAGCAGGACTGGCAGCATCTGTGAAGAGAAAATCAGAGTTAACGTTTCAGGTCCGGTGACCCTTCCTCTGAACTGATGGTAGCTGGGAAAACGTCAGTTTACATGCAGAAGATAGTGTCAGGGGAGAGGGTAAGAAGTAAATGATAGGTGGGGTTCGAGTCCAAAGAGAGTGAAGAACAGTTGGACAGACAAAGGAGTAGGTAACAATCTGGCTAGGAAGGTGAATAGCTGTTAATGGAGACTGTTAGTGGCTAACCATAGGTAGTGTGTAGTGGCACATTATGTGATAACAAGGCCTGGTGTGTAAGTCAGGGGGAAACTTCCAGTTGCAGGCCACTTTAACACACTACCCTGTTCACCGGCCAAATCTCTGTCTCAGACTTGCTGCAGTGTTCCAGCAAAGCTCAGTGCAAGCTGGAAGAACAGCACCTCATTTTCCACTTGGGGACCCTCCAGCCCTCTGCACTCAATATCGAATTCAATAATTTTAGAGCCTAAATTCTCCCATGTCTGAGCCCTACTACTCTGCGCACCAGGCCTTGTTATTACATAATCTTGTTATTACGTACCATTACACACTACCTATTGTTAGTCATTAACAGCTGTCCCAGCCAGATCATTATCTACTCCTTTGTCCAACTGCTCTTCTCTCTCTTTGAGCTTTATCCCCACCTAATGTTTACTCCTTAGCCCCTCCCTCCACCCTATCCTCTGCATTTCAACCGACATTTTACCCAGCTATCATCAGCTCTGAGGAAGGGTCACGGGACCCGAAACTTTAACTCTGATTTCTCTTCACAGATTCTGCCAGACCTGCTGAGCTTTTCCAGAAATTTCTGATTTGTTTCTGATTTACAGCATCCGAAGGTCTTTTGGTTTTTATTTAGTATTTGTTTCTTCAGTCTTCTCACTTCCCCTTCTGCAGCCCTCCAGGCCTCAGAACCTCCACTCAGAGACCAGGTTGGCAGTAATCTGTCTGGAGAGGTGGGCATCAGGAATCCTTCAGGGGAGGGCAAGTGATGATCCCTAACAATCAAATCCTTTAATTGTAACAGTTAATGTCCGTTTTAACACCACTTTTAAAGCTTCTCTCTCCCTTTTCTTCACTCAGCTGACATTTTTTAATATTCCACTGATGGGCTACTTAAGCTGGTGTCTGCTCCTTCGGTGTCGAGGGTTTTGCTTTTGGACACACGCCAAGTACACAGGCTGGCTCCGCACTGTGCCCATGCACATCTTCATCATGGCACTCTTCCTGTGGCAACTCTACAGCTGCTACATCCTGCTGCTCACTTACGGCACCACTGCCTTCTTCCTATCTCCGGTAAGGACGTGGTCAGTGCCACTGGCCCTGGTCCTTGTGTACAAGGCCTGGGCTCTCGACCACTCCTCCATCAGAACATTTAAAGCGGAAATGAAGAACTCTCCCTACTCCTGAGGGAGGACAGAGACAACAGCTCAAGAGTGGAGAACACAGCAGTCGAGCGTCTCGACTGCCAGTCACACTTCTCGAACCAGTCCATCAAAAATCACACAGAATGATTGCAGTATCAAATCCTGTCAAATCATTCCTTCCATTGCCCCCATCTCAAAACAAGCGCAACAACGGGAACAAGCAGAAAATTGATTTTAATGCAAATGAAGATTACACTCAAGAAGGGGGAGCTGGTAGGAGCACTCAAATTTTACCTCCCATGTCACCTAGTATTGTTTTATACTTGCTGGGCAGAACTCCCTAGGGTACTTTGTGTGTGTGTGCGCGCGCGTGTGTGTGCGTGCACGTCTCTATTAATGAATATTTGTGTGTGTGTGTGTGTCAGTGAATGTCTGTGTGTTTATGCTGCCCTCTAGGAATCAAAATGACTTGCATCCTCTCCATGTATATTTCTTCACTTCAGAACTGTATAAGGGAGATCGAAACACAGAAAATAGAACAGGAGTAGGCCATTTGGTTTTTCGAGCCTACATTGCCATTCGATATTATCGTGGCTGATCATTCAACTCAGTCCCCTGTTCCTGCTTTCTTCCCATACGCTTTGATCCCTTTAACCCAGAGAACTATATCTCTTTCTTGAAAATATTCAGTGTATTATCCTCTACTGCATTCTGTGGCAGAGAATTTAACAGGGTTGGCTAGAGCAGCTGCTGCTGTTCTTGATATCCGTGTTGATTTACAAGTGAGAAATATGGAAACATAAGGGGTCCTTTGAAGAGTGAGGGGGTGTTTAGCACACGCTTGAAATAATTTTTTCAGGTTTCATTCCATAAGTAAATTAATTTTGGAAAAAAAAATCAAACTAGTGGGATGGAAAGCAAGTACTGAGAATGGTTGTAGAAGTTAGTTAAAACAGAAACTGCTGGAAAATGCTGAGCAAAATCAGGCAGCATCTGACATATCATCAGTCTGAAACGTTGAGCCTTTCTCTCCGTTTACTGAGGTAGAGCGACTCTGCCAGAGATATCGCCTTTCGAGTGAGATGTTAAACTGGGATCATGTTTGTCTGCTCACGGGTGTATAAAAGATCAGATGTTACTATTTCAAACAGAAGGAGGGGAATTTTCCTGGTGCCCCAGCTTATCCCTCAAGTGATAAGGAAGACTTGAATTTATATAGTTCCTTTCATTATTGCCAGATATCGCAAAGCACTTTACAAGAGTTGTAGTGTTGGAAGTGTAGCAGCCGGTTTGCATGCAACAAGATGGTGATGAATGGATATTCGTTTTGGATTGACTGATTAACATTGGCCCGGACATGGGGAGACCTCCCCTGGGTTTGTACGAAATAGTGCTGCAGGAATGTTTTGGGCCACCATAGGGAGCCTCAAATAAAAGGTATCACCTGCCACAGTACAGCATTCCCTCAGTATTACACAGCACCAAATGTCAGCCCTTGCTTATCATGCTGGGCCTGGAGTCAGGCTTGAATCCACAACCTTCTGACTTGGAGGTGAAAGCACTACCAGCTGAGTCTCAGCTGGCTCGAAATAAAAGTAAATGCCCAAAACTGTATGATCTGGTCATTATCACATTGCTGTTTGCCAGATGTTGCCACAGCTAAATCGGCTGCAGGATACCCTTTGGGATGCTTTGTGTTTTGTGATAGCCTAAGGCTGTTAACAATTATAGAAAAGCAATGTCCTTTTTCCTGCATAGTTACTGCTTTGCATGTGGAGTGCTTCCAGCATTTTCTGGTTTTCTTTTTAATTTTACCTCGTATGTTGTAATCACAAACTATGAAGGAAAATTCTTTAATTTACAATTCACAAAATGACTGTCCAGAGCAGCAATGAATCATAACTGTTACAATTTGGAAACACTACTTTAAAATCCGAATGTATTTTGAGCACAGCACTCGAATCCCCTGGGTCTTCCAGCATGAAGTAATTCCTCTTCATATTTTACTGTGAGGAGATACTGCTTGTCACACAGGAACACATTCAGACAAAAATAAATGCCATGATCAATGCTGTTTAGATGTTGTCAAATCTAGTCTGGAACATGTTTATCTGTGCTCCTTCTCTGCTATGCTTTCATTGACATCTTGTGTTTAAATACCATCTTTAAATTAAACATTCCAAACTGCTTCACAGATATTGGGAGAAATATCAAAAGGCTTTGTCAAGGAGTGTCTCAGAGACAAAAAGAGGTTTAGGGAGGGAATGTCAGACCCCAGGGCCCACACAACTGAAAGTGTAACCACCAAATGGTGGAATGATTAAAGTCAATGATTGCCAAAAGAATGCAGTTTTTTGTGAATTACAGAATTAATGGGGATTTATTGGGTTAGACTCATGCTGGAACAGGCATGAGGGCCTGAGTGGCCTGCTGTTGCTCCATGCCTGCCACTGATCTTCAATGTGTTAAAATGCAACACATTACCATTCAAATCGAAAGGAATGGGCTGTAAATTTTTTCCCAGTCCATTGAAATCCTCAGCACTATCCTTACCTGAACCATGGATTAGGAAGGACCCCATTCAAAAACATACATGTTAGAGGTCATGTTTGTAATCCTTGCTGTTCCAGCAGGGGTGCTGCTGCCACTCATGCCATAGGAACAAACCCAGCTGAAGGACAAAGTGCAACCAACTTGAAAATCCACAGTTATATCAAAGTGTGAGCTGACTGACCTGAAACTCTCCACATGGGTGTTTCTAAATTTCCTTTAAACATCATTTTGTCTGATTTGAACAAAAGTGAACTCAATTTGATCGCCTCTCCCAATGCTGTCTCTGTCCTGTCCCTCACAGAGTGAGTGAGATGAAGAATTTGAGTGCAAAATATCGGTGTCAAACACTGCTCAGCCATGCAGAAAGTTGAAGGGGTAATGCATTGCCTGATACAGTTTTTTAAAATCCACTTTTGAAAAGATCAATTTAAAAAGGTGAGTGAGTACCTCCAATTGAAAATCTAGCCTCCAGAAATTTGTTTCCAACTGTGCAGACATGAGGTGCTCCCCAGGAATGTGCAAGAGCATTTAATTCAGTGTGAAATGTTCAGTTTATTTGCAAGGTCATTGGTTGATATAGTTACCACAGCTAAAAACTGCTATGGTTTTATAGGCTTGTATTTATCAACTCATAAAAGGACTGTATCGGTCATGAATGGTGAAAAGAGATTGGGGGAGGAAAGGAGGTGAGCCAGGCTATTTTGGCTTGAGGAAAACAAATTCACGTAAAAAGTCAGAATGTGGTTCAGGTAGTCCAGGGGAAAACCAGAGGGGAGGCCGAAACTTCTGACTGATTAGGGGAAAACCAGAAAGTACACTGAAACTTAAGCTGTGAAAAATTGAGCAAAATGGAAATTGAAAACAAAAGCAACAACTGATGCTGGAAGTCTGAAGTGAACACAAAGCAGGTCTGGAGAAAGAAACCGAGTTAATGGTTTGAGACCTGAGTCTTCTGTTTCTGTCTCCATGTTTGCTGCCAGACCCGCTGAGTTTCTCCAGCATTCTCTGTTTTGATATCACTGATATCCTATTGGATTAGTTTATTCTCATAATTGAAGACACTGCTATTCCCTATCTCCCTACACCATATTTTCACCTTTTACCAAAATGTTACGAATCGGGGATCATGCACCATAAATAAAATTGGGCGCATTTAGTTTTCCTCTGAAATTCCACATAACAGCAGGAGGAAGAACAAATGTATTTATCTTACCTTTCACCTTCCTAAGACAAAACTTGGATAGGCAACCCTACAAGTGCCAATAGTGATTTTCAGCATTTAGCAGGATACCAGGGATTGAGTGAAGATTGTCTGTGGTAGCATCTCCATTCTATGATCAGAATCTAATGAGATTGCTGAAGAGCTCGCCTGTTGAACCCGAAGTTGAATGAAAACAAATGTAAGTGAAGATGATTGAAGTCAAATTGAGGCCATGTAACAACAGTGAAAGAACAAGTAGCAGCTTTCACGCACATCAAATAATCATTGAAAATGATGCCAGTGCTGAGCTACCATCGTGGTATACGTTGGGTTTCCAGAAGGCATTTGAAACACTGCATCACACCAGACTTGTGAGGAAAGTTACATATCATGGTACAAAAGGGAGAGTAGCATCGTGGATACAAAATTTGCTGAGTGATAGGAAACAGACAGTAATGGTCAATGGATGCTTTTCCAGGCTGGAGAAAGGTTTGTAGTGGTTTCTCGCAGGGGTTGGTATTGGGACCTTTTGCTTTTCCTGACATATATTAATGATCTGGATCTTAACGTGCAGGGGACAACGTCAAAGTTTGCAGATGACACTAAACTTGGAAGAATTGTAAACTGTGAGGATGACAGTGTGGAACTCTAAAAGGAGATTGACAAGTTGGTGGAACGGGCAGAGAGGTGTGAGATGATGCACTTTAGTCAGAAGAACATTGAAAGACTAAAATTCACTGGAGAAAGCGCAGAAGCAATTTACAAGTTCCAGGAATGACAAATTGCAGTGATAAGGATAATTTGAAGGAGTTGGAAAAAGAAGGCTGAGAAGAAATCTGATAGATGCTTTCAAAACCATGGACGAACTGGTCAGAGTAGATAAAAGGAAGTTTTTCTCGCTTGTAAAAGAAACAAGAATGAGGGAGTAAGGATGTACAATGATGTAAAAACAAAGCATGGATGATGTGAGAAAAGTCCTTTTCACAGCAAGTAGTTAGGTATAGAATGCACTGCCTGGAAATGTGGAGATTCAGTTGAGGCATTCAAGAGGGTACTAGATGATTATTTGAATCAAAATGATATACAAGGGAAAAGGTAATATATTGGAACCAGGTAATAGAGCTGGACTAGACAATAGCACCAGTGCAGATATGATGAGCTGAATGGTCTCCTTCTGCACTGTAACAATTCAATGATTAAGATATACTGCAATGTGATGCCATGAGACAGGACTTGGAACAGCCCTAATGTATATCAAGGATATCCAGTTGTACAGTATTTGTGTCCAGAACATTAACATATACTGAACAATGGTATGCATAGATTGAGAAAAAGTCCTTGGCTACTGTCTTTGCTTATGAACATTTTAATCAATACCTGTTTGAGAGTGAGAGCAAGTGATGAAAGACTGACCACAAATTGCTTCAAAATACCTTACACCATTTATCAGCTCCAAAGCATCTGCAAAGAATGATACTACACTTGCAAAGGTATTATTTGACAATGACATACAAACCAGGAAGCTGATGGCAAGCATATTGTTGACAGCAGTGGTCCATAGGAAGAAAGATGAAGATAGTGATGAAGAGTGTGAAATCTTACTATTGAATGAGAATGAACAGTATGACATGACAAGATGCAATTCTCCAAGTGCTGCTGGAAGTAGTGATGGTGAAAACCATCAGCTACACACTTGTTGAGAGTATTGGGAGTACAGAGATTAAATGATAGCCCAAGATGGTATATCGTACAAAGGAAATTGTGTTGTCATCCTAAAGCAGCTGAGAAAGCGGTTAAAGTAGATCCATGGAAGTCATCGAGGAATTGAATCCCATCAGAAAAGTGCAAAAGATGTGCTCTATTGGCCAAATATGGGCAATGAGTTTAAGCTGCATAGAATCATACAGTACATTTCTTCTGCCCATTGGGTCTGCACGACCAAAAATACACTACTACCTGCACGAGTCCCACTTGCCATACTAGACCCATAGCCTTGAATGTTACAACACTTAAGTGATCATCTAAGTACTTTTTAAAGGTTGTGAGGTTTCCTTCCAGGCAGTACATTCCAGATCCCTACCACCTCTGCATGTAAATACAAGTCCTCAAATCAACACTAAACCTGCTGCCTTCAACTAAGGGGAACAGCTGTTTTCTATCTACCCTGTCCATGCCCCACATAATCTTATGCACACCCATCAGGTTCCCCCTCAACCTTCTCTGCTCTAAAGAAAATAACCCAAGTTTATCCAACCTCTTTCCCAGACAACATCCTGGTAAATCTCCTCTGTAACACCTCCAGTGCAGTCACATCCTTCCTACAGTGTGGAGACCAGAATTGCACATAGTACTGCAGATGCACATGGGGTTCCAGTCACAGAAACAGCCTTCTACTACCACTGTCTCCTATCACTATGCTAATTTTGCATTTAACTTGCCAGGTCACCCTGAATCCCATGAGCCTTTGGCTTTTAGTCTCCCATGTGGGACCTTGTCGAAGGCCTTGCTGACATCCATACAAACTACATCAACTGCACTAGCCTCATCTACATACTCATTTACCTCAAAAAATTCAACCAGATTTATTAGGCATGACCTTCCTCTGACAAAGCCCTACTGACTATCCCTGACCAAACCTTGCCTCACTAAATGGAGATTAATTTTCTACTTCACTATTTTCTCCAGTAGTTTCCCTACCACTGATGTTAGACTTGCCGGTCTATAGTTAACTGGTCTATCTCTAATGGACTTGTAAAATGGAACCACATCAGTTGTCCTCCAGCCCTCTGGCATCTCCCCTGTGGCCAGAGACAATTTAAAAATTTGGGTCACGGCCCCTGTAATTTCCTTCCTTGTCTCCCACAACAGCCTAGGATACTGCCCATCCAGATCTGGGGATCTGTCCAGTTTTAAATCTACCAAAATTTCCCAATACCCCCTCACTTCTTACATCAATCTGCTCAAGAACTTTACAGTCCATCTTCTCGAATTCTGTAATTACATCCTCCATCTCCCCAGTAAAGAACAATGTGAAGTACTCATTTAATTCTCTATCAATGTCTCTTGGTCCCTAATAGGTCCAATCTTTCCCTGGTTATTTTCTTCCCGTTCAATATGCTTGTGGAATATCTAGAGATTTTAATCTTGTCTGCCAGTGTTTTCTCATGCCCCTCTTTCCATTCCTAATTGCTTTCATGAGATTCCCCCTGCATGTTCTGTACTCCACTAGTACAGAAAGTGGATTTGCTACTTCTGTATCTATTTTTCCTTTTTATCCAGTTCTGAATATTACCGGATATCCAGGCTTCTCTGCCAGGATGACATCGGCCAGTATACTGCTTGTAACAACTACAAAGCTAAATAAGCCAATTATCTGCATTCACACACCGTGTAGATCACATGACAATGGCAATCAATGTATTGCTTTTTTAGTTATAAAGCAGAAACTATCTGAATATTGTTTAAATAGAGAAAGCATGGAGAGATCTGGGGGTCATGTGGGAATCACAAAAAGATGGGGTTCATCAATTAATAGGGAAAGTAAATGGACTGTTGGCCATTATTTCAAATAACAATAGTCATTTGAAGGATTATAACAGTCGGAAGGTTTTACTAGAAGGCACTAGTCAGAGCACAGCTGGAATACTGTGAACATTTTTGGGCCCCTTATCTGAGGAAACATACACTGGCATTGAAGACAGACCTGAGAAGGTTCACTAGACTGACCCTGGGTACGGAGAGACTGTCTTCTGAGGGGCTGAGTAGTTTGTACTCATTGGAATTTAGAAGGAGAGACCTTGTTAAAACATGCAAGATTCTTAGGGGTCTTGACAGGGTTGATATGGAGAGATTGCTGCAGCATGTGGGAGAATTATGACCAGAGGACATAATCTCAGAGTAAGGAGTCACTCATTTAAGACAGTGAAGATGAGGATATCTTTCTCTGAGTGTCAGGATGGTGAGTGGCTTAGAGGGAAACTTGCAGGAGGTGGTGTTCCTATTATCTGCTGCCCTCGTTCTAGATGGAAGTGGTCAAGGTGCTGTTGAAGGAACTTTGACGAAATTCTGCAGTGCAGCTTATAGATAGTACATACTGCTGCAACGGACTTCAGTGTTGAAGGGGGGAGTGGATGTTGAAGGTGGTGGATGGGGTGCCAATCAAGAAGGCTGCTTTGTCCTGGATAGTGTCCAGCTTCTTAAGTATTGTTGGAACTGCATCCATCCAGGCAAATGGTGAGTATTCCATTACATTCTTCATTTGTTCCTTGCAGATGGTGATTTAGTCATTGCAGGATTCCTAGTCTCAGAACTGCTTTTGTAACCACGGTATTTATATGACTACTCCAGTTCAGATTTTGGTCAATGGTAACTCCCAGGAATGGTCCAATAATTTCATACCAGTGTTATAGATGGTCACTCCAAGTAACAAGTTGGCAGAGCAGAATTAAAGAATGAATGATCAATTCCTGCTGTTCTAGTCAGAAACTGCCATGACCCATTTGGAAGAACTGGTTTACACTGAAGCTGCGAGAAGCAGCACCAGACAGGTTAATGTGGACCTAGTGGAAACTGAAAATCCTAAAGCATACAGCAGTTGAGAACAACTTATGTCAATATAGTACCTTAAATATAATAATATATTCTGAGGTGCTTCATAAAGAGTGGCCAAAAATTGACACCAAGTCGGAAGAATCATTTGGGCAGGATGCATGGTAGATTTTTAAGTTGCAAATTAAAAAGGGAACAGGTAGAAAGAAGAGATTAAGGATGGAATTACTGTTCTTAGGGTCTATGACCATTGCATTCCAAACCTTCCTCCCTCTGTTCCAATTTCAAAGATTTAAAATTGTCATGACCTATCTGAGAAAATCAGATTGTTTGGGTATGTGTTGAAGGTGGGGATGCTGTGGGAGTGGGGGACCTATTAGAGAGAGAACAGAACTGTTAATGACTTGGTCACAGCTCCATGATGTCCACTGCCGCCTCACAGCTGGCCTAAATACCCGAAGGTAAGACCACCATGGAAATTGGGAATGCCTGAAAGGCTAGATTGAAGGAGCAAAGATAGCTGTGTGGGGCTGGAGGAGATCCCAGAGATGGGCGAGGGGTTAACATAAGGATTTCACTTTCAAGGCCTTGCTTGGGAGCCCATGTCAGTCAGCAAACACAGGATTAACACAGGAATAGGGCTTACTGCAAGTCAGGATATGGGCAGCAGCTGGAGATGGATGGTGGATTGATGTCAATAGAGAGCTATAATAGAAATCAGGAGGAGGGAACAACTTAGTGGTATTATTGCTGGTTGTTAATCCAGGGACCCAAGTGAGTGTTCTGGGAACTCGGGTTTGAATCCCACCAAGGCAGGTGATGGAATTTGAATTCAGTCTTTTTAAAAAACTGAAATAAGAGTCTAATGATGACCATGAATTCAATGTTGATTATCAGACAAACCCATCTGGTTCACTGATGTCCTTAAGGGAAGGAAGCTGCCATCCTTACTTGGTCTGGCCCACATGTGACTCCAGATCCACAGCAATGTGGCTGACTCTAACGGCCTTCCAAGCAATCAGGGATGGGCAATAAATGCTGGTCTAGCCAGCGATGCTGTCATCCCACAAATGAATATATTAAAAAGCTCAAGGTGTGTTGCTTGGAAGAAACAACTGTCATTTATAACAGATAACATTCTAGAAACCGAAAAGGCTTCTCTCCCTACACTGACCAAACCAATGCTTCCAAAAACAATGTGTTACTTCAAGTAATCCTCATTGTCCCACAGTCCAGCAAGGTTCCACAAAACAAGCAGCACTTTTTATAAAGGAGGAAAACCTGACTGTTCTATTTCAAGTTTGCAAAATATTGATATTGACCAGTCCAACATGGAATAATCAAACTGTTCACAAGGGTTTTATTTTGGTGTGAACTAGTTTTCTACATGTACATCTAAACAGCAGGTAAGATCCAGTGAAGGTGCATGCCAGAGAAGAGTAGGCTGAACCTACCCCAAACTGCATCCATTGGTGGTGCATCATCAAGTTTCTCTCCTTGCCAGCTATTCAACGACAAAGCAGAGAGAAACCATCAGTGTCTTCATTTCATTACAGAGTCAGGCTAACCATGGCACTGCCAGCCACAACTGCAACAATAGTTGTGGTGTCCTTCAACATGCCAGGTGCTGGGTTCATCAGGGTGACTGGGCACTTTTATTACCATCAGAGACCAGGACAATCTGTTTCCCAATGTTTCCTCCTTTCATCATGGACTGAAAGGCAGCTGCAAGAGAAGAATAGTGAGTTTTACACAATTATGAGTTTGGAGAGGAAAGGTGAACTATCCTGAAGAGTTAGTATCCTCAACCGACTCATAACAAACAAGACCAACAATGCTATTGATTCAGTACAGGCTCCATCTCATGGTGATACAGCATTTGCAATAGAGTCATATTTTAGGGCACAGGTTTTGTGTAATTTGAATTGGTCCCAGGGATAAGGTATTCCAATGAAGAAACTGGATTGTTGGTCTTATGCCAGAGAAGGTTAAGAGAAAGTTTAAGACAAGCATTCAGTATTACAAGGGATAAGTCAGGAGAAAGTGTTTCCTCTGGCAACAGATTCAGTTAACACAGCACACAGATTGAAGCAATTGGCAGAAGACCCAGAGGAAGGAAGAGAAGTTTTTTGACATTAAATTGTTGTGATCTGGAAGGTGCTCCTAAAAGAGATCTGAGAGGAACTTTCAAAGTTCAAAAGGAAGGGAAAACAAAACTGCAGAATTGTATGGAAACATCAGCAAATTTAGACTAATTGTTTGGTTCTTTTGAGTAGCTGGAACAGGCACACTGGGCTGAATAGACTCCTGCAGTTTTTCGATTCTTTAATCCACCTGTATGACCCAGAGACAAGAGTTGGCAGCCTCTGAATCTGTATTGGCATGGATTGCTGATTGGTTTACACACAGAAGACTGAGAGTCAGGATTAATGTGTCTTTTTCAGGTTAGAAAGTTGTAACTAAGTGGAGTGCCACAAGGATCCTGGGCCTCAATTATTTTCAATCTATTATTGATTTGGAGGAAGAGCAGAGTATAATGTATCCAAATTTACTGATGATGCAAACATAGGTGGGAGGATATGTTGTGATGACATAAGGAATTGGGGAATTTTAATTTTCCAAACATTGGCTGGGACTACCCTGGAGTCAAAGGTTTGGATGGTGAGGAATTTTTTAAATGTTCAAGAACATTTTTATCAACATGTAAATGTTCCTCCTGGAGAAGGAACAAAACTTGACCTTCTCTTAGAAAATGAGGCAGGCAAGTAACTGATGTGTTAGTAGGGGAACACTTTGGGAATAATGATCATAATTCTATTAGTAGGATAAGCCTTCCATAAAAGTTAAAGTTCTCAATTGGAGCAAGGCAAATTTTAATGGTATGAGACAAGAACTTTCAAAAGTTGATTGGAGTAGACTGTTCACAGGTAAAAGGACAACAGACAAGTGGGAGACTTTCAAAAGTGTAGTAACAAGAGTTTAGAGGCATTATGTTCCAGTTAAAGTGAAAGGTAAGGTGGTAAGATTAGGGAACAATGGATGAATAAAGATATTGAGGTTCTAGTCAAGAATAAAAAGGATTAGACAACTATATAACAAGAGTATAAAGAGTGTAAGGGTATTCTTAAGAGGGAAATCAGGAAGGCAAAGAGGGGATATGAGATTGCCTTGGCAGATTAGGTTAAGGATAATCCAAGGAGATGATGCAAGTACATTAAAAGAGCAACTAGAGAAACAGCAGAACCCCTTAAACGTTAACAAGATCATCTTTGTGTTGAATCTTAGGAGATGGGAGAGGTACTAAATGAACATTTCATGTCAGTTTTTACTTTGGAGAAAGAAAGAGGCTTCGGAACTCCGAGAAATAAATATTGATGTTTTGAAAACAGTTCACATTATAGAAGAGGAAATGCTAGACATCTTAGAAAACATAAAGGTGGATAAACTTCCGGGACTTCCAGCATGTTGTAGGAAGTTAGGGAGGATATTGTGGGGCGCCTAGCAGAAACATGTATATTATCTATAACAGTGGGTGAGGTGCTGGAGGACTGGAGGGTGCCTAATGTGTGTTTATTTAAGAAAGGCTGTAAGGAGAAGCTTGGGAACTATAGACCATCTAACATTGGTGGTGGGTAAGTTGAAGGTGATTCTGAAAGATAGGATTTACATGCATTTGCAGAGGTAGGGACTATTTAGGGATAGTCAGCATAGTTTTGTGTGAGGGAAATCATGTCTCACAACATTGAGTTTTTGAGAAAGTAACCAAAAAGATTAATGGGGGCAGAGTGGTAGATGTTGTTTACTTGGACTTTACTAAAGTCTTTGATAAGGTATCTGCATGATAGACTAATTAGTAAAAGTTAGATCACATAGGATTCAGGGTGAGCTTGCCAATTGGATATAAAATTAGCTCGAAGGTCGGAGACAGTGGTGGTGGTGGAGGAGGGTTGTTTCTCATATAAGAGGTCTGTGACCACCAGTGTTCTAAAGGGATGGGTACTGGGTCCACTTTTGTTTATCATTTTTATAAAAATGATTTGGAAGAGAATATAGGGGGCATGATAAGTAGGTTAGCAGATGACACCAAATTGGTGGTTAAGTCAACGGTGAAGAAGGTGATCTAAAATTACAAAGAGATCTTGATCAATTGGGTCAGTGGGCTGATGGAGTTCAATTTGGATAAATGCAAGGTATTGCATTTTGGTAAAACAAACAAGAACAAGGCTTACTCAATTAATGGTAAGGCCTTAGGTAGTGTTGTAGAACAGATAGGCTGAGGGGTCCAGGTATATAATTCTTTGAAATTTGCATCACAGGTTAAGAAGACATCTAGCACGCGTGCTCCCATTGCTCAGACCATTGCGTATAAGAGTTGGGATGTCATATTGAAGTTGTACAGTCTTTTGGTGAGGCCTGTTCTGGAGTGCTGTGTCCAGTCTGGTCGCCCTGTTACAGGAAGGATATTATTAAGCTGGAGTGTTTTCAGGAAAGCTTTACCAGAAATTGCCAGGAATGGAAGGTTTGAGTTATAAAAATAGGCTGGGACTTTTTTGACTGCAGCATAGAAGGTTGCAGGGTGACCTTGTAGAGATTTATAAAATCATGAAGGGTATAGATAAGGTGAAGGTGTTCAAAACTAGAGGCATTTTTTAAGGTGAGAGGAGAAAGATTTAAAAAGGACATCAGGGGCAACTTTTTCTTTTACACACACAGTGTTTTGTTTGTGGAATGAAGTGCTGGAGGTAGTGTTGGATGCAGGTACAGTTACAGCATTTAAAAGACATTTGGATAAGTATTTTAATAGGGAAGGTGTGGAGGGGATATAAGCCAAATGCAGGCAAGTGGAACTAATTTAGTTTGGTAACATGGTCAGCATGACCATTTGGACCAAAGAGTCTGTTTCCATCCTGTATGACTCTTGAGTTTGTAAGGGGATATAGGTAGGTTGAGTGAGCAGGCAAAAACATGGCAAATGGAGTTTAATATAGGAAAGTGTGAGGTCATGCACTTTGATTGAAGTATCAAAAGACAGACTATTATTTAAATGAAGAGAGACTCCAAAACAAAATGTGCAACATGGATGGATCTGGGTATTTTTTAATGCATCAAGGAATTAAGCAGCGAAATGGATTTTGCCATTTATTGCTAGGAGGTTAGGGTTTAAAAACAGTGAAGACATGTTACAATTGTAAAGAATATTGGTAAGGCTACACCTGGAGTACATAGGAACAGAGTAGGCATTTCAGCCTCTCAACTCTGTTCCCTCATTCAATGAAGTCATGGCTGATTCCAACTCCATTTACCTCCCTACCTTTGGCCCACATTCCGTAATACATTTACTTAACATTAATCTATCACAGCTTTAAAATTAATAACTGATCCTGTATCCACTGCTATTAGTGGAACAGAATTCCAAATCTCTACCACCCTTTATATGTTGAAGCACTTCCTAACATCTCTCCTGATTGAGAGATAATAGGTACTGCAGATGCTGGAGAATCCGAGGTAACAAGGTATGGAGCTGGATGAACACAGCAGCCAAGCAGCATCATAGGAGCAGGACGGCTTGACGTTTCGGGCCTAGACCGTTCATCAGAAATGGGGGAGGGGAAGAAGGTTCTGAAATAAATAGGGGGGAGGCGGATAGAAGATGGAGAGAGGTGAGGATAGGTGGAGAGGAGGCAGACAAGTCAAAGAGGCGGGGATGGAGCTAGTAAGATGGTGAGTGTAGGTGGGGGGTAGGGAGGAGATAGGTCAGTCCAGGGAGGACGGACAGGTCAAGGGGGCGGGATGAGGTTAGTAGACAGGAGATGGGGGTGGGGCTTGAGGTGGGAGGAGGGGATAGGTGAGAGGAAGGAAGGTTAGGGAGGTGGGGACGAGCTGGGCTGGTTTTGGGATGCGGTTGAGGGAGGGGAGATTTTGAAGCCTGTGAAATCTGCCAATGTGGTATACTGCATCCGCTGTACCTGTTGTGGCCTCCTCTACATCGGGGAAACCAAGCGGAGGCTTGGAGACTGCTTTGCAGAACACCTGTGCTCAGTTTGCAACAAACAACTGCACCTCCCAGTCGCGAACCATTTCAACTCCCCCTCCCATTCCTCAGACGACATGTCCATCCTGGGCCTCCTGCAGTGCCACAATGATGCCACCCGAAGGCTGCAGGAACAGCAAATCATATTCAGCCTGGGAACCCTGCAGCCCAATGGTATCAATGTGGATTTCACAAGCTTCAAAATCTCCCCTCCCCCAACCGCATCCCAAAACCAGCCCAGCTCGTCCCCGCCCCCC
>JAHRHZ010000133.1:2410488-2470825 GCA_024137785.1 Ginglymostoma cirratum
AATGTCAAGCCTTCCTGCTCCTATGATGCTGCTTGGCCTGCTGTGTTTATCCAGCTCCACACCTTGTTATCTCTCCTGAATGATCTGGCCCTAATACTCTCAAACTGTATTCACTAGTTCTAGAATCTCCAACCAATGGAAATAGTTTATGTTTACCTACCTTGACTTCTCCTGTTAATATCTTGAAGACTTTGATCAGATTACCCCCTATCCTTCTAAATTCTGGAGAAAACATGCCTAATTTGTTTGATCTATCCTCGTAACATAACCCCTGAAATCCAAGTATCATTCTTGTCAACCTACATTATAATCCCTTCAAAGTCAATAAGCCTTCCTGAGGTCTGCTGCCCAGATCCGCCCACGGCTCTCCAATGAGGTCTAACTAGGGTTCTGTATAAATGCAACATAACCTCTGTATTCATGTACTTCAGTCCTCTAGATAAAAAGTCTAGCATTCCATTAGCTTCCTTAATTATTTTTTGCACCTGTTTGTGGCATTTTAAAACCTGAACCCCCAAATCTCTTTGGGCATTTACTGTATTTAACAGCATTCCATACAGAAAGTACCCTGACCTATCTTTTATCATTCCAAAATGGATAACCTCACACTTGCTTACATTGAACTCCATCTGCCACAATTTTGCCCAATCACTTAGCATAAAGTTACATAAGGATATTGATAGACTATCATCTACAATGCTGCTTAACTTGGTGTTATCAAATTTAGACAGATGACTTTCTACACTATTATTCAAGTCATTAATAAATAATATGAATAATTGAGGCCCTAACATTGATCTTTGTAGGATACCACTCGTCACAGCACTGGAACAATGTGCCGTTTCGGTCTCTGTATTTAAGAATGAATGTACTGGCATTGGAGGTGGTTCAAAGGAGACACACTAGGCTGATTCCTAGGATGAAGGAACAGCTAAACAGGTTAGGCCTTTATTGATTACAGTTTAGAAAAATGAGAGGTGACCTTATTGAAATGTACAAGATTCTGAAGGGGCTTGACAAGGGTAGATATTAAGAGGATGTCTCCATTAGTGGGTGAATCTCAAAACTAGGGAACATAGTTACAGAATAAGAGTGCACTCATTTAAAACGGAGATGGAAAGTAATTTCTTCTGAGGGTAGCGAATGTCTGGAAATCTCTACCTGAGGGAGTTGTGGAGGCTAGATCAATGAAACTATTTAAAGGTAATTTTCTTATTTGATGGCTGAGAGCTGGCACAATAGAGGAGCTGAGACCTGAGGCAGATCAGCCATGGTCATATTGAATAGTGGGGCTGACTTGAGGGGCTGAATGGCCTAATCCTGCTCCTATGTTCTGATATGGCAATCCAGTTTTCCCCGAAAGGTGTTGATACAATTCACCTCATGTATTCCCTGTGGTAGTAAATTCCACATTCTACACAGCTTCAGAAGTAAGGAGTCAACCAGTCAGACTGAGATGAGAAGAAATTTCTTCAGTGGCAGGGCTGTGAATCATCTGAAGTTTCTACCCTAGTGGGTTGTAAATGCTCAATCATTGAGAATAATTCAAGACTGAGATTGATAGATTTTGGGTACAAAGTGAATTAAGTTATAGTGCAGACAAGTGGAGTTGAGGTGGAAGATCTTCATAGATAGTACAACAGTCTTGAGGGCCAAATGGCCTTCCCTTGCTCCCATTTCGTATTAACATTGTTAAGCTGTATGCTGTGTTTAAAAATGACAGGTGACTGTGTAAGTATGAAAGATGGATTATTAGTTTATACCCTTAGATCCCTTTACTCCTGACCCCAAATACAGAAATCCTGAATCTACCAAAATACACAGTTTTATTTAAGAACTAGGAGGATGTGGAAAATGGAGCTTTTTGGACATTCTGGATTAAGAAATAGTTTTAACCTTGTGATTCACCTACCGTTTACAAATAGACTTCGTAGAAGGAATGCAAGACAAAGCTTTTGATTTTTTAATAAGTTTTTTTTAAACTTTAATTGTTAAAACAAACAGGTGGAAGAGGCTTGTCACTGAAGGTTTCTTAGCAACAGCCTCCGGACCACAGTTGCTGTGTTTTCCAGTACACACCAAATGGGTGTCAGGCGAAGGGAAAGATCTCCAAGAAGCTGACAGCAGGTCCATCTCTACGAATTAATAAACACACACACACTCGACAATTCATTGTCAGCATCATGATCTCAATGACAGGAAGCCAATTGAACTGAGAGTTCAGACTTTTTAAACCCCAGATTATCTCAGCAGAGTTGACTACGTGTAATTGTGTGCATGTTTGTGATTTACAGGACGAAGTTTAATTCTGAACAGTAATTTAGCTGATAACCAGTTTTTCTACTTGTTTAAAGTACAAGTTTTATTTATTATAAATAAGCTAATTTTGAATTTATTGAAGAAACTTAGTGAAACACTTTTGTGTTTCTGGATAACAGCATTAAAATAAAGCCAATTGACTATTTTGGTGATTAAATGAAACGTTTACACCTTTGGTTAATTTGTGGAGTAGTGGGATGTGATTACCAGGGACTCTTCCAATCAGAATCTGAATCTGAATACCATTGACATTTATCATTTCCATGCCCACTTTTCTCTTAAATTAATACCTGCCAGTATTTTATCACAGCTGTCCTCTGTATTAACTAGCTCCCCTTTCCTTGTCAATTTGGTGTTGCCCATATGTTTTGAAATCGTATTGCCAATTTCCAAAGCATTTATGTAGATAGTGAACAGTGATGTGTGAAGTTCATTTCACACCTTTTGTCAGTCTGAGTAAGTATCTTTCAGCTCCAGTCAGTTTTCTGTTTATTATCAAGTTTGCTATCCAGTCAGATGCTTCTCCACCTATTCTATTCCTCTGATCTTAGAGATAAGACTAACATGTAATCTTACTGAAGATCTTTTCAAAGATGGCATATTTCAAAGCCATCTCCCAACCTGGCCAGCTTTGGCAACTTTGATGGCAGTGCTCTGGGAACAAGGCACCTTTGACCACTCTCTTCATTCAGTGTCATCCAAACGAAGTTGAATGAACATCAAAATCAATTCACTGAACTCACTACGTGATACAAAATATCCACAATATTAATAAAATAAAATGTACCATCTTTTGAGAGTAGATTTGAGGTTTCAAACTGTGAGCAGTCAAGACCAATCCAGAACCCGGAGAACAACTTCCAAAGGGTTTTGGAATCCAGCTGTTCGTAAGGCAAGCCTGCTGTATATATTGTCAAAGGGTGGTGACAATCTGTTCACTGAAGTGTTTCGTTTCTAACTGCATGCTTTACTTTATTTAAGGAAAAATAAATTTAATCCAGAATGAATTGCCTCTGTTTTATCAGAATTGATATGTTCTGGAGACTCTGGGTTGGAAAAGAATCAACAAATCTCTACATGTTGCATTCTGTACTCTGACTCTTGTCATACTTACAGTCGCCTGTCATTTCTAAACACAACATCCAGATATTTAATAGATATTTGTCTCATGGTCAACCTCCTGTAATTTCCTTCAATGTCAATAGTGCCCTATCTCACACATGAAAAAGACAATGTTGTCGAGGAGAATACTGAGATACAGGCTATTAGACTAGACAGAATTGAGGTTCATAAGGAGGAGATGTTAGCAATCCTGGAAAGTCTGAGAATAGATAAGTCCCCTGGGCCGGATGGGATCTATCCTAGGATTCTCTGGGAAGCTAGGGAGGAGATTGCAGAGCCTTTGGCTTTGATCTTTATGTTGTCATTGTCTACAGGAATAGTGCCAGAAGACTGGAGGATAGCAAATGTTGCCCCCTTGTTCAAGAAGGGGAGTAGAGACAACCCTGGTAATTATAGACCAGTGAGCCTTACTTCGGTTGTGGGTAAAGTGTTGGAAAGGATAATAACAGATAGGATTTATAATCATCTAGAAAGGAATAATTTGATTAGGGATAGTCAACACAGTTTTGTGAAGGGTAGGTCGCGCCTCACAAACCTTATTGAGTTCTTTGAGAAGGTGACTAAACAGGTGGATGAGGGTAAAGCGGTTGATGTGGTGTATATGGATTTCAGTAAAGTGTTTGATAAGGTTCCCCACGGTAGGCTATTGCAGAAAATTCAGAGGCATGGGATTGAGGGTGATTTAGCAGTTTGGATCAGAAATTGGCTAGCTGTAAGAAGACAGAGGGTGGTGGTTGATGGGAAATGTTCATCCTGGAGTTCAGTTACTAGTGGTGTACAGCAAGGTTCTGTCTTGGGGCCACTGCTGTTTGTCATTTTTATAAATGACCTGGATGAGGGAGTAGAAGGATGGGTTAGTAAATTTGCGGATGACACTAAAGTCGGTGGAGTTGTGGATAGTGTGGAAGGATGTTGCAGGTTACAGAGGGACATAGATAAGCTGCAGAGCTGGGCTGAGAAATGGAGTTTAATGCGGAAAAGTGTGAGGTGAATCACTTTGGAAGGAGTAACAGGAATACAGAGTACTGGGCTAATGGTAAGATTCTTGGTAGTGTGGACGAGCAGAGAGATCTTGGTGTCCATGTGCATAGATCCCTGAAAGTTGCCACCCAGGTTGATAGGGTTGTTAGGAAGGCGTACGGTGTGTTAGGTTTTATTGGTAGAAGGATTGAGTTTCGGAGCCGTGAGGTCATGTTGCAGCTGTACAAAACTCTGGTGCGGCCGCACTTGGAGTATTGCGTACAGTTCTGGTCACCGCCTTATAGAAAGGATGTGAAAGCATTGGAAAGGGTGCTGAGGAGATTTACCAGGATGTTGCCTGGTATGGAGGGAAGGTCTTATGAGGAAAGGCTGAGGGACTTGAGGCTGTTTTCGTTAGAGAGAAGAAGGTTAAGAGGTGACTTAATGGAGACATACAAGATGATCAGAGGATTAGATAGGGTGGACTGTGAGAGCCTTTTTCCTCGGATGGTGACGGCTAGCACGAGGGGACATAGCTTTAAATTGAGGGGTGATCGATATAGGACAGATGTCAGAGGTAGATTTTTTACTCAGAGAGTAGTAAGGGCATGGAATGCCTTGCCTGCAGCAGTTGTAGACTCACCAACTTTTAAGGGCATTTAAATGGTCATCGGATAAACATATGGATGATAATGGAATAGTGTAGGTTAGATGGGCTTCAGATTTGTTTCACAGGTCGGCGCAACATCGAGGGCCGAAGTGCCTGTACTGCGCTGTAATGTTCTATGTTCCATAATCTCTTTCATTCGCTTGTTTGATCTGATCTATTCAGATGAAGACTGAACATATTTTAATGTTGCTATTTGTTCCAGCTTGCCAGAATTGTATATTACAACCCTCACTGGCAGCTGAGCAGTGCTCTGTCGCTCACAAACTTCAGCTGTTTCAGGGAAATTGCCTGCTAGCAATTAAACAAAACTAAGTTCTTCAGTTAGCAACCCTGATGTTACTAGATTTCTAGATCTGTTGGATTACTGTCCTTCCAAAGGCCAACGTGGCTCTCTCAGTGTTTTGGAGTGGTCCCCAGATTCTTCAGTGTTCTGATCTAAACACTGCAGGTTGGGCTTGTATCCAGAGTTCGAATGAGAGGTTGTCTTGCTAAAATGTACAGGAACCTGAGGGAATTGGAGAGAGCATGCAGAAAGGTCACTTTTCCTTGTGGGAGAGACGAAAACTAGGGGTCACTATCTTAGCTGGATGAGTCGTATAGATATGCCAGCTAGAAGGTAAAGAGGCGCAAACAGAATTATCTGATCACAGTAGACAAAGATAGCCTAAAGTGGAATTTTCCCTGACTTGATACGTTAATACTGTTCTCTCTTCACAGACCTGCTAAGCTTCTCCAGCCATTTCAGTTTTTGCTTGTTTTCTTACCTCCAATGTTTTCCAGTCCTTTCACCACTGTCTCACGAACCTGCAGGAGAAATGTTTTAAGAGAGCTATAAACAGGTCTTGTGTAACCCGACCGTGGGCCACATTATTCAAACATCGCGGTGTCAAGTATCAGTGCAATTGCTGGCCTTTGTTCAGGAAAATCACACTTTTTGCTTCGGTTCGTATCTGCCTTTCCCTCTTCTTTCCCCTGCCAGTTGTAGCATGGAGAGCATCACTAATAGGCATCCAGGTAACCTGGCAGTTAAACTCCACATCCCAAAACAATAATCAGTTTCTCTCCTGCACCACTGAGCGGCAGTGAGGCATTGGCTTGGGGTTGACACAGAGGCTCAAGGCTGTTAGCAGGTGACCAGTTCCTGCGGACTGTGTCTTCCTTGCCACCTACAGTTCATTCTGAAGTACCATCAACACAACTATGCAACAAAATAAAACAGGACCAATGGGAAGGGTGATGGTTTGGCATTGACAACCCAGGGCAACATCTTGGTCAGATTATGCTGCACAGCAAGATTATTGGATTTGCAGTAACTGAACTTCGCAATGAGAGTGTTGTTCACTCACACTGACACAAGTATAATCACAATATTCAGGGTTCTTGCACTGGGAACGGAATAGTCAAATGTAGTCAGGTGTTTGTTTGCGACTGGTGTAGACTTAATGGAACAATGTTTTTTTTTTCTCTGCTATAGACCTCTATGACTATATGAAACCAGGACAATCAAAACCCACCCTCTGGGAACTGGCATTAATGGCTGGCAGCTATTACTGAACCCATCTGACTCTTGACGGACAGCGCAGGGGAGGTGGTAGGAGTTGGTAAAGTGAGTAATTGGAAACGTTAAACGCCTCATTGCCCCTCCTGCCACGCCCCCTCTTCCTCATCCTGTCTGCCCCATTATTTGCAGTGTTTTTATGCGTGATGAACCCACCAGGGCTCCACTTGGCAGACGTGGTGACCAATGAGCAGTAACCACTATGTTACTGCCTATCTGTCCCAGCTTTGACATGAACTCTTGACGACTAGAGAGCCAAGTTGCCGGTACAGCTAATCACTGGCTCACCTCAAGGACACAGCAGCTGAGGGAATTTCTAAGTCACACACCAATAAACCTAGGACCCTATAGCAGGAGGTTACATCTACAGTTGCCCTTTTACAAAGTGGGCATTTGCATCACCTTACCATAAACACAGTCTGTTTGCCTTTTAACAGAGTCTCTATGAATTGCAGCAACAGAATTTGCAACCAAAACTACAACTAATCTCCTAATCAAAGCAGGATTATTTTTTCAACCAAATGCAGTGAGTGGGGAATTTTTGTGTACCTGGATTTAAAGCAAACAAATGTGGAGTTTGCACATTTGTCTCCCTCCACGGTCCAAAGATTTGCAGGCACGTTGGATTAGCCATGGAAAATGCAGGGTTATTGGGTCTGGGTGGGCTGCTCTTCAGAGAGTCAGTGTGAACCCGATGGGCCAAATGGCCTGCTTCCACACTATAGGGATTCTAATGACTCTATGAAAATGCCCAGTCAGTTCCAGCAGAGTACATTATGACTGACAGGAAAGTTGCCAATCATCCCCATTCTGGCCACGAATCTGTTTTGCATTTTTAAAAAACACAGAAGGAATGCACAGAACAGTAAGTACGCAGCTTAGTATAGTACCTTCAGCTTTCCTTCCTTAAGCCACTGGCTCAACTGGACCACACCCACATCAAATTTTTCTGTATAATTCAGCACCAGGAATCTCTCTCTGTAGATCACGACGGGAAGGGGATGGTGACAAGAGGAAGCAAACATCACGATTAGACCACAAAGTGTTTTACCTAACACAACACTGTCAGCAGACACTGCCAGTGTCAGTTTAAACATGCAGACACAAAGATATCAGAACAGGATAAAAGTCTGGAGACCCAGCATTGCAACTTTCCTGATACAAAACACTGCATTTGGGACTTTCCAACACAACATGAACAGCAATTAATAGAGTTGGTGTCTAAAAGCACCTGTATTATACGCGCCAAGCATCTCTGCTCAACACCATCCAACCCAGCAATCATCAGAAGGACAAGGACAGCCGATACGTGGGAACACCACTCCCTGCATATACCCCCCCAAGCCATTCACCATCCTGACTTGGAAATAGATCACTGTTCCTTCACTGTCACTGCATCAAGATCTTGGAATTTCCTCTCCAAGGGAGTTGTGGGTATCCCTACACACCAAGGACTGCAGTGGTTTGAGAAGACAGCTCAGCACCAGCATCTCCAGAGTAATTAGGGATGGGCAACAAAGGGTGGCCTTGAGAGTGACAAATGCGTTCAAAGAATGAGAAACAGAATTAACCACTACCACTCTGTCCAATCACTTGGAATTAAAAATTTCAGGAACATCTGATCCTCAGCAAGGTGGAAAATTGATGTGTATAGTAAGGAAAATGGAGCAAAGATAAAACCAGCCATCTAGGATCCCACTCTTTCTTCATATTAATCGAAGTGTACAAGATTATGACAGGTTTGGATATAGGGAACAAGCAAAACCTGTTTGACGTTGGGTTGATCATAAAAAGGCAAGGGGCACAGTTTTCTGCCTTTGGGTAACAGATACAAAGGAAAGCAGAGGAAAAATTATTTTACACTGAGTGGTGATAGCCCACAACTCTTTGCCCACAAGGATGGTGGGAACAGAAATAGTGGATGATTTCAAAGGAAACTGAGCAGCTGCTTGAAGGAAATTGATTTGCGTGACTTACTGCAAAAGAGTGAGGGGCATGGGTGTGACAGGCTGGACTTCAAGGGCTGAATGGCATCTTTCTCCATTGTAATAAGTCTGTGGGCCTGGTTTTCAACTGTCTGTGGAGGTGAGAATGTGGTAATCTTGCACCCTCCAACTGATACCCCTGGAATACTTTTTGAAGAGCTCAATAGTGGGCTAGGGAGAAGGGGACTATCAAACTGTGGGCCTGTTAAACAAATTGTGCATTCGTGCATGGCAGCCAGTAAACAGAGAGCTAGTCTGAAGAATAAGTTTTGACAATAAAGATTATTGTGTCAGATCAAGTATCGTGTCTTTCAAGTGGCTGTTTGGCCACCCAACTGTGGGAACCAGCAGTCTCATTGAATCAAAAACAAAAAGAGATCGCACTTCTGGGACATGGGTGTCACTGCTGGGCCATTATTCATTGCCCACCCCTGGTTAGCCCTTGAGAAAGCGGTGGTATGCTGCCTCCTTGATCCATTGCAGTCCATGTGCTATAGCTTGGTCCGCAGTTTCCTTGGAGGGAATGCTAGGGTTTTGAATAGGCTTCAGCAGGCTCTATCATGGCCACTTCTGAGAATTGTACAATCTGGGGTCAGTTGCAGCTTCCTGACTGCCTTCAGCAACACTAACTGGCCCAAGTGAGGCATTTCAAGATGGCACAGACAGGGTGGTACAGTCGCAGTGTGAGGTTAGGACCTGAACCTTGTTCTCTCTATCAGATTCCTAACCCCAGACTGAGGACTTTGGATTTGATTACACCAGAGGCCCGAGTGAGAGTAGCCAAGTGTGGAAAGTGACAGTGGGGATATCGTTGGGGTTACCGCCATCCCTACTGGCAGTCAGACAGCTCACCATCCTTCGAAAAACCAAAAAAAGTAGATGCTGGAGATCTGGAACGAATGCCAGAGAAACCCAGAATCCGGCAGTATCTGTGAAGTGCCAGGGAAGAACTCCTCGCTGGGTGCCCTGTCTATTAATGAATCTGCAAATTGTGGCACCACCACTGTCTGAGGGCACTGTGGGAAGGTACGGAGAAAAATATCGGGCACCCTCTGTATTGGTGAATGGAATGTTTCGCTTACCTGGTGATATTCCTCTCCTTCAGGATAGCGTCTGTGGGAGAGGGCAACGGAGGGGGATAAGGCACGTCTTTATTGTACTGGGAGATCTGTCCACAAAGGATGATGTGGCTGTTTGGATTCATCTGGGTTGAAGAGACAGATATTGTGATACTCGGACAAAATCTAGAAAGAGTAATATTTCTTAATGGGGCACCAGTTGGCAAGAGAGACGGAGCAATGACAGGTCTATGGAGTTAGGTATCAAATCAGCCAAGATCTTTTCGAACAGCAGGCTAAATAAGCTTGAGGTGTTGAATGGCCTCCTCCTGTTCCTCTGTTAAGATGGTGGATTGACAGGGTTAAACAGTGACAGCAGCTTTCACAAAAAAGATTTGTATCCCCTTTCGGTGCTTGGGCCAAGAGCTATTTTTAAAGTAAGAGCTGGGTCATCTTGGAGGAAGGGTATTCATTCTCCCACACCCTCCTGTCCCACCATGGAATTAAAGGGGATCGGAACTTTGGACAAATGAAACTATTGCCCCAAACCCCGACCAACAGCTGGGGTTTTACTGCTTAAGCATATATCACAAAACTCAGAGTCTCTGAGTGTTCCAGCACAGAATGAGGCCAATCAGCCCATCCTATCTACTCTTCAAAGGAGCATTATTATCTAATGCAAACCTCCTACCTTTTCCCCCCACATTCTTGCACACCATTTCTGTCCAGGTAACCATCAGTGCCCTCGAATGCGTCAACCGAACCCACCTCCACCATATTTCCAGCCAATAAATTGGAGGTGTATTTTCCGTACTCCAACATTGGCTGGTATACCTAGAACTGTCAAGGCTTTAACTTTTGGGAATAAAAACAAAGTTGCTGGAAAAGCTCAGCAGGTCTGGCAGCATCTGTGGAGGAGAAAACAGAGTTAACGTTTCGGGTCCAGTGACCCTTCTTCAGAACTGATGGTGGCTGGGAAAACATCAGTTTATATGCAGAAAATAGGGAGGTGGGTGCGGTAGGGTGTAAATGATCAGATAGAGCCCAAAAGAGAGAGAAAAACAGTTGGATAGACAAAGGACTTTAACATTTGGGATTTCCTTGGACCCACGCTCAGGCTCCTTGAAACCAAGTGTTTGCCCACTAGTCCTTGTACTTCCCTGTGTCACTTGGTCAACTTTTTGTACAGTGCTCCTGTGAAGGGGTTTGAAAGGTTTGACAATTTTAGAAGCACTATATAAATGCAAGTCACTGTTGCAGATGGCACAAAGCCATGACAGCCTTCAATGTTTGGGGGGTGGGGGGCTGTGGAAATTTAGAGAAATGGCTGTTCTTACTCCTGACCACACCCCCGCCACCCCATATCCTGTCCGTTCACCCCAGTTACTAGGAATAACAAGGATCAGAGGCATACTGGTGAGAGGTGAGGAGAGTTTGGACAGTTCAACAGCCCTCCAATATTTTGTGTCTGCTACTGTGGCACCATCAGGTGAGCTGCTGGAGCCAGTGTACCCAGTGGTACAGGTGCCCGCTAGGATGGCAGCCTTCACAAAATGCAGATTGGAAGGGAAGGAAAAGGTTTGCATAGTTTGAAGAAAGGGAATAATATTCCCTTTCTTCACTGGGGAAAGAGGAATAAAGATCAGGAATAGTGATCGACATACCCTCACCCACTCAGGAATAAAAAAAAAATAAACTTAGTTACTTCCCTGCCTTCCCATTCCTTCATCCTTTGGCATCTTTACCTGACTTATAACGGTGTTGCTGATATCCCCTCCAACATTGTCAAAGTAGGTGTCCACTCCAGCTGGACAGTATTCCCGGAGCTTCTCCGCAACATTATCCTTCTTGTAGTTGATGGCTGCGTCGAAGCCGATCTCGCTGACCAAGACCTGACATTTCTGATCAGTGCCGCAGATCCCAACAACTCGAGAACACCCTTCGAGCCGACCAATCTGGGGGCACCATGACAATGTTAGACACTTTAACCAATCAACCTGCTGCCTCCGAAAACACCTAGTTATCGGAAACTAAATGTAAGATACAAGTGCAGAATCCCATCAAACATGACGCATATTACAAGGGAACATTTTGTTCATCGATTCCAACTGATAAACATCAAGACACAACTTTGAGTTTACCTTGGGAGAGTTTACCAACTTACTCAGTCTCACTGATCTCATTCAACATCTCCAGCATACAGGGTATTCTCAATTTGTGTGTGCTCAAAGATAATTAATACCCTATCCATTCTATTAACATTAACAATTACACAAACAAGCCTTAACAATATCATTGACCAGACAAAAACATTTGTGTCACTTTGAAAACTTTGCATTTAAATAGCACCTCTAATGTGGGGAAATGTCCCAAGATAGGAACATCAATCAGACATAATTGACAGCTACAAATATTAGGCTAGGCATCCAAAAATTTGGTCAAAGAGCTGAGTATTAACTCAAGCCACAATCAGAAATAGATTTAGGACATGGAATCCCTACAAATGTAGAAGTAGGCTATTCAACCTATGGAGTCCACACCAACCCTCCAAACAGCGTCCCACCCAAACCCAACCCCCCTACCCTATCCCCATAACCCCACATTTCCCATGGCTAACCCACCTAACCTACACATCCCTGTACACTATGAGCAATTCAGCAAGGCCAATCCACCTAACCTACATATCTTTGGACTGTGGGAGGAAACCAGAGCACCCGGAGGAAATCCATGCAGACATGGGGAGAATGTGCAACCTCCACTCTGACAGACGGTCATCCAAGGCTGGAATTGAACCCAAGTTGCTGGCACTGAGAGGCAGCGGTGCTAACCAATGAGCCACTGTGCTGCCCTGGATGGTGTCCTGGATTTTGTATCCCACTGGTCAAGTTAGCGCTATCCTATGGTGGTTATGTTATTAGAGTACAAGTCCACGGGTCAACGATGTGTGCCCCGGCTGTTGGGATAGCTGTTCGCTAATGCTGCAAGGAATTACATCAGTCAGCTCCACTCACCATACACTAGGACAGTGGGTCATAGTCATAGAGTCATACAGCACAAAAACAGACCCTTCAGTTCAACTCGTTCAAACCAACCAGGTTTCCTAAACTGAACTAGACCCACTTGCCTGTATTTGGCCCATATCTGTCAACACCTTTCCCAGGCACGTATCTACCCAAATGTCTTTTAAATGTTGTAACTGTACCTGCATCTACCACTTCCTCTGGCAGTTCATTCAACATGAGAACCATCCTCTGTGTGAAAACGTTGCCCCTCGGGCCCCTTTTAAATCTTTCATCTTAAAAGCACGCCCCCTTGTTTTGAACTCCCCCACCCTAAGGAAAAGACCTTTACTGTTCATTTTATCTGTGCCTCTCAAGATTTTATAAATCTCTAAAGTCACCCCTCAACCTCCTATGCTCTAGCTTCTCCTTATAGCCCAAATCCTGCAGTCCCAGCAACATTGTTTCTGAACCCTCCCCATTCCATTGATGGTGAGGTTCTCTTCCACATACCTGACCCGCCAACATCCCACAGGCTCCCGCTGCGCCACTGACCACCATCGTTTGGTTGGCACCGGGTGTCACGTGCCCCTTTTCTCTCACCCCCAGCAAAGAGGTGAGACCAGGCATCCCCACTGCACCCAGGAAGTAGGAGAGGTGCCCGTCAACAAGCTGAGGGTCAAGCTACAAGATGGGAAAAATGGCTGTGTGAAATAGAAGAAAGCAAGATCAGTCTTAACCCAACCCACACAGCCAAGCCAATGACAGTGTTTGGGTGCTATGCTGCTCTTACAGCACCTCAGCTTCATTGACTGCCTGTCATCATCATCATCCTCACATTGTTTGAGGGGAAACTTACTGTGTGCAAATTGGTGTCACTTTTCCTCCAATGGAACAGCGACTGCCATTTCACAAATACTTAATTGGCTACAACATCCCGAAGGGATATCCTTGGTTACAAACAAACATCGCCACACAAGTGGAGGACTGACTCTGCCTAGAGTGCAAGATTGGGCCTAATTTAGAATAAATGCCTTCACCAATCCTGTGGGACTCTCCCCAGCGATTTTGATTAAAATGATCACTGTTACATCTGCAAAGTCCATTTGCTTTGACTGGAAAGAGGAAATTAGCAAGCACATACAATTATAATTTATCACATTGAGTGAAGTATTAACTTGTACACAAAGTCTGTCATTCCTATGATGTGTCGTTTGTCCATTGTGGTTTCTACTCTGAGGAGGGAAGCTAGTGAGCAAATCGATGTGAATAGAATTAAGTCATCATTCTTCTCAATCATACAGTCACACCACATGGAAACAGACCCTTTGGTCCAATTAGTCCACACCAACCATAATCCCAAATTAAAACTAGTCCCACCTGCCTGCTCCTGGTCCATATCCCTCCAAACCTTTCCTATTCATGAACCTACCCAAATGTCTTTTAAACACTGTAATTGTACCAGCATCCACCACTTTTTCTGGCTGTTCCCTTCATTCCCAGCAACAACCTGGTAAATCTTTTTTTGGACCTTCTCCAGTTTAGTAATATCCTTCCAGTAACAGGGTGACCAGAACTGCACATGGTACTACAGATGAGGCCTCACCAAAGTCCTGTACAACCTCAACACGACGTCCTAATCTTCCTTCTCCAGATACTTTCACTTGATTGAAGGAAGTATAGGGTGACTAATAATAAAAAAGTCTTTGATTTATCAATTTAGCAGTCACAGCTTACTGCATCTGGAAAGAGGAGTCAAACCTTTTGGCTCTTGGTGCTTTTTATTGCAGTGAACAGGGCTCCTGCTTTTATGTAGATTTGATGGTGTCTCTCAAACACTGACTCCCAAGCTGGACGGCGTCAAACACACAGTTGCTCACAGACAGAAGGCCTTTGTCATCAATAACTGGTCACCAGTCCTTACACCAACCAGCTACTTAAAAAGCAAAAAAATGCTGCGGATGCTGGACATCCAAAATAAAAACAGGAAGTGCTGGAGACAGGCAGTCGGTGTGACAGTATCTGTTGATCGAGATGCGGAGTTCAGAGCTGCTCTGAACAGTCATACTGGACTCGAAACGTTAACTCTGTTTTCTCTCCACAGATGCTGCCAGACCTGCTGAGTTTCTCCAGTGTTCTCTATGTTTCAGACTTGGACACAACGAAGGCACTGTGCAATTCTAATTGGGTTGGAACTTCATATTTGGACTATAGGATGTCACATTAATGCGAGCTCTATGCTATAAGGCTCTTTCACTTCTGGAATGCTAAACACACAAAAAGAATGCAGAAATTCTGAAACTGGATCCTCTTAATAGCTCCTTTCATTTATCCAAACATTTCAGTAGAATACATTTCTGCTGCAATTATATAATCACCATGGCAACAACACAGCTCTTTTCTCCATGTGATGAATTGTGTTATTAGGTTGTCAGCTTCTATCTTGAACGAGGTGATCACAGGGTTACAAGTCATTCCGACTTTGTAGGCTGTTTTAGCACAGCAGCAAACCTTAATGAGAGTGACCCAGAACCCTCCGACCAGGCGGAGGTGCTGTTTAAACACCGCTGGTTACAGTATGGAATGCACCGATTCCAAAAGACGCTGGAAGGAGGTTCAACAACATAAAGGGTGGGGAGTAACACGACCATTGGAAGAATGATCCAATTAGTTTCACCTCCTCTTTTCCAAAGAGCTGGTACAGGGAAGAAAGGTCTCTTCTGTGCCAGCTGATTCCTTACCTGGTCTGGCCTACATGTCACTGCAGCCTCACAGCAATGGGGTCGACTGAGGGATAGGCAGTAAACGCAGGCCTCATCCCGTAAATGAATCAGGTGGGGGCTGGTGAGGTGGAGAGAACGATAAACCCTACTTAGAGGATCACATTCCTATTTGAAATAATATTCTGGTGTTTAAAAACTCAAAATCAGATTATTCTCAACATTTTCATTCCAATAAAAGAAGCACATTCTTCATTTTTATCCCCAACATGGAGCACTGCATAGGAGAGGCTGTTCAGTCCCTGGAGTCTATTCTGTCGCTCAGTAAGATCATATAGATAATATGTTCCTGGTCTCTGTTTGCTCTAGATACCTCCAAACCTATATCTAAAACCGTCTTTGTTCTTGAACATTTGCACTGGATTCTTGACACATCTTTTGGTCAGGGAGTTATGGGGCAGCATGGTGGCTCAGTAGTTAGCACTGCAGCCTCTCAGTGCCCGAGACACGGGTTCGATTCCACCCTCAGGTGGCTGTCTGTGAAGAGTTTGGGCGTTCTCCCTGTGTCTACGTGGGTGTCCTCCAGGTGCTCTGGTTTCCTCCCACAGTCCAAAAGATGTGCAGGTTAGATAGATTGGCCATGCTAAATTACCCCATGGTATCCAGGAATGTGCAGGCTAAGTGTTAGCCATGGGAAGTGCAGAGTTACAGGGACTGGGTGGCGAGGTGTGAGAGTCTGAAGGTCACTGTATATTCGATGGGCTGAATAGCCTTCTGTCACACTGGAGGGATTCCGAGAGTCTCCTGCTGCCCCTAGCTACTCAGCAAAGAGGATGCTCCAGCCATCGATCCCAAATGGTCTTGTTGTAAGTTATAACCTTTTTACGATTTTGTTGTAAGTTATAACGCCTTCTTCTGGACCGTCCCCTTCAGAGGAAATTTTTTTTTCAGAGTACATACTCTATTAAATCCTTTAATAATCTCAATTAGATTATCCCTTCACATCCAATATTTAAAATACTACAAGACTCGTCTACGTAACCTCTCCATGTAATTTAAGTTTAAACCCTGTGAAGGCTCTAGTGAATATCTGTTACGCTGTCCAAGGTCAACACTTTCTTCTGAAGTTCAGTGTCCAAATTTTGGACTCAGTTACTGCAGATGGAGTCTGACCAAATACCTTGACAACTGACACACAACCTTCTCACTCTTGAATTCCAGCCCCTCTTGATACAGACCAACATTCTGGACATTTTTGGTTTAGCTTTTGTAACTGGCTCAGTTTCTCTCCATTTGAAAAATTACCTTTTTTTAAAAATTCATTCACAGGATTAGGGCGTCGCTGGCCAGGCAGCATTTATTGCCCATCCCTAATTGCCCAGAGGGCAGTTAAGAGTCAACCACATTGCTGTGGGTCTGGAGTCACATGTAGGCCAGACCAGGTAAGGATGGCAGTTATCTTCCCTAAAGGACATTAGTGAACCAGATGGGTTTTTCCAACAATCGACAATGGATTCGTGGTCATCATTAGGTTGTTAATTCCGGATAATTATCAAACTCAAATTCCACCAGCTGCCGTGGCGGAATTCGAACCCGGGTCCACAGAACATTATCTGACTCTCTGGATTAACAGTCCAGCGATAATACCACTAGGCCATTGCCTCCCGTTTGTCTAGTTTGCACCTGATAAGAATACATACTCTTCCTCAGCAACAACCAGAAGGAGAATTTATCACAGTACAAAATGCCCCAATATGGAGTCTCAGAAACAATTTTAGATAAAAATTATACGAAGAATGCTACAGAAACACATACTGCATGTTTATTTATAATTCATAGGATTTGGGCGATACTGGCAAGGCCAACATTTGCTGCCCATCCCCAACAGCGTCTCAAGCCACACAGTATGAGGGCAATTTCAGCAGGTAGTTAAGTGTCAACCACATTGCAATGGGTTTGGATTTACCTTCAGGCAGCACCTTCCAAACCCACAGCCACTTCCTACGAGAAGGACAAGGGCAGCAGATACACAGAGGCACCACTTCCTGCAAGATCCCCTGCAAGCACTCACCACCTTTACTTGAAAATATATTCCTTCAGTGTTGCTGAGTCTAAATCCTGGAACTCCTTCCCCATTGGAGGACAGTGTTGTGGGTTAACCTACAGCACACGGACTGCAGCCCACCACTACCTTCTCATGGGGCAACTAGGCACGGGCAATAAATGCTGGCCAGCTAGCAAAGCCTATGCCCCACCAGTGAATAAAAAAAATTATAAGCCAGACCAGGTGCTGATGGCAGATTTCCTTCCCTAAAAAAAGGACATTAGTGAACCAGATAGATTTTTACAACGGATGATAATTTCACGGTTACCATCACTGAGACCAACTTTATATTCTCAATTAAGAGTTGAATTTCTTTTCCATGAGGTGTCGTGATGGGATTTGAACCCATATCCTCAGAGCATAGACAGACCTGGACCTTTTGGATTACTGGCCCCCCAGACATTACCTGGGGTTACCTCCACCCCTGGAAGATAAGTAACATTTTGAAGTAGGTGTGAGGGAAGTGATCGAGGGTAGCACTGCAATGGTTTTGAACTTTGGGAAGGAACGTGGTGCAATAACATTCTACCTTAGTCAGGACAGCCCCGTCCACAACAGCTCGTGTCTGCCAGGGCCAGTTGAATGAAGTCACGACGTCGCATTTCTGAAAGTTCTGGTGTTTACTGTCTTCAACCAGACCCAATCCTCCACCAGTCACCACACTCGACACTTGCCAAGGAGGCATATAATCTGCACCAGTGTCTTCATTCATCCTGCATCGCTGCCAAGATCAAATCAAAGCCAAACGTTAAACCCCAGGACACTACTCAACTCAAGAACAGCTCAATAAGATTTGAATAATGAGAAGTACACCGGACAGAGGACAAGAGCAAGCCATCCATCTCAATGGGATAACGTTGAGCTGTCCTTTAGTAGCTTGGTTCTGTAACCCTTCCCTAACCAAAATCAAATCGACTTCAGTTACGAGCGTGGCTCCATTGTCTTCAGCAACTTTGTTCTGATGAATAAATTTGGCTTTCCCACTGCACTCTGTATGAAAGTGCGCCCTGACCTCGTCCCTAGCTTTCATATTAATGTTATTTTCCCCGCCACATAAGAAATTTCTCCTGATTTGCATCATTGGTAAATAAGAGCAGTCAGTGCTTTTTCTACAGCATTAGGATGCCCCAATGACTCCTACAGTTCAGCACTGAGGGAGTGCAGCACCTTCAGATGTGATGATAAACTAAGGCTCTTCCTGATCCAAGTATATAAAATTACGAGAGGCATGGATCTGGTGAATAGTCATTTTCCCAGGTGGAAATGACCAATACTGGTATAAGGTAAAGGCGGGGAGGACAAGCATAAAGAGAATGTGCGAGGTAAGTTTTTTCTGAAAAGAAAAACAACCAGATGCCTCGATCAGCTGCCGAAGGAGGTGGTAGAAGCAGATATGATAGCAATGTTTAAGTGTCACTTGGACAGACACATGAAGAGGCAGAGAATAGATGGATACAGACCACATGCAAGCAGATGGGATTAGTTTGGAACAGCATCATGGTTAACACTGACATGGTGGGCTGAAGGGCTTGTTCCTGTGTAGTAGTGTTCTATGTTTCTATCTTCTCTATCTGCCCCCCACGGTTGGATGTAAAAGATCCCATGACAACTATTTTAAAGGATTAATTCAGCAGATAAAAACAGATCGCCTCTCCACAGCATCTCAAAGTGTTTTATTGTCGAAACCACAGCCGCATTTGTAATGTAAGAATCATGACAGCTGAGCTGCACAAAGCAGGATATACAAACAGCAACAAATCCTCTTGTATGGAACACCATTTAGCGGGGTGGAAGGAAGCAAGGATCAAACGTCAACTGTAGTTCTATTGGTATCACTTTCCCCTCTGAGTTAGCAAGTTGACAGATAAAGTCCCAGTCCTAAAACTTGGAAGGAGAAAGGATGTACTCTAGGGCTGAACACTAAGATCCACCACCAAGAGTGGCTCAGCAGCAGTACTACAGATCGAGCTGGTCAGGTCCTAAAGGACATAGCTGCTAGACTGGGTCTGTGGCAGGTAGTGAGGGAACTGATGAGGAAAAAGCATACTTGACCTCTTCCTTACCAATCTGCCGGCTGCAGATGCATCTGTCCATGACAGTACCAGTAAGAGATAACAAGCATGGGGCTGGATGAACACAGCAGGTCAAGCAGCATCATAGGAGCAGGAAAACTTGACGTTTCGGGCCTAAACCCTTCATCAGAAATGGGGGAGGGGAATAGGGTCCTGAAATAAATAGGGAGAGAGGGGGAGGCGGATAGAGGATGGATAGAGGAGAGGATAGGTGGAGAGGAGGCAGACAAGTCGAAGAGGCAGGGATGGAGCCAGCAAAGGTGAGTGTAGGTAGGGGGGTAGGGAGGAGATAGGTCAGTCCAGGGAGGACGGACAGGTCAAGGGGGCGGGATGATGTTAGTAGATAGGAGATGGGGGTGTGGCTTGGGGTGAGAGGAAAAACCGGTTAGGGAGGTGGAGATGAGCTGGGCTGGTTTTGGGATGCGGTTGGGGGAGGGGAGATTTTGAAGCTTGTGAAATCCACATTGATGCCATTGGGCTGCAGGGTTCCCAGGCTGAATATGATTTGCTGTTCCTGCAGCCTTCGGGTGGCATCAGTGTGGCATTGTAGGAGGCCAAGGATGGACATGTCATCTGAGGAATGGGAGGGGGAGTTGAAATGGTTCGCGACTGGGAGGTGCAGTAAAAAAAAACATCACCTCTCCAGTACCAGTAAGAGAGTGACCTTGTGGAGACAAAATCCCGCCTTCACATTGAGAATACCCTCCATTGTGTGGAACTATTGCTGTGCTAAGACTTTTGAACAGATCTAACAACCCAAGTATGAGGTGCTGTGGGCCATCAATAGCAACGGAACTGTACCCCAGCACAACCTGTAACCTCTTGGCACACTACATCCCCCACTCAACTGTTACCATCAAGCCAGGGGTCAACACTGGTTCAGTGGAAAGCACAGGAGAGCAGCACCAGGCACACCTAAGAATAGGGTAACCACCTAGTAAAGCCGCCAAATAGGACTACTTGCATGTCAAACAGCATAAGCAACGAGATAGATGGACCTAAGCAATCCCACAACCAATTGATCAGATCTTAGCTCTGCAGTCCTGTCAGTGAATGGTAGCAGCCTATTAACCAGGAGCAGAAAGCTCTACAAAATATCGCCATCCTGAATGATGGGAGTGTGCAAAAGATAAGGCTGAAGCGTATGCAACAATCTTCAGGCGGCAAGTTACTCGTTATAGGATTCCTAGCCTCTGACCTGCTCTTGTAGCCATAGTATTTGTATGGCTAATTCAGTGGAGTTTCTGGCCAATGGTAACCCTTCAGGATATTGATAGTGGGGGAAATCAGTGATGGTAACACTGTCAAGGAGAGATGGTTAGATTATTGTTGGAGATGTTAGTTAATGCAGTGAAGCCAATAAAATGTAGAATCATCTTTGCAGAGTTGCTCAGGATAATGGGTCATCAAGAGATTGCAATCTGGGTGCTGATCTCAACAACATATCTGATGCCATCTCTACAGCAATAGGCTTTTAAACTCTGCTTTTATGTAGTGTACTGGTTACAACTGCTTGGACATTACAGTCTCTGCCATTATTTGTACATGAAGTTTTACAATCAGATCACACTGCGTATGAAAAGCAAACTTGAATTTTTCTCCTCGGTCCCACTGCCTCGTTGATAAAGGATTCCTAATGAGATAGTTAACATTATAAGTTGTCTAAAGGTTGACATTACGGCCAAAAAAATGTCCAGGTAAATGTTGCAGCCAAACAACCCAAAAGGAATATGTACTTACCATGTAAGGATCCACAGACAGGAATTTGGTGCAAACCTTCACTTGCCCTTCTTGCAAATCTTCAGGCAGGTAGCTCTCTTCCATCCTAAAATTCTCAGCAACTGGCTCCCCATTTTTCCCTAAGGACAGGAGAAGCGAGAGGAGACACAATTACCCCTTTTCCTGAGATCAATCCGGGTGCAGGATACCCTGACAGAGCCATAGATCGCAGGGTTTACCAGATTAATAATCCATGGAACACACATTCAATTACAGCAGTCTAAGATTTTGAATTGTTTGACCTTTCTAAAAAAAAAAAATCTGTAAAAGTGGATTTTGACTCCCGTAAAAACCCAGTGCTTTAGTAATGTCTCCTTATGAAGGGAATTCTATTGTCTTTATCCAGTCTGGGCACATGCAGATGAGCAACAAATTGTTAGTGTAGTCTTGATCCTGAGAAGAGAGTTTCTTTCCCCCTTAAGAAGAGAGTATGTCAGTCTCAACTTATGCTTGATGCAAGGTTACTAACACAGGGTGTTTTACCTAACGTGGTGAGATTAATGTGAACACAAAGTGGGTCTGGATATTCACAGAGTCACACAGCAGCTTGTAGTATTGAAGAATACAGAGATTGTAAAGATTAACTTCCTATTTTCCTATATTTTTGATTAAAGTGTGAAATGGGAACAAGAATATAGTTTTAAAAGCATTGTTGTAGGATTACTGCACTTTTTAAAAAAGTTAGCCATTGTAAGTACTGTTTACACAGCTGCTTGTTCAGTGGGGAAAACCTAATTATAGACAAGCTGGACCCAGGGGCTGACACAAATGGAGGTTTGGCTGGCAATGAGTAGCTGATTGTCATTGTCACTATTTCACAGACCAAAGGCCTCCTTGCCCATCAATAACCATGAGATTGACTCCTAAGTAGCTGAACAGGGGATGTGAATAAAAACAAAGTTGCAAACACAGACTATGAAGGCCATCAGTTTGACTGGGAGAGGCAAACACCAGACATGCAAGGGAATTTCTGGAGGCCTGGTTCTCAACATGGGTCTCCATTAACAAACACATAGAAATAGACCCCGTATACAGACCGCTGCTGAAAAACAGGACTGGAAGTGACAAGACCCACCATAACAGAGGATCATATAAATTCAGAATGGAGCAGAACAGCAATGCTTCGATTAGAGGTTGCACTGATGACGTTGCCTAGAACGGTAATGAAATGTCTGCACACCATAGAACAACTGGCTCAGTAAGCAAATGAACAACCGCAATATTTCTGATGATGGTATCTGGGTAAAACGTTATATTCCTCAGACATGCGATTGTCTTGGCTAATATTAAGCTACAATACAGCGTCCAGATTCCAGTGGTCCGAGGTAAGATCAGAGATCTTTCTATCTGCAGGTCACGTGCTATGATGTGGTGTTGATTATCACGAGCACGTCTCTTACTGCGACAATTCAACAATCCCAAGCCCACATTTAACGTTGCTTCACTTTAACTCCAATAAGTTCACAGGGTGAGTGTTCTAGATGAGTGCAGCAAGGATCATCTCATTGTTTCCTGCATGACCTACAGCCCCTCAAGCTCTCGGACTTGAAGCCCATCCCAACTTGCAGCCTCTCCCTTATCTGCTCTGATGCTGGGATATGGGGACAGCAGAGGCAGGATCAGCTTCAGAAGTCATTTTCACAAAAGATCATTGATTATAAATAACCTCAGTATTCCTAGAGTTTCGAAAAAGGAAGAGGACAGGTTACACTAAATAACAGTACATTGGCTGAAAGGGTAGCTACTGCCTAGTGAATGGGACAGGGGAGAGGAGAATAGCATTGAAGAAAGGAGATGTGGCATTTGACAAATTCTGTGCGAGAAGCACTTTTAAAAGTTTGGTTTGCTATTTCCCCAGGAGTTCCAGGATTGTGAATGTGCAAGCAGGAGGTACTGCAAGCAAGAAGTCACATTTTTATTTCAAATTTTTAAAATGTGTTTTATTTTAAAAGTGACTTCACTTAGTGATGTGAGGGCTTAGCAATGTAAAGTATTTCATCTTACAGATTACAGAGTTGTAATGGTTTTAAAAGGAAGGTTGCCCAAAACCTAACACATTGATTCCACTGTGTTACACATTGATGACTCACTTAAAGTTGCAACTCTCAGGAATGAAACCACAACTTTAAGTGGGGACTCCCTGTGCACAGCCTGTGTTCAGCTGGCATTGGGGATACAGAGCCTAGGTTACAAATTGAAATTTCCACTTCCTGATTACAAATGACTGCACCCCCCTCTGCCTTTCCGGGACTGTTTCCTGGATGACTATGGGTTTGCCTTATGATGCTCCCTCATGAAGTATGCCCATGGATAAGATAATGGAGGATAAGTGGACACTACCTTCAGGTTAGATGGAAGCAACAGTAGCAGTGAGAATGCAAATAGGTACAGTGAAGGAAAGCTACCAGTTCCAGCCCTTCTGCACAAAAAATGCACCACAATTTTCACCACAAATTGCTCTGATATACACATGTGCAGGGTAGTTGATGGGGGGTGGGGGCATAGAAGTGGCGGCCCAGGTCTTCAGGTCAGGATTGATGCTGAATGCACTGACAGTGCCTGAGGTATCAGCAATGGCACCCTCATACAGGTTTTCAGCTTGATATTCTGATCTGACTGGAGCATTGAAGGGTTAGTGCAGTCTGTCCAGGGTTGGAGGGCTGTGTTGGGCACAACACAAAAATATAGCTCAGGCTTAACCAAATTAACCAGCATACAGCAGGGCTGGCAAGAATGAGCTAGAATAGCACAGAGCAGGAAGAACAGCTGCCGTGTAGTCAGAAACCTGAATGCAAGGTCACAGCTAACCACACAAAATTCCAAACAGAGAGGTGATTAGATGAAGAAGCAGCGCAACCAAATTACTCTCAGAGTTGGTTAGCTCATTTGACTGGATGGCTGGTTTGCAACACAGAGTGACTCCAACAGCACACGTTCAATTCCAGCACCGGCTGAAGTTACAATGAAGGACTCTCCTTCTCAGCCTCTCCCCTCGTCTAAGGCATGGCGACCCTCAGATTAAACCATCATCAGTGATCTGTCTCTAATGAGACAATAGCCCAATGGTCTGGAAGATTATGACGACTTTGTCTTTTGCATAAAAAGGTTATTGGATTGAAAACTTTCTTTCATGTAGCACCATTCACAAGCCTCAAGACAGTTTCAACATGCTTTATGAGTAAGCACATTTGATCATGTAGGTACTACGAGAATGTGGTACATGTGGCAGACTACTTGTGCACAGAAAGCTGCCACGAACAGTAAGTTAACAGTGATCTGATAATCTATTCTCCAGATTTTGACTGAGGAACAAATATTCTTTCTTGCTCCCACAAATCTACCAATGCTTCACTCTGAATGATCTATTATATCCACTTCCTTAAAAACTCTTCCATGGTATGTGGGATTGCTCGCAAGGCATGCCTAATTGGCCCTTTAACTCAGTGGCTTGCTCGCCCATTTCAGAGGGCAGCTAAGAGTCAGCCACATTTCTGTGGCTCTGGGGTCACACGTAGGCCAGAACAGGTAAGGATGACAGATTTTCTTCCCTGAAGAATATTAGTGAACCAGGTGGGTTTTTAAAATAATGATAGGTTCATGGCGTCCATTACAGAGGGTGACTTTCAATTGCACATTGTGTTTTAAGAATTGAATTTAAATTCCACCAGCTTTCTCCCGCTTTGAGATCTTCCCAAATGGCCAGGTTTATATTACCAATGTCACCACTAGGTGGCACAGTGGCTGATGTGCTCAGTCCAAAGTGGCTACTGATGAAAACAAGGGGCGGGGCGGGGAAGGAAGTGGAAATGGAAAGAGGGGGTGATGTAGCCAAGCAACAAACGGGAAGAGGGCAATGTCTCCCCCTCCCCAATTAGTTACAGGCAGAAGTCAGAAAGCTTTGTCACGGCAGTGGGATGTTATTACCGTCCAGTGCCCATCTTTGTTGGCCATCTTGCAATTCAAAGGCACCTACACACCATACCTTAAATACCTACCACTTTGACCAAGCTTTTAGTTTGGCCAAGTCTCCTCCTTTGTTTAATTCCTGGAAAAAAATCACTTACATTTTTAAAATGTTTTAAAATTGCTATCAGGGAAGTAAATAAACACGTTGCTCAACTGGTACTCACCTGGCCGAGAGTTTAATACAACTTGTTGAATCAATGCCATTTGTACGGTAAAAACCTGATTGAGGTTATAATATTTGCTGAACTGAGGCACTGGGATGGACACAATTGCCTCGTTTCTATGGAAGGTGTCAGGAAACACCAGAATGGTCCAAATATCTGCAATTGACAAAAAAAAAAGTCTCTTATACTTTGGTTCTCTTTCTTGCTCCTCAGTTGACAGCGCTAACAGATATTATAAGGTACTTTAGAAAGGAAACTAGAATTAGAATTAGCTTTGTCACATATAAGAATACAGCAAAACGTTTACAAGTTGCCACTTACAGCACCACTTTAGGTACAGATTCTTAAGTACACATCCTTGGGAAAGAAAAAACAGAAATAAAGAATAAACTAAAGAAATAAAAAGTCCAGCATTACAAACCTACGTGCCATCTTGGGTACAAAATCATAGGAATAAATTAGAAAAATAAAGGAGTAAAAAGTTTGGAATAACAGTCCTTCCAACCCAGTCTGCGCCAGCACCTAGCCTCCAGGCCATGCTGGGTTTTACCTCAAGGCCAGGAGTCTGTGCTGACTTCACTTGAGGCTCAAGGGCAGGAGGTAAGAAAAAAAAACAAAAAGAGCAAGAAAAAGACTAAAAGAAAAAGGATGGAGCAGACGAGTTCCGGCTGAGGAGTCCTACTCTGCCGCCATCTTGGAAAAAAATTGGAGCTACACAAGGTTTTGGGGGAATATATTAATATGTATAGAGGATGCATTAATCAAAAGTTGGGATAAATTGGGGACTGGCAAATGTGTAACTAGAGGAGTGCCAGAGGAATCAGCACCGGTGCCTCAACTATTTACAATTTATGTTTTTTTTCTACTCATTTTGTGGGATGTGGGCATTGATAGCTGGCCAGCATTTCTTGAACATACTTGGTTACCCTTGAGAAGGTGGTGGTGAGCTGCTTTCTTGAACCGCTGCATTCCTCCTGCTGTGGGTTGACCCACACTGCTGTTAGGAAGAGAATTCCAGGATTTTGACCCAGCCACAGTGAAGGAACGGCGATATATTTCCAAGTCAGAATGGTGAGTAACTTGGAAGTGGTGGTGTTCCCATATATCTGCTGCCCTTGTCCTTCTAGATGGAAGGTGAATACAACTTGAGGTTTATCACTTGGATGAAGGGACTGACTGTATTGTGGTCAAATCTGCAAAGGATGTGAAGGTAGGTAGGAAAACAAGGAGGATACAAAGAGATATAAAGGGATCTGGACAGGTTGAATGAGGAAGCAAAAGAGTAGCAGAAGTGGCATAAAAAGTGGGAAAATGTGAGGGTTGGGAGGAAGAATGGAAAAGCAGAACATCATTTAAATGGAGACAGACTGCAGAAAGCTCCAGTCCAGCACAATCACAAAACCTGCAGGTACAGCAACTATTTAGAAAGGCAAGTGCAAGGTGCTCGATTGTGAGGAGATGGACACCCGGCTACAGCTGTACAGGACTTTGGTGATACCACATCACGAGGACTGTGTACAGTGCTGCACATTTTGCTAAAGGATGGACAGACCCACGCAGAAGGCCTTTCAGGGAAGGTTCACTTGGCTGACTCCTGGGAGATAGGGTTTCTCTCACAAAAGGAGAGACTTAAGTTGGGCCAGTACCCATTGGAGTTTAGAAGAGAGAAAGGTGATCTTACTGAAACACACGTGATCCTGAAGGGTTCTGACTATGGAGGCAGAGATGATATCTCATCCTGCTCCTCCTTCTTCACTCAGGTGGTGTGTGGAATTCTCTTCCCAAGAGAGCAGGGAACATTGGGTCATTAAATGTACTCAAGGCCGAGTTGGATAGAGCTTTGATTTACAAGGGACTTGAAAGGGCAAACAGGAAAGTGGGATTAAGGTTGTAATCAGACTACATCAGTCCTTAGAGCCCTCTATCATTAAGATCATGGCTAATTTCAACATTGCCTTGATTTGCCCATAATGTAACTATTTCCCTTAAAACCCAAAAGCCAATTACGATCTCTCCAAACTGTACACAGTGTACATACAACCCTCTGCATTTGAGGTTTCCAAAGATTCACAACTCTTTCAGTGAGGGCATTTCTCCACAGCTCAAGCCTAAATGTCCACTTCTTTGTCTGAGGTAGTGACCCCACGTTATCGATTTCCCAGCCAGAGGGGATGCTTTCTCAGCATCTACTCTGTCCAGCCTCTCAAGAAGTTCACAATTTAATTAGATCATCTCAGGGAATACAGGCCCAGCTGACTCATAGGACAATCCCCATAAACCAGCAACCCACACTAATGAACTCTCTGACATTCATTTGGGGCCAAGTACATCATTGCTCAGGTAAGGAGGCCAAAATTGGACATAGGACTCCACTCGGTACTGTAGTGAGGTGTCTTAAATCCCTCATGAATGTACAAAATAGGAGAAATAGACAGAAATAGACTAGCCCTTTAAACCTACTCTGCCATTCAATGAGATCATGGCCAATCTCTTTACGTTTTGAATTCTTCATTCCCATCTACCCTTAATTCCTTTTCTCATCAAGTAAAAAAAAAAATCTACCCATGCCTCAAAAATATTCAACCACTTGACCGGGTGGAAAGGCTATTTCCTCTTGTGGTTAATATAAGGCTCACCCGTTTTAGACAGATGAGGAAACATCTTTTCTCGGAATTCCCTTCCTCAAAAAGCAGGGGATACAGGATATTTCAATATTTTTAAAGGTAGTGGTAGATAGATCCCTGATTACCAAGGGAATGAAAGATTAATCAGTGATACACAGGAATGTAAAGTTGAGGTTAAAATCATGCCAGAATGGTGGAACGGGCTCAAAGGGCTGAGTGGCCTACTCTAGTTCTTACATTCATATATCTTCACCTTCTGAGGCAGAGTCACACAATGCTCCGAGAGTAAAAGATCATCTCATCATCTCAGCTCTAAAAGGGCTATCCATAATTTTTAAAACAGTGTTACTTTTCCTGGTCTCACGCATAAGAGTACAGACCTTTCCACATCTGATATTCCAATCCAATTCAAGTAAATGCAAACACAACATCTGCTTTCCAATTGCTCACTGTCTTTACAATGTCTGCCTGAAATACAGGGGGGGCTGCAGGAATGTAGAGTAGTAGCCATAATCTTACTGAATGGGGTATCAGGCTCGACGGACCGAGTGGCTAATCCTGCTCCTAATACGTATGTTCACACATTAATGGTGAAATTTGCTCAGACAACCAGGTCCTCTGGAGGCCGACGTCCTCCAGACACATTATTACCAAAATGAAAAAATAAATAATCAAAAATGTTGAAAATATAAGTACGGCTGAACTTTTTAGGGACACTCCTGATGGCATTTCTGATTTATTCCAATGCTGGCTGCTCCATTCAGTGCAGCAAGTGTCAATCCCCATCCGACTGTGCAGAAACAGGACATATGCCCCAAATTGTCTGTTGCCGAGACTTCAGTGAACTCATACAACATTTTCCCCCACCTCCCTCATCTCCATTTCCTCCCTGCTTATTTGCTCTAGGTTACAAGGTGAGTTGCCAGAGAAAGGGTGACGACGGTGGCGGGGGGAAAGAGAGGCGGAACCAGTGTCAGGGCTGTCAGTAGCAGCTCTACAGGAGGTTGAAAGTTGGACGAAGGTAGTTGAGTAAAGAGGTGGGCCTTTTGGAGGGGGCAAATGGCCGCTCCCGCAGTTGGCAGCATTGTTCCTGCATCCATCTGGGCTCCTCCTGTACCCCCGTGAGCTGCTATACCCACCTGGGCCCTGTAACCTCGTGATCTCCTATTCCCGCCTAGGCCCTCCTGTGTCCGTCTGGGCCCCCTATCATTATCTCAACTTCTATCCAGTTGCCCCTCTCCCCCAGCACTCTCTCACCACCTCCCCTCCGGCTCTCCTACCTGCTACTTAAAAAGTTCAAGTGGGGGACACCCTTAAAGGGGCAATGTCCAGTAAGACAGTCTTTCAGGTGGACGTAGAAGATCCTTCTGGATAGTCAGAGGGAGGTCCAAGGAGCTCCTCTGGTGTTAGAAGCAGTTTTCAGACCCAACTTGTTGCAGTTTGCAATGCCTTGTTTCCGAAATCATAACATACCAAAAGCACATCATTAGCTGCATTGCCCCAGGCTATTTATTACATGGCTGCCCTATTGGCAGATATATTCTCTATCAGAACAAGTTCCATTAGCTCACAGCAATTTGAGCTATCTGCAAATTCAGTCAGACCTTCCACTTAGGACTGGGATAGGCCATTCAGCCCCTCTGGCCTGGTTTGCTGCCATTCAATAAACTCATGGCTGGTATGATTGTGGCGTCAGTTCTACTTGCTGACCCTCCCGCACCCCCTTCATATCCTTTGACCACCTTAACAGTCAAGAATATATGTACCTCTACCTTAAAAAAATGTATTCAATGACATCCTCCACCAACCCCACCCCCAACCCCAACCCACTTAATCACTCTGCAAGGAAGACAATTCTAGAGGCCAAAAACCTTCAGACAGAAAACATTACCCCTTACCTTTGCCTTTAAAAATAAAGTGACCATCTCATTTTTAAACAGTAACCCACAGTCCAGTCAATTCCACAAGATGAAATATCCTCTCACCATTCACTGTGTCAAGTTCCCTCAGGATCTCTCAGGCTTCAAGAAGATCATTACTCATTTTCTAAACGTCAATGGATACAGGCCCAACCTGTCCAATCTTTTCCCATGAGACACCAACCCCCAGTGCCACAAAAAAAGACCAGGAACTGATAGAGTCAACCTTCACTGAACTACCTGTAACACACACACACCCTTTCTGAAATAAAAAAGACCAAAATTCCAGGTGCAATCTCACCCTGGACCTGTACAACTGTTTGTTTTCCACTTTTATTTTCTGTTCCCCTACAATAAACAGCAGCACTTCCTTTGCCTTCCTTATCACTTGCTGTGCCTGCCTTTTGTGATCCACGTACCAGAACATCCAGATCCCCCTGTACCTGAGATTCTGCAATATCTCTCTAAATAATACTGCTTTTCCATTCTTCTTGTTAAAGCAGACAAGTTCATATTTTCCCACATTACATTCCATCTGTCAATGTTTTTACCCACTCACCCACCCACCCTGTCTTTATCTCTTTGCAGACTCCCTATCTCCTCTTCACAACTTACTCTCCTAACTATCTGTGCCATTCTATTTTCACTGATCTGACAAATCTGGCCCAACAGGGACACAATCTTCAATCTCAAGCAGCAGGAGCCAAAATATCTTAGAGCATTGTGGGATTGGCAGAGTTTACAGGAGTATAGACAGAGTTGGGGCCATGGAGGGACATGGGAACGAGAATACCAAAAAGAAAGGTAGCATTAGTTAGCCAGGAGCTGCAAGTTCACGTGATTTAGGAGACCCCAACCAGGAGAGTGTTGGAATAGTCATGTTAAGAGGCAAAGACATGGGTGAGGGTTTTAGCAGCAGAATAGGTGAGAAGGCTGTGGGGTTAGGTGGTTTACAGGGGTGAAAATAAAAGTCTGAGACAGCAGACTATCTGAGTTGGAAGTTTATCTCAGGATCAAACATGCCAGCAGCATAACAGTCTGGTTCAGTCACCAACAGCTGACAGGGCAAGAGGTGGCTTCAGCAGACAGGGAATAAAATGGTTTTTAAATTTGTTCGTGGGTCATGGAGCCAGCATTTATTGGCCATCCTTAGTTGCCCCCCCGAGAAGGTGGTGGTGAGGCTGCCTTCTTGAACCGTTGCAGTCTATGTGCTGTACATTGACCCACAATGCTACTAGGGAGGGAATTCCAGGATTTGGACCCAGCGACACGTTTCCAAGTCAGGATGGTGAGTGGCTTGGTGGAGAACTTGCAGGTAGCGGTGACTCTGTCCATGTTGGTGATAGAGATTGAGAGTTTGGAACGTGCCTGTCAAAGTAAGTTACTGCACTGCAAATTGTAAATAGTACACAGTGCTTCTGAGCATTAGCGGTGGAGGGACTGGATGTGATGCTATAGCCTGGTTGGTGTACAGCTGCTCAGGTGAGGCAATTGCTACGGGTTAGCTAATCAATATTCCCAGAATAGAGGCCAGGGATTTAGACAGCTTGACAATTTATAAATGACAATCCACTAAATTCTATTTGCGTATAAAAAAATTCACTGCAGGTATCATTTCTCATAAAGGCCCCATTAATAGCAACCCTTTAACAGGTATCAGGGTGTACGCAAACTCCCATCTAGCTTGATTTTATTAGCGATGTCCCGGTATTATCAAAATAAAGTGCAATGGTATTAATAAAACAAGTCACAGTCTGTGCATTTCAGACCAGAAATTCTTTACAATATTTACTAAGTACAAAGACGGGCCGAACAAGATAATTATTCCCTGTCCCATTTAACAGTCACATGTTTCCAGTCCAGAGGGAGAACAACAGAATATAGCAGAACACAGGCCTTTCAGGAACCGAGCTACTTCATTTTCCTACGGGGGGGTAACCGTACAACTTGGGTACAGTATTGTGGAGTTGAAACGTTCACCGTTTCTGCCCTTCGCAGATCTACTGAGTACTTCCAGCATTTTCTGTTCCCATATTGCAGCTATCCGATAAATCACAGCTCGGCGTGCAAAGAGAGAGTAAACACAAATAGTAACTGCCTTCTCGATGCAACCGACAGGTCGCGTCCTGCAATTTCCGCTTTTCTATTGCAATTAAAACCCCACCCCGTTTTCGCTTCTTTTAAAAAAACCAAACAACCTGCTCCGCCTTCCCTCAACTGGTTTTCACATTCATCCCAATCAAAACACGTTGAGCTCCCATTAAGACAACCTCCCCCGGAAATTTCACACCCCGTGCAACTTAGTGTAAGATACAACACCTAAGCAGCCCCTCAAACTTTCAGTACAGCACAACGTGATTGCAACGGATTGCCCCTGCCAACTATTAAACAACACATACGCCAACATGCAAGCGTTATGAGGCCGCCACTTGTAACAATATACCATTCCGACCTTTTTGATGAAACGTGGGCAAGGCCAACTTGTGAGTTAACAACTGCAACTTCCACACACCCCCCGCCCCAGGGGACAAGTCTGCCTCAGCCACAGGGCAATGAAGTGCAAAAAATAGTCCTTTCAGTTCTGGTTTGGGGGGCGGAGGTGGCGAAAGAGGAGATTACAATCGCGGGAGGGAGTTTAAGGACAAGGGAAAAAAATACATTTCAGAAAAAGACATTTCCAAAAAGCCACTTCTTAACAAAAAAAAGGTGGTGGCGGTGATTTGCTGACAGGCTGGGTTCTGACGTCACTGCATAACTTTTATGAAGACGTAGTTTCTTAACTAGGAAGTGAGCCACCAACTGTTTGCAGGCGAAATTAAAAAGAAAGTTGTGGATTGAGAAACTGCTGGGCGATTTGCAAGGAGGAAAACAAACACTCTGGCCTGCGTAAGTTACAGAAGTTTGTTTTTTTAAAAAAGATCTCCTTGACTACCCTCCCGTGGCCTGGTCTCTGTCTGTATATGTACGTGACCGTGTGGGGGGGGGTCAGTGCGGATATTGATCCAGCTTCTAGCACTTTGCTCGGTTTCATCGGCCTGCTCTTTAAATTGACGCGAGCAGGTGACCCCCGCAGTTTGCAGAGAGAGATAGTTGAGGCAGAGTGAAATAAATTTTCTTGAGCTGATAAACTACATCTCCATTTTCGCTCTCCACCCTTTCAAATGTTTTATTTGCAAACGACCTGGCCTTTTTTTTTAAACAACATTGTCTTGTGCAAACTTTTGCTGGTCAAAGTGACACGCTGCAAAAGAGGAAAAAAATACACGAAATAGAATTGAGGTTTGTGTGACACGAAATTCTAAAAGCTTGCATTTTAAGCACGTTTGGACTGACCTCGCTCTTCCTGGTAGAGCCCATGCAAGTCTGCACCCAGTGGAAAGTCCCGGTGTATTTGCAGGATTTAAAGGGGCTGCGTGCCATTTGGGTTTTATTGTTTTCGGTCGGCTCAACAGGAAATAAAGAACACAGGGTCGTTTGTGCGTGGAGTGTAGGGAGGTGAAATATGTGTGTTTTTTTTTTAAATCCCCAAACCTCGTTGGTTTTATTCTGTTGCATTCGAGATGAAGGGATTTCGAGAAGTGCAGGGGATGAGCTGGTGCTGCAGGGATCATGATTGTGCAATTGTCATGTCGCTTGCAGTTTGTGTGTGTCTGTGTGTGTTTTCAGCCCGCGATGAGGTAAACTCTATGACTCAGCCTGTCAAATGCAAGCTCGCCACAGCATTGCGATGGTGTACAGAGGCGGGGGCAGCAGCATAGAGAGAAAGAGAGAGTAGTGGTGGTGGTGGTTGTGGTGGGATGGTGGGATGGATGGATGGGGGGGGCGCGCGTGGAGATTGGAGGTGGAGGTGTTGCTGCCGCTTGTATTTTCCGATTCTTATTCATCCGGCTCTAGGCTTCCACAGGTATGACTTCCCTCAGCTCCCCCGCCACCACTGTGACCCCAGTGTGTTTGTGAACTAAAGTTCTCACACGCCGGTGTGATTTGAGATTCTAATGTTGTTAAGATTTTGGTTCTTTTTTTTCTCTCTCTGTGAACTGGGATTGATTTGCAGGCGACGTGCTTCTTATATAACCCACGGGTTTGCTGTCTGCACAAAGTAACGCCGTTTTAATGTGCTCTAATGTTCACTTTTAAAATGGCTATTGGGACGTTGCCAAATAAAGAAGTGATGGGGGGGGGTGAGTGTGAGAGCATGAGGCTTCTCGATGCATCCAACGTGGATCTTTGCCATCAGCACGTTATGATCAATAACCCGGCACTATATCAATGCAGGGCCTCTCTGTCAGACTGAGACAAAGTCCTTTCTGGGTTCACTGTACTGTACATTTGTGTGTGGGAGGCAGCTTTGGTATTGGCATTTTAATTTGGGAGGGGCGGTTGGGGGGGGGGAGAGTAGGTGGGCGGAGGAAGTGGTTTCGATGTGTTACTTCTCAAGATGTGAAGATCCTCTGGCCGTACTACAGGCAAGTTATTACTGGCAAAATGACTACAATAAACTGGGGGAGGGAGAGCTGCAGTTCCCCAGGCCGAACTACTTTGTTTCTTTAGGGGATTGGGAGTATTTGGGTTAGAGAGAGATAGAATGAAAGCTGGGGAACTTGCACTGAATACTTTACAACTCCCTCTGCTCTCTCGGCTGCTCACGTGGAGTTTAGTGCTGTCTATCTTTTTCGCTGTCCTGTTGTCAATGAATATTGCAACATCTGGGGATGTGGGTACACGGGCCCCCCTGCCCGCGTTCTGAGTTTTAGGGAAATTACTCAGACTTGAATATCAGAGGGTTGAACAGGTAAAAATTGCTGGGGGTAAATAGTGAGGAGGATAGCATTAGATTATAGGAGGATATAGATGGGCTGATCAGAGACAAATGAATTCAATCCAAATAAATGTGGGGTGATGCACTTGGGTAGGACGACCAAGGCATGGAAATATGTGGTGAACAGTAGGACCCTGGGAAGCACAGAAGATCAGAGGGACCTTGGTGTGTGTGTGTATATATATATATACACTGGTCCCTTAAGGTATCAGGATAGATGGATAAAGTAGTTAAGGAGGCATATGATAGATTTGCCTTTATTAGTTGAGGCATAGAGTTTAAGAGTACGAGAGGTTTTGCTGGCTCTGTATAAAACATTGCTTAGGCCACAGCAGTTTTGGAATCCTTGTCAGCCTTTTGGCTAAGATCCAGTGTAGTATCTGACCTTACCAGTTGGTATGTCCCTTATCTGGGGACTGTGTATTAAATTGATTTTTGGATGCAATAGGGAAGCATTTGCCTAGTGGCAATATCGCTGCACTATTGATCTAGAGACTCAGATAATGCTCTGAGGACCCGGGTTTAAATCCTGCCATGGCTGATGGTGGAACTTGAATTTAATAAAAATTTGGAAGTAAGCGTCCAACGGTGACCATGAATCCATTCTCAATTGCTGGAAAATCCCATCTGGTTCATTAGGGGACTCTTGTGGCATAGTGTTAGTACCCCTACCTTTGGGCACCTGGGTTCAAATCTCACCTGATCCAGAGGTGTATGATAACAGAAGAGGTTGATTTGAAAATTCTGGAACCCACATTATAGGAGGGATGTGGTAGCACCGGAGAAAACGCAGAGGAGATTTACCAGGATGTTGCCTGAGCTGCAGAGTTTTTGGTATGAACAGAGATTGGATAGACTCAAATTGTTTTCCTTGGAGCAGAGGGGACATGATTGAGATGTATAAAATTATAAGGGGCATAGATAGGATAAATAGAAACCTTTCCCTTAATGTGGGAATCAGTGACCAGTGGGCATGGATTTAACATAAGGGGCAGAAGGTTTAGAAGACGTGTGAGGAAATGCTTTTTCACCCGGAGGGTGGTTGGAATCTGGCTGTAAGGGTGATAGAGGCAGAAACCCTCAATATATTGAAGAAGTATTTAGATGTACAGTTGCAATGCCAAGGCATACAAGGCTACGGGCCAAGTGCTGGAAAATGAGATTAGAATAGAGAGTTAGGTGGTTGTTTATGATTGGCATGGACACAATGGGCCGAAGGGCCTTTTTCTGTGCTGTAGATCTCTGTGACTCCCTGTCCAGTGAGGGACAGATACACATGGCAACGTGCCCAGGATCTGGGACAGACACACACACAGCACGGTGTTCACCTCTGTTTAATGTCACTACCAAAAGAGGGCACCTCTGTCTCCTGCACATCCTCACCACAACACTGAACTGTACGCTCCGCATTAGTGCAGGCACAGTCTTCGTTACTCTTGACACCAAATCTGAACCTCTGAATTTCTGAAGAAGGGTCTAGGCCTGAAACGTCAGCTTTCCTGCTCCTTTGATGCTGTTTTGCCTGCTGTGTTCATCCATCTCTACACCTTGTCATCTCTGAATTTTTTTTTGTTTGCCCTGGGTATTTGGATTTCATTCAGGAAGGATGTGAATGTATTGTGACAGCTGTTTCAGTGAGAAAATTTGCACAGGGTTTGAAATGACAATGGCAATTATGATAATTGGCGCAAAAAATCTTGAAGAAAACTGCACTTTTAGGACCATTGTGCTATGATCTGAAATGCACCGTTGGACGGGAAGCAGATTCAACAGCAAATTTCAAAAGGAATTGGATAAATTCTTTGAAGGAAGAAGATGTGTGTAGTTGTGGAGTGAGATCAGGTGTTGAGACGAATGGATCACTTTTTTTTTTCTTAAAAGGTCAACACCGGCACAATGGGCCAAATGATCTTCTGTACTGTATCATTTCATTATCGGAAATGAAACATATTCTCGCATTCTACTTGGTCCTTGAGCCTCCTAAAGTATTCAGTAAGATTATGGCTGATCAGAGTACTTCATATTTCTACCTACAACCCCTGACATTTTTTGCTCCCCTCCCCACCCTTTTACTGATCATGAACCTACCTAACACAGCCTTAAAAATATTCAAGTCACTCACACTCTTCTAAACTCCAGTAGTTACCTGTTTCTCCTGTGCAGCCTATTGTCATAAGCAGTGCATGGGACAGGCAGGGCTGAGTTACTGCTGTGCTTGAGTTGGGGGTAGGACCAAGGGCCTAAGTGAGGATTGGCACCATGGCCAGTGATTTTTGTTCCTTTCCCAGTTCGTAAGACAACCACCCACTCTTTCCAGGTATTAGTCTGGCAAACCTCTGGAGTACTTGTAATGCATTTAATCTTTATTTAAATAAGGAGACCAACACTGTACATTGTACTCCAGATGCGGTCTCGCCAATGCTCTATATAACTGAAGCATAAACTCTTGCGTTCAGTCCTCCACACAATTAAACGTAACATTCTGTTAACTTTCCTGATTGCTTGTTGTACCTGCATACTAACATACTGTGCTTCATGCACTCTGCAGAGCGCTGCAGTCTCTCACCATTTAGATAAATGCATCTTTTTTGTTCTTCCTGCCAAAATGGACAAGTTCACATTCTGTCATATTATACCGTATTTTCAAATTTAATGGAACCTTTCCTGAATCTAGAGAATTTTGAACAATTAAAATCAATGTATTAACTATCTCACTAATCACTTCTTTTAAGGTTGAAGTCCATCACAATCCAAGGCATGTTAGCCCACAGCTCCCAATAATTTTAATCCCACTTTCTCGATGACTGTCAGAATAATCACACCCTCCTTCCCTTCTATTTCCTCTGTAGTGAAGGCTAATGCAAAATTCCTATTCATCTGCAATCTCCTTATTTTCCATTCTTAATTCCCCATACAGGTAGTTCTCCTATCACCTGATAGTTGTATTCTCGTGTGAACTTGCGCCATAGAAAATCGCACTATAGGGAAATCATTATACCTGTCCAGCAGAAAGTTCACATTATTCAAACAGCATCCACTATTCATCAATTGCGTTATAGCCAATTTGCATTAATGAAATACATGTTATTAGCAGAACTACCTGCACACCTGAGGAAGGGTCATCGGACCCGATATGTTAACTCTTGATTTTTTTTCTTCACAGATGCTGGCAGACCAGCTGAGCTTTTCCAGCAACTTCTATTTTGTACCTGTACTCCCTTTCTTTAGGACCAATGCTCACTTTGTTAACTCTCTTCCTTTTTGAATATTGATGGAAACTCTTACTATCTGTTTTTATATTTAAAGCAAGCTTTCTCATATACTGTAACTAGAAGGGTAATGAAGGAAAAACTAATTCTTAAAATATTCTGCCCAAAATCTTCTGATCGCCCACCCATCCTTGGACCAATATATGCTTTCTCTTTAAATTTGACATCACTTCCACCGCTTTTAGTTACTCATAAATGGTGAGTCCAGCCATCAAATGTTGCAATCTAACTATTTTGTGTATTCCGAAATATCCTTAACTGTCTGCCACTGCATCTCTATTGACCTATCCCATAATCTAATTTGCCAGTTCACTTTAGTTCGATTTTTTTTTTTTTTTTTTTTTTTTTTTTTTGGGCTGATTTACTTTTAAAATACTAGTTTTGTATCCATTCCTCTGCCTTTCAAACGGTATGTAAAATTCAATCCAAAATGATCACATCACAAGCCCTATTGAATTTAATAGTCGTTATTTTATATTCGAGGTTCCTAGTTTTTGACCCCCCACGAGCAGGTAAATATTTTCCACATCTACCCAATAAACCCTTTCACCATTTTAAAGACCTCTGTCAGGTCACCCTTCGGCCTACTGCCTTCCCCAGGAAGGAATCCGAAGTTGTTCAGCCTTCATAAATAAGTATATCCTTGTACTTCTGCTATCATCCTTGTGAATCTTTTCTGCACTTTTCCAAGTGCTTTTGTAACCTTCCAGCAATAGAGAGATCAGAACTGTGCTCTGAGCATAGTCCAACCAAGGTTCAGGACAAGTTTATCATAACTTCACTGTAATTTTTTGGGAGTGTAAACATCAGCTGAACAAATGCATCTGGGCTTTCTGAAGCAGAGATGGAAGAGTGAGTGACTCATTCCTCTGTATGGTTAGCAAGCAAGTAACTAGCAGCATTCCTGTTATCATCGGTCAGCCTAAATGCAATGAAACTGCAATAGATACATGTGGATAGAATATCATAAGCAGCTTAAGAGGGTTATCTCATTTTGCAGTGTTTCACTGTGTTGCTTCTGCCTCTCTGTCTCTCTCTGCTGCTTCATGCTTTCATAAGATGCACTTTACAGGGTTTTTCTGAATGATGTTCAGTCCATCAGTCTTTGGTTTTGTCCTGTCGATTGGGTGGTTGCTGTTCTTGCTTGGGGTGAAAATTACAACTTCTCAAGTCACGTATGCTGGGTTGCAGGGGGAAATCACCTTGTCATTTTAGATGAGACTACAAACAAAGGTACTGTCGACTTCTCAAGAATATAAGCACTATATACAGAGGCAGGGAGTCCTTCTTGGGGTCCTGGTCAATATTTCTCCCTCGATCGACATCACGGAGTCTGATTACCTGGCTGTTGTCCCATAAGTAGTTTGTTGTGTGCAGATTGGCTGCCACGTTTCCTGCCTTCAGAGAAGGGACAGTTGTTTCTTTCAGAAGTTCTTTATTAGCTGTAAATACTTGGGTTGTGCCAAGTTTTATTTGGAGAGAGATGGTTTTTGCTGCTGTGACTAAGCATAAACCGAGGTTCAGTGTTTGTTAGGCATCACTTGTTAAAGGTTGATTAGACAGAGTGCAGGCATACACTTTTCCAGTCAAAGGTTTGTTCCAACTTGTATATCGCCAATTCTAGCCCCATTAGTTACTTGTTCCCCATATGACATGTATGTACACACCCAGTCAAGGTCTAATCCAATTATATCTTAGTTAACAAATAACCATTGTGTATTCCATTGGTCTTGGCCATCCCTGCTACATCCTACTAGATAAACTTCTGAGTCAGAAGGCTGCAGGTTCAAAGCCCAGCCCCTAGGCAGTGTCCTGATCTTCCGTTTGGCGTAATGGCACCCTGCTGGACAGAAGATTGGCAGAAACCAGGAAGACCCAATCACACTTTCCAGAGATGGTCAAAGAGCTTTTGCCATTCCCTACAATTCAGCTGACTTGAGAAGTGACTTCTGCTGGTGCACTCCCCCCTTCCTGGCTCTGAATGGGGCTTTTTGAGGTGTCCAGCAATGTTAGGGTAAGGAAGGAATGGTGAGCTTGCCCATGCCCCTTTTTGGAGCAGCAGGCAAATTTTGAACTTGCACAATGATGCACCTCCCCAAAATCTACCTTGACTTAAACACTTGTGTCTGTGCCTCAGATTGTGGTGGAGAGTGGCAGTGTTGGCAATTTGCCAGCATTAACACTGCATTCTCCAATAATTAAAGATTAAATTCCTGGGCATTGTGGGCAGGAAAAGGGGGAATAAAAGAGGGGTGACTTTTAAAAAGACACATTTTTGCGATTTTGTTTGAGATTTTTTGTTTACTAATTGAAGGAGACTTGTTTTGAAATTTCTTTCTGTTGGACCCAGGAAGTCCTATGATGCAACCTTCATGAATACACCCCACAAGATTTGGCAACTCTAAGTGCAGGGCTGCTTTTGTTGCATTGTACTTTAGTCGTGATCTTTGTTGTACTTACAGTGTCAGCCGTGGCTCAGTCCTATCCTCTGAGTCACAAAGTTGTGGCTTCAAGTTCCACTCCAGAATGTCGGGGACAGTGATCTGAGCTGGCAGCCGGAGTGTAATACTGATGGGAACGTTGCAGTATTGACGGGGCCAGCTTTCAAGTGAAATGTGAAACCAAAGCCCCCAGCTAGGTCCTTGGGAGGGATGTAAATGATGCTCAGAGAAAGCAGTGTAGTTTTCACAACCCACCTATTTATTGTACCTACAGCACTGGTGTCCTAGGGTCAGTATTCATCCCTCAGCCAATATGACTGGTAACCGATGATGTGGCTTGGCCCCCGTGTTGTGACTCCTCTAGTGTTAGCTGTCGTGAAAGGTGCTATATAGACGCAAGTCTCCTACTTGTTGTTGCTCATAGGAAATAAAGTTGCAGCACAGTTGTGACATCTAGCTGCTGTGTGTGGAGTTGTGTTGAATTGGGTACAATCCCTTGAAGGCTATTGGTCGGGACCTCGCTGCAAAAGGCCACATCCTGATGTCGATGAGAGATTAATTTCTCTGGTTGAGGGGAGATTTGTTTACATTTATGTTCATATTCTGTGTGCATCTGAAATGCAGGCTTGATGAAGATCAGAAGACTTTTTATAAAAAAAAAATTCTGTGTCTTGTAAGGTTGTTAGTGGCATGCTGCTGTTCTATGATTTGGGATATTAGAGGGTGGGAATAGACCATTTGGCCCATTAAGGCAACCCCGCCATTCAGTTAGATCATGCATGATCTTTTACCTCAATTCCATGAACTTACATCCATTGATTTCCTTTAGCCACAAAAAAAGGTCATTCACAGTATTGAAAGCTTGTGTTGCCCTCAATGTCTACAGCATTTTGGAGGGAGCAAGTTGAAGGTCTCCATGTTGGCTCAGCAGTTAGCACTGCTGCCTCACAGCACCAGGCACCCAAGTTTGATTCTAGCCTTGGTGACTGTTTGGAGTTTGCATGTTTTCTCTGAGTCTATACGGGTTTCCTCGAACAGTCCAAAGTTGTGCAGGTTAGGTGGATTGGCCATGCTTAAATTGCCCCGTAGTGCCCAGGGATGTGCAGGTTAGGTGGGTTAGCCATCAAAATGCAGCGTTACGGGATAGTGTAGGGGGCTCAGTCTGTGTGGGATGCTGTTTGGAACGCTGGTGCAGACTCGATGGGCCAAATGGCATCTTTCTGCACTACCAGGATTCTGTGAAGGGGGTGGGGCATCCTAATTTCACCTGGAATGTCCTAACTCAAAATTTTCCATGAATGGAAAAGGAAGAATAGACTGACCCTTGCATAGCACAATGCCATATTTCTCAGAGATGGTTTAAATATACTTTATGTAAAACCTATTGCACCAGGTGAGGCGGGGTAGGAGAATCTCACAATCCTGTTAATGTAGTAAGGTCTTGGAAAAAACAGTGATATTACAGAACAGTTGATCAGTTTTAATTTGAGTAATAGTTAGGAGGCAGATACTGTCTGGATTTATCAATCCATTCCTTTTCCAGGAAGACTGAGGATTATTTACATTCACTTGACCAACACAGGAATAAACGAACTAGTCCTATGATGTGATTTCTTTATATTAGTCCATGTAACCCAAGCCATGAAGTGTTGTTGAGACAGATGTCTTGCAGTTTATTAGCAACATTAATTCTGCAAATTGATATGTTATCTCAGACTTGCAGCTTGATTTACTGTGCAAACTTAGATTCATTTTACATTCTGCGCTCAGTTAACTAACTGAACTGTTTGTATTGACTGACTGCCAAGACGAAGACAGAGATCTTTTATACATTATGAAAAATGTTTTTAAACGTAAAAGTGTTCAGAAAGGATGTTACCGGAATTGGAGTGTTTGAACTAAAGGGAGAAGCAGACTAGGCTGTGGCTTTTTTCCCCCTGGAGTGTCGGAGGCTGAGGGTTGACCTGAGGGGCATGGATAGAGTGAATAGCCATGGTCTTTTTTTTCCCAGAATAGGGGAGTCCGAAACTAGGGGGCATAGGTTTAAGGTGAGAGGGGAAAGAGTTAAAAGGAACCTGAGGGGCAGCTTCTTCACCAGAGGATGGTGCGTGTATGGAATGAGATGCCAGAGGAGGTGGTGGAGGCTGGTGCAATTACAACATTTAAAAAGCATCTGGATGCGTACACGAATAGGAAGGGTTTGGAGGAATATTCAAATGCAGGCAAATGGGACTAGATCAGTTTAGGATATCTGGTCAGGGCAGTTGAGCTGGTCTGAAGGGTCTGTTTCTGTGCTGTGTCAATCTATGATTCTCTGATTTGTTGTGATGCCTTCTAGCTGCCTTAAAGGTATGGCACTTTACCTGATGTACATCAGCTCCTGGTTTCACTATTTAATTTGAATGGTGATTCTTCTGTCCAATGCTGCAATCCCTCAATGGTGCACTGAACCTTTTTCCTTTATTCTTTTTATTCATTCATGGGATCAGGATGTCGCAGGTGAGGCAGCATTTATTGCCCATCCCTAATTGCCCAGAGGACAGTTAAGAGTCAACCACATTGCTGTGGTCTGGAGTCACCTTTAGCCCAGACCAGGGAAGGATGGCAGTTTCCTCCCCTTAAGGACATTAGTGAACCAGATGGGTTTTTCCTGACAATCGACACTGGATACATGGTCATCATTAGACTCTTAATTCCAGATATTTATTGAATTCAAATTCCACCACCTGCTGTGGCAGGATTCAAACTCGGGTCCCCAGAGCATTATCTGGGTCTCTGGGTTAACAGTCCAGTGACAATACCAGTAGGCCATTGCCTCCCCTGTTCCAAGAGCACTGAAGTCCCAAGCTTCTGACTTATGGATGTGTGTGTTACCAATTGTACTATTGAGGCAGAAGCTATTAGTAGCTGTAGGGATGGCATGTACCAGTTTGACACTTGAGTGTGTTCACCTGGAGATGGCTAGGTGCAAGATGAATGCAGTGGTGTTGCTCATGCAGTGTGTTTTTGGTCCTAATTTAAGATTGGTACTGTGTATTGCACAAAGATATTCAGCTACTAAGGTAGCAACAGTGTCTGTCTTGAGGATACAGGCTCTTAACTGCACCAGAAACGTGTGTGTGTGTGTGCTTGTGCCTATACAATGTGCCCAAGTCATGATAAAACATCCCAAGCTGCTTCGTAGGAGTGATATAAAGCATTGTGAAGGAGATAGCAGGACAGACAACACAAAGCATTATGAAAAAGAGAGGTTTCAAGTGTGGCGGGGGAACAGGAGTTTGGGGCTGGAATTCCAAAGCTAAAGGTATAGCTGCTAGTGGCCATGTGGCTAAAATCCAGGTTTGGAAGAGCGTGACGATCTGAGCTGGTGGTGGGGCTGTTTAACGTGAAGAGGATGTTGTACTGCAGCTACGCAAGCTTCTGGCTGTACCAGGAAACTCACCTAGTCTGGGACAGAAGAATTGATCATCAACCTGCTTTTCTGCATTGTGACCAGTCCTGAGGTGGGACTTGAACATAGAGCTTCAGCTCCTGAACTAAGGACATTAACACCGTACTCCTTCAGTGAACATGACTGGGTCAAGTAAGGCAGTAAGTAAAATCGGTGATTTGAGTTTAGTTTGGTCAGGGAAGTTTGCAACTCCGAAGATGTTTGTCACTTTCACGCTGGATCTTGGAAGAATTGAGTCTCTTTGTATCTCTTTGTTTTTGAATTCATTCAGGGTGTGTAGGCTTTGGTGTCTAGACCAGAATTTATTGCCCATCTCTAACCAAATAAAGCATCTCTGCGTTCTGCTGTGCTATTTTTCAGATATTGCTAGTAACGTTTACATATTGGATTATTGTCTGTTTCATGTGGACAGGAGTGTTATACCATGTACTACAAGATGTCTTATAATGTAACCTTGGCAACAAAATGCCCCTTTTAAGGCTATTTGGAGTTGTATTGTCATTAAGTGAAAAGAAGCAGAGGCCACTCTGTGTTCAGTTGTTGCTTTGTCAGGAAGCTATGCTGCGTAAATTGTGCTTAGGGTAGAGGTTGGAGTACAGGTTAATAGCACCCAAATGTTTTAATGTGTATGTGTAATGTTATGTAACACCTGAGTTGTTGGCTAATGTAGGACAAGGGGAGCTCCTATGTGTGGTTCACAGTGAGCTGGAAAATACTTTGTTTTATTCCATGCAATATACATTGTGTTGTCACGGCCACTAACTTGTGAAGGCCGACGGGGAGAAATGATCTTTTTATAGCATGGAATTGTAGGAATGTTTGTGGTATTTCTGGCGCTGAGTTGTAGAGATTTGTTTGCATTTGCAGAGAAACTGTATCCCAGTGGCTGGGATAATTATTACATATTTGTTTAACTGTGCAGTTAAGTTGTCCCCTTTTTATAACAGGATTAAGAAAAAAAGCACATGGCATAGGGTGCAGGATAGTAGGGTGGTTAGGATTGCAGGCTATGGAGTATGCTGGCACTGGGTAATGTTGGCTGGATGAGTCTGGAATGCAGATGGTTGGAGGGGTGCGATGGGTCTAGAGATGGTCTTTGAGAATTGAGGAGGTGGGTTGTTAAATCTCTGCTGGAGAGCTGGATTGGGGATTTAATTGAATAAGCTTCCCCAGATTTATTAATTTTAATAGGAACCGTGGCTAATTTAAGACACAGGCCTCTCCTGTTATTTGGGGTGATGGTAAACAGGGATAGCGTCATTGGATTAGTAGTCCAAGAGCCGAGACTAATGTTCTGAGAACTGGGTTCAAAACCCACCAGGGCAGCTGGGGAAATCTGAATTCTGGTAATAAATCTGGAATGTAAAAGCTTGTCTCAGCCGCAAGAAAGCACAACAACACCTCTACTTCCTCAGGAGGCTAAGGAAATTTGGCATGTCCATGAGGAATCTTACAATTTTTAGAGGTGGAACATAGAAAGCATCCTATCTGAATGCATCACAGCGTGGTTTGGCAACTACTGTTTCCAAGACCGCAAGAAACTACAGAGCATCATGAACACAGTCCAGACAAACCAGCTTCCCACCAATTAACTCCATCTGTACTTCTTGTCTGCTCGGGAAAGCAACCAACGTAACGAAAGACCTCTTCCACCCTCTTCCGCCAGGCAGAAGGTATAAAAGTTTGAATACACGTATGAACAGATTCAAGAACAGCTTCTTCCCTGCTGTTATCAGACTTTTGAACGGACGTCTCAAATGTTATTTCTGATTTCTCTATCTGTGTGCAGTAGCAGTACCATGTGGCAGTAACACTGTATTCTGGACTGTGTACATACAAAGTCTGTCAGAACAATCTGCCTATATATCTCTCAAAATGTCACTTCATTGCATCTTGATACGTGTGACAACAATAAATCATTCAATTAATGGCCGTGACAACTCTCCTCAGTGTCATTAAAAAGCCGCCTGGTTCGCCATTACCCTTTTTAGGGAAGAAAATCATTACTTGGCCTGGCCTATGTGGGACTCCACAGCAATGTGGCTGACTCTTAATGCTAGGCACTGCTAGTAGATTCCCTCTGAAACGGTCCAGAAAGCCACTCAGTTCAAGTGCAACTATGGATAGGCAACAAAGGCTGGCCTTGGCAGAGGCACCCACATCCCATGAAAGAACCAAAAACGCTAGCATGGAGAGTCGTTGGCTATGATTCACTGTATCAGAGGGATATAGTTTCAAGTTCCATTTCAGAGACTTGAACACGTGTAAATAATATGTCAGCCTGGATGCAATCCTGACAGAATAATTTTGGCAGTGACATCTTTGGCATGAAATGGTAAACTAAGGCAGATGTGAAAGATCTAATGGCACAATTTGAGGGAAAAAAAAACTGCAGGGGTGTTGTCCTTGGTGCCCTGGCCAATATCTCTCTCCATCGTTAAGGCAAGGGGCAGAAAGTTTAGAGAGGATGTGAAGGATGTTTTATATTAATCTGGAATCTGGAACTCACTGTCTGTAAGTTTGGTAGAGGTACAGACCCTCAAAACACTGAAGTAATTAGATGTGCAGTTGCGTTGCCAAGGCACACAAGGCAATGGGTCAAGTGCTAGGAAATGAGATTAAGACATTTAGGTGGTTGATGGGCTGAAGATGATTTTTCTGTGCTGTAGACGCCTGTGACTCTACACAGACAGATTTTCTCATTTGGGGATTGCTATTTGAGGGAGCCAGTTATGTAAATACCGGCTACTGCAATATTTCACAATACAATGGTAACTATACTTCACATTTACTTGACTATACATTCACTGGCAGGCCCTCCATAACCAGACGACGTTGATATGGATCATTGGCTAAAGGACTAGAGAAGAGATGAGTGAGGGGCACAAACTGAAGTGATGTTTTGTGATTGGGAATGTTTTCCCAGAAAGGACAGTCAGAAGCACATTCATTTGTGACTTTCGAAATAGAATTGGATCCATAGTTGAATCAGTCAATTTTGCAAGGAGCTATGGGTCAAGAACAGGGAGTGGGACAAACTGAATAGTGCTTTCGAAGAGCTGACCCCATAGGATGAAAGGTGTATCTCTGTGCAGTAATAAATCCTTTCTCTATGTTGTACCACCATGAGGAAAAGAACATTTTGTCAATCACGTGCATTGGAAGAAGCAGTATTTAGCAGTGGCACTATTTGTTAAGGTGATTACGATTTTAAATACACTATCCCCATAATTTGTGGCAGGAGAGCTGTATTTATTACTCTAAAGGAGTGTATAATTTTTGTCTGATTACCCTCTTGTGGAGCATCTTGTGACATTTAAACAAGTTAAAGGCGCTCTATAATTGCAAGTTGTTGTTGTGTAAAGGAACAGAGATACAGTATGTCTGTGTATTTATGTATCTCTACTTATGTGTATATACATCACTGTGTCTATATTTATTCGTATAAATAGAAAAAGATAGCACATGAGGCCATTCAACCCATCATATCAGTGTCAGCTCCTTGAAAGAACTGTTCTGTTAGTCCACTGTCCTACCCTTTTCCCTGAGCCCTGCGAATCTTTCTCTGAGCTGTTTTCTGTAATTCCTTTTTGAACATTCCTCGACTTTGCTTCCAACACCCTTTTTAGGCGATACATTCTGGGTCACACCTGCATAAAACCTGTTTTTATTTCGTTTCTTCCCTTATGGTCCTTTTTGCCAATTTTCTTCAATCTGTGTCTTCCGAATACCAGCACTGCTGTCAGAGGTCACTTCTTCTATTTACTCTTATCAAAGCCTGCAAGGTTTTGAACCAATCTATTAAATTTCCTTTTACCTTTCTGTGTCGTAAGGAGAATGACGGCTAGCTCCTCCGGTCTCTCCACATTAACTGGTACCATTCCAGTAAATCTCTGGCTCCAAGGACTTAGCATCCTTTATAAATGAGACATTGTGCTTCAGTTTGGGTCCAGCCTCAGCTCACTTACTGTTGAAACGCTCATCTGTATTTTTGCTTAATATTCCAATATTCCCCTGGCCAAACTCCTCCTCATTTATACAAATGATTTGGATGAGAAAATAGAAGGCATGTTAGCAAGTTTGTGGATGACACCAAAATTGGTGGCATAGTAGACTGTGAAGAATGTTTTTAAGATTAGAACGGGATCTTGCTCAAAAGGGTCAACGGGCTGATTGGAATTCAGTCTGGATAAATGGGAGGTATTGTATTTTGGCACAATAGACAGGGTAGGGCTTGTATAATTAATGGTAGGACCTTGGGTAGTGTTGTAGAACAGAGGGACCTAGGGGTGCGGGTGCCTAATTCTTTGAAGTTTGTGTCACATATAGACAGCATGGTTAGAAAGGCATTTGGCACGCTTGCCTTCATTGCTCAGTCCTTTGAGTATAGGAGTTGGGACATTATGTTGAGGTTATACAGGACATTGGTGAGGCTTCTTCTGGAATACTGTGTCCGGTTCTGGTTGCCCAGTTATGGGAAGGATATTATCAAGCTGGAGAGGGTTCAGAAGAGATTTACCAGGATGTTGCCAGGTATGAAAGATTTGAGTTATAAGGAAAGGCTGGATAGGTTGGGACTTTTTTGCTAGAGCATAAGAGGTTGAGAGGTGACTTGATGAAGTTTATAAAGTAATGAGAGGTATAGATAAAGTTAATGGTAGCTGTCTTTTTCCTAGGATGGGGGATTTCAAAACCGGGGCACATTTTTAAGGTGAGAGGAGAGAGATTTAAAAAAGACACGAGGGGCGAATTTTTTACACAGAGGGTGGTTCGCGTGTGGAGTGAACTTCCTGAGGAGGTGGTGGATGCGGTTACAATTACAACATTTAAAAGACATATGGATGGATATATGAATAGGAAAGGTTTGGAGGGATATGGGCCAGGAGCAGGCAGGTGGGACTAGTTTAGTTTGGGATTATGTTTCAGCATGGACTGGTTGGACCGAAGGGTCTGTTTCCGTGCTCTATGACTCTTTGTAAACTTATCCAAAACTCTGTCTCCCTTGTCTTGACAGTTAAGCAGGTCAAAGGTTATTGAGGGATGATGGAATACGGCACTGAGGCCAAAATCAGCCATTATCGCGTTGAATGGGGGTGCAGACAGAAGGACTGAGTAGCCTACCACTCCTCCTAATTCATCCGTTTGTGTTTTGTGACTCATCCATTAAGGCCTGATCTTCACTGACTTCTGGTTTGACAACATCTCCATTTTAAAATCAGCATCTCCATTTTCCCTCCAAGGCCTCATGCTCCATCCATTGTCCTTTTATTTATTGTTGTTTTGCAACCTACTTTGGCCTCCATGATGTCTCCAGTGTCCCCTCCTGTCTAACCCCAGACTCCTTTGCTGTACATATCCCTGGCAGCCATCTTTGCAGCCGTCCTGGTTCTCGATTCTGGAATTCCCACTCCACCTTAGTCTCCTTCTAAGACACTTCTTCAAAACCTACCGTTCTAACCAATGGTTTGGTCACCCGTTTGAAGATTCTCTTACAAAGCTCAGCATAAATTTCTTTCTGTCAACGCCCTCCTATGAAGTGCTTTGGGAGGTTTCTGTTATAACTTCCAGCACAGGGAACTGGCTGCTTGGCCTGTTCGCTGTTTGCTGGTTTTTCTGCTTTGTATAAACGTTCTCTTTGGTGCTGTAACCATAATCCTTTCTCCCTCGTATTTATTGAGCTTTCTTCAAATGTATTTCAAGCACTTCGCTGTAACAGTGAGTTCCACTTTCTAGCCACACTGTCCAGATAAAGAAGTTTCTCCTGGCCGCCTTATTGGATATAAAAGCAATTATATTTATACTTATGGTCCCTGGTATCTAGCTTCCCCACAAATGTAAAACATCTTCTGTGTGTCTAGCCTCTTCAATTTCTCACTATAATTTTAAAAGCCTACTTAAGATACCGAGGGAAAGATGCGCAGCCTGTTTAACTTTTCCTCACAGTTGTAACTCCTTGGGTCTGATATCCTGTAAATGTGAGCACTTAAGCAAAATGTGGTTTGCTGCTACATAAATGCAAGATGTTGTTGTACCGCTGTATGTTGGAGAGGGGTGGCGCAGCCATAGAGACCAACGTAAAGAACAATCATCCAAACAATCCAATTCTGAGCAGAAGTTGGCCATTCAGCCTGTTGAGTCGACTCCGCCATTCAGTGAGGTCATGGTTGATCGGATTGTGATCTCAGCTCCACATTTCGGCTTCCTCCTGATTAACTTTGATTCCCTTGTTCGTCATGGACCTATCTACATCTGCCTTCAAGTATATTCAAAGACTCTGCTTCCAATACCTTTTTGAGGAAGAACTTTCTAAGACTTTCTGAGAGAAAGCTTTCTTCTCATCTTAAATGGGGGACATCTTATTTTTTAACTGTCGCCTAGTTTTAGTTCCTCCCGACAAGAAGAAACATCCTCCCAGCATCCACCCTGAACATGTATTTCAATGCAATCATCTCTCATTCTTCTAAATTCCTGTGGGTATAGGACCAACCTACTCAACCTCTCCCCATGAGAGAAACCTTTGCAAACCAGGAATCAGTTTTGGGGGAGATGACATAGGACATTAGAGGCAAATGTTGTTTCAGTAGGGAATATCTGGGCAACGGTGACCATAATATAATTATAATTACAGTAGTTCTGGAAAGTGATAAGGAAAAAGCAGTAGTGAATATTAGAGAGTCAATCTCAATAATCTGAGAAGGTATCTCAAACTGGTAAGACTGGCGAAGATATGAATATGATGACCAGCTTCTTGACAGCTTTTGACCGATTTGAGATCTGGAATCCAGACCAGTGCAAACTAATGAACAAAGATGTGGTTCGGCCAGACTCCAGGAGAACCTTCTCGCTTCTGGTCCTTCTCCATGTTGATGTGTCATCCTCTGACATCACCAATGATGCACCGATAATATCGTGACAGCGATTAACCCCTTACATTACAAAGTCAAACGTACCATCAAGGAACACAAATAGGCCACTCAGCCCTTCCAGCCTGCTCCACCATTCAAAAGGATCATGGCTGATCAGATTTTAACATTAAGTCTACATTCCTGTACATTTCCTGATAATCTTTCATCCTCCGGGTAATCAGGGATTTACCTACCTCTGCCTTAAAAATTTTAAAGATTCTGCATTCGCTGCCTTTTGATGAAGGGAATCCCAAAGGCTGTTAACCTTCTGAGAGCATTTTTGCTTTCCTAATTTCTGTTTTAAATGGGCAACCTCTTATTTTTAAACCAGTGGCCCTTAGTTTGAGATCCTCCCATAAGAGGAAACATCCTTCCTACATCCGCCTGGTCAAATCCACTCAAGATACAATTATTGGCCAAGAAAACCAAACCAGAAGTCACACGATACCAGGTTATAGTCCAACAGGCTGATTTGAAATCACAAGCTTTTGCACTACCCCTTCGTCAGGTGAAGTGAAGAAAAGCATACAGGCTGACTCTGTTCCCCATAGAAGGTCAAGGGGGAGACAGTACAAGATGGTTAGAATAAGTGTTTCCTCTGGTAAATGAGCTGATAACCAGATTTAGTTCACGAGGAGAAATCATTCTACAGAGAGGGTTGTTAACATCTGAAACACACTGCCTTGAGAGGGTGATGGAATCAGATTTCACAGGAAGTTTCAAAAGGCAATTGCACATTTACTGAAACTCAAGCCATTTCCAGAATAAGAGTGTGGGACTAAATTGATGTGCTCTTCAAAAGAGCCAGCAAAGACTTGATGAACCAAATGTTCTCAGTTTGTGCAATGGACTCCTGGTACCCGTAAGAGTCTATCCCCAGTGCGTTGAGGAGGGGAAGGAAAAAAGTTAGGGGAAGAAAAGAAGAAAGACAAGGCTTGGTACTGTCTCAGACCCTCCTCATCAACCCAGTGAGTTTTGGTTTTGACACTGGGTTTGCTTCAATGCTGTGCAGCATCGGTACTAAGTCAAGGCTATAAATTCGCGTGCAGAAACATTATGGCCTATGGCCCAGCAATAACGAAACGAGCAAGAGGAGAGATCTTGTCAGTCAAAGAACAGAACAGTATGGTCGGTATCCTTCTATTTCCTACCTATTCATATATCTGTCAAGATGCCACTTAAACGTAACTATTGTATCCATCTCCACCACCACCTCTGGCAGTGCAATCCAAGCACTTACCACCATCTGTATAAAATGAAGGGTCTAGGCCCGAAACGTCAAGTTTCCCTGCTCCTATGATGCTGCTTGGCCTGCTGCGTTCATCCAGCCCCACGCCTTATTATCTTGTATAAAACAAAACTTGCCCCTCACATCTCCTTTTAAGCTTACCCCCTTTTATCTTAAACTTATGTCTCCTAGTAATTGACATTTCTACCCTGGGAAAAATCCATTCCGTCTATGCCTCTCATAATTTTGTAAACTTCTATCAGGCTGTCCTGTATCCTTCGTTCAGGTGAAAACAAACTAAGTTTATTCAGCCTCTCTTCGCAGCTAATACTCTTCAAACCAGGCAGCGTCCCATTTCTGTACCCCCCCTCCAAAGCCTCCACATCCTTCTGGTAATGTGGTGACCAGAACTGTACGCAATATTCCAAATTTGGCCTAACTAAAGTTCCATGTGGCGGCAATGTGACTTGCCAATTATTATGCTCTATAACGGGACCGACAAATGAAATCATGCTGTATCCACCTTTTATGCACTTGTGTTGCCACTTTTAAAGAACTGTCAACCTATATGCCTTAATCCCTTTGTTGTTGATGCCACTAAGGGTTCTGCCACTTACTGTATACTTCCCTCCTGCATTAGATCTTCTAAAATGCATCACCTCACATTTGTCTGGATTAAACTCCATCTGCCATTTCTCTGCCCAAGTTTCCAGCCTATCTATATCCTGTTGGATTCTCGGGCAATCCTCCACACTATCTGCAACTCCCCCAATCTTTGTTGTTGTATGCTAACTTATTAATCAGGCTACCTATATTATCCTCCAAATCATTTATGTAAATTGCAAATTTCAGGGGTCCCAGCACTGATCTCTGTGGAATACCACTGGTCACAGATCTCCAGTCAGGGAAAAAAAGCCCTTCCACCGCTGGTCTCTCTCTTCTATGTTTAAGCCTGTTCTCTAATCATTTTACCAGCTCACCATAGATCCCATGTGACTTTACCTTTTGTATCAGCCTGCAATGAGGGACCTTGCTAAAGTCCAGACAGACAACATCTATCTGCCTGCCCTTATCTATCATCTTTGTCACTTCCTCAAAACTAAATTAAGTTTGTGAGAGACAACTTTCCCTGCACAAAGGCATGCTGCTTATTGTTAATACATACAATGTTTTCTAAATCTGAGTAAATCCTATCCCTAAAAATCTTCTCCAGTAATTTCCCTACCACTGACCTAAGGTTCACTGGCCCGTGTTTTCCCAAATTATCCCTGTTGCCCTTCTTAAGTATTGGCTATTCTTGGTCCTCGGGGACCTCTCCTGTGACTGAAGAGGATACAAAGATATTATACAAGGTCCCAGCAATTTCCTCACCTGCCTCCCTCAGCATTCTGGGATAGATCCCATCAGGTCCTGGGGACTTGTCTACCTTAATGCTTTTTAAAACACCCAACACCTCTTGCTTTTTCATATTGACATGCCCCAGAATATCAACATACCCCTCCTGAGACTCACCATCCACCATGTCCTTCTCCTTTGAATACTTTGCATTGTATTCACATTAAGGACCTCACCCACTTCCAGTTCCATGCATAAATTCTTTTCTTTGTCCTTGAGTTGACTTACCTTTTCCCTAACTAACCTCTTGCTCCTTATAATATGTATAAAACACCTTGGGATTTTCCTTAGTCCTGTTTGTCAAAGATATTTCATGGCCCCTTTTAGCTCTCCAAATCTCTTGTTTGAGTTCTTTCCTGCTACATTTATGTTCTTCGAGGACTCTGTCTTCAGTTTCCTAAATCTTATGTATGCCTCCTTCTTCATTTTGACTTGGCTCACAATTTCTTTTGTCATTCAAGATCTCTGAATGTCGCCATCCTCCTCCTTCATTTTCACATGAACATGCTGGTCCTGGACTCTAATCTGCTGGCATTTAAAAGATTCCCACATGCCAGATTTGAATTTACCTTCAAACAGCTGCTCCCTGACTACCTTTCCCATTTCCTGCTTAATGTTGTGGGCAGTTAACCTTCCCCCAATTTAGTACTCTCACCTGAGAACTACTACTATCCTGATTTATTAAGACCCTTAAAACTTTGAGAATTATGATCACTATTTCCCCACTTCCCACACACACACACTGAAACTTCGATCCCCTGGCCACACTCATTCCCAGTACCAGATCTAGTATAGCTCCTTCCCTACTTCAACTATTTAGGTATTGTTTCAAAAAAAACTATCCTGGACACACCTAACAGATTCTTTCTCTTCCCCACCCCCCATCCAAGCCCCTAGCATTAAAGGAGACCCTATATAGGTGAATTTAAAATCGTCCACCACGACAACCCTGTTGTTTTGACGTTTTTCCATTATCTGTCCACATAACTGTTACTCTATCTTCCACTCGCTATTGGGAGGCCTGTAGTACAACCTCAGTGATTGCACCTTTCCTACTCCTGAGCTCTATCCATATGGCCACGATGGATGAGCCCTCCAAGGTGTCTTCCCTGAGTAAAACTGTGATATTCTCCATAATCAGTACTTCAACTCCCCCACCTCTTTTACATCGCTCTCTATCAAGCCTGAAACATGGAATGTGACGCAGAAAGTAATCCCAAGATTACAGTCCGAGGGGTGAGGGAATGATAGTCAGTTTCCAAACGGTTGGGGTTTATTGAAGCAATGGAAGAACTGAAGGAAGTGGGCGCTACTGTGCACCAAGCCAGTTCTGTGGGCAGTTACTGTTCAGACACCCATTATACCCAGTGCCTCATACTCAAATCCATTGACTGGGATTGCTGAGAATGAATGGTCAATCCTATACTGGCCATTCTGGTCCTGAGATGAACACCTAGCCTAGACAGCTGGGGGAATACACTTGCTTGTCGTTTCCATTGCACAGGCTTATCGCAGTGTTGTTGGTGTCTTAACTTGTACTGAGTGCTGTGCTTATTGACCAAGCCACATGGTAAAATTCTCATTCTTATTTTCCAGTCCCTGTAAGGACTTGCCTGTCTATTTCACTGTCACTTTATCCTGCAAACCTCTCAAAATCACTAAGTGTGGTCAAGGCATATAGCAATGGAAGATAAAGAGATGTCAGGCAAACTGAACAGACAATTTGGGTCAGTCTTCACTACAGAAGATGCAAGGGACATCCTAGAAATGGCTGTGGATCAGGAGTTATAGGGAGGGAAGAACTCCAGAGAATTGCAGTTTTGTGTCGCAAACACTGCGAGTTGACAAGCTCCCAGCTGCTGATGGAAATTGGTTAGGCTCACTTTTGGAATACTGCATTCAATTCTGGTCTCCCTGCTATAGGAGCGATGTTGTGAAACTAGAAAGGGCTCAGAAAAGATTTACAAGGATGCATCCAGGTTTGGAGGGTTTGAGTTATAGGGAGAGGCTGAATAGGCTGGGGCTATTTTCCCTGGAATGTCGGAGGATGATGGGTGACCTTGCAGACATTTATAAAATTATGAGGAGCATGGATAGGGTGAATAGTCAAGGTCTTCTCCCCAGCGTGGCGGACTACAAAACTAGAGGGTATAAGTTTAAGGTGAGAGGGGTAATATTTAAAAGGGATCTAAGGGGCACCTTTTTCACGCAGAGGGTGATGCGTGTGTGAATGAGCTGCCAGAGGAAATGGCGGAGGCAGGTACAATTACAACATTTAAAAGGCATCTTATTGGGTATATGAACAGGACGGGTTTAGAGGGATATGGGCCAAATGCTAGCAAATTGGACTAGATTTATTTAGGATATCTGGTCGGCATGGACGAGTTGGACCGAAAGGGCTGTTTCTGTACTGTACATCTCTATGGCTTTAACAAGTCTGGGTGACTTGTTTCTCAGGCAGTAGCTCCAAAATCATACAAGTGCCAGCTTCCCCCTATACCCTGCATCAGTCAGGCAAAAAGAAACCAGGGGGTGTAGAATTCACCTTTGCAACCCGAGAAGCCTCTGAAGTGGTTACAGCTGCCACCATAGCGACATTGTGATGCCTTGTTTCCCTGGTGTGTCACCTTGGCAACAGGAACAGGTCTCCTAGTCCAGAAACGGAATGAGTACACACTGTGCAAAGTTGCTGCGGGCTGCGGACTGAATTTGTAGCAAAGTCTAACCGTTGCTCAGTGTTATTTTGCAACTTGCTTTTGTGGAGCTAATTGAAATGGATGGCTCGGTGGGTAGTTGGAACAGTGTGCATTTCCGTAGCACCTTTCATAGCCCCAGGGCACACTAAAGCGCCTTACAGCCAATGAAGTACTTTTGGATTTGTTTCTCCTGTTGTAATGTCAGAAACACAGAAGCTGACTTGTACACAGCAATAAAGTAATGCTATGGAGTGCTGGTGGTTAAGACTTGCCACAGGAGCGGAACAGACAAAGGATTGACACCAAGCCAAAGTTAAGACGACCAAAAGCCTGGGGTCAAAGAGGTATGGTTTTAAGGAGTGTTCAAGAGGGGAAGAGAGACACACTAGAGCACAAAATAAGTAGAAGTAATTCATCATACTCCAACAATTCCGCCATCTGGAATCCGACCCCACCACCAAAGACATGTTTCCCTCCCCACCCTTGTCTGCTTTCCGGAGGGACCACTCTCTCAGTGACTCCCTTGTCCGCTCCACACTCCCCTTCAGCCCCAGCACACCCGGCACTTTTCCCTGCAACCGCAGGAAGTGCTACACCTGCCCCTACACCACCTCCCTCGCCCCCATCCCAGGCCCCAGGAAGACTTTCCACATCAAGCAGATGTTCACCTGCACATCTGCCAATGTGGTATACTGCATCCACTGTACCCGTTGTGGCCTCCTCTACATCGGGGAAACCAAGCGGAGGCTTGGAGACCGCTTTGCAGAACACCTGCGCTCGATTCGCAACAAACAACTGCACCTCCCAGTCGCGAACCATTTCAACTCCCCCTCCCATTCCTCAGATGACATGTCCATCCTGGGCCTCCTGCAGTGCCACAATGATGCCACCCTAAGGCTGCAGGAACAGCAACTCATATTCAGCCTGGGGACCCTGCAGCCCAATGGTATCAATGTGGATTTCACAAGCTTCAAAATGTCCCCTCCCCCAACCGCATCCCAAAACCAGCCCAGCTCGTCCCCACCTCCCTAACCTGTTCTTCCTCTTACCTATCCCCTCCTCCCACCTCAAGCCGCACCCCCATCTCCTATCTACTAACCTCCTCCTGCCCCCTTGACCTGTCCGTCCTCCCTGGACTGACCTATCTCCTCCCTACCTCCCCACCTACACTCACCTTTACTGGCTCCATCCCCACCTCTTTGACTTGTCTGTCTCCTCTCCACCTATCCTCTCCTCTATCCATTTTCTAACCGCCTCCCCCTCTCTCCCTATTTATTTCAGAACCCTCTTGCCCTCCCCCATTTCTGATGAAGGGTCTAGGCCTGAAACGTCAAGCTTTCCTGCTCCTATGATGCTGCTTGGCCTGCTGTGTTCATCCAGCTCCACGCCTTGTTATCTCGGATTCTCCAGCATCTGCAGTTCCTATTATCTCGGAAGTAATGGGCCACTCAGCCTCTCAAGCCTGCGCCATTGTTCAGCATGTTCACAGCTGATCTGGGGTTTGACCTCCATTCTCCTGCCCACTCCCCATCTCCCTGAGAGATTAAATGTGTATCATGGCCCTGAATGTATTCAATGATGGGGTAAATACCAACCCTCTGGAGCAGAGAAGTCCATGATTGACAAGCTTTATGTAGAAATTTCTCCTTGTCCCAGTCTGAAATGATTAGACCCTTATCCTGAGCCTGTGGTCTCTGTATTCCAGATTTCCCATCCCATGGTACAACTTTTCAGTGTCAACTCTATGTAGCCCCTTCGGGATCTTGTAAGTTTCAATGAGATCATCGTTTATTCTTCTGCACTCCAGAGAGTAGAGGCTTGGGTTACTCAGCCTCTCGTCATTTGGCAAACTTTTCACCCTAGGGACCAATCCAGGGAATCCTCGCACACAAGTGCAGAGATTTCTGGAGAAACTCAGCCTTCGGGAAGCATCTGTAGAGACAGAAACAGAGTTAATGTTTCAGGTCACTGTTCTTAACTTTCACTGTGTCCAATGCAAATATGTCTGATCGTGAATGTGGAGGCCACAACTTTGCATAAAACTGCCACAAAACTCTACATATGGTCTCGTCAAAGCCCTGTACAATTATAGGCCTGTACTCCAATCATCTTGCAATGAAGGCCAATCTGTTAATCGTCTTTCTAATTGTTTGCTGTAATGCATACTAACTTTCTGTATTCGTTTTATGAGTGCATACAAGTCCCTTTAAATATCAACAGGTTTCACACCTTTTAGAAAGATGTTCTGCTATTCTATTTGACCAAAGTGAGAAACTTCACAAATCCTTACATTACACTCCATCAGCCACTTTGGTGCCCACTCACAACATAACCCCGTTTACACCTCGTTGCAGTCACTCTGTGTCATCGTCACATTTGACCTTTCCAATTAGCTTTGTATTGTCAGCAAACTTCAATACAAACTTAGCAAGGCAGAGATTTAGGAAGGCAATTCTGGAAACTAGGCAAGGCAAGGCCACCAATTGTCGAGTGAAGGAAATTGCTATAATTAGAGGAGTGCAATGTTGTAGGGCTTGAGGTTACAGAGACTCAGACGAGCTCTTTGAAAGAGTTTCCATTAGGCCCATTCCACTGTTTATACCACATTGCCTTGCGGTTAGAGTCACAGAATCATCGAGCCATACAGGACGGGGGAAACAGACCCTTCGATCCAACTCGTCTATGCTGACCAAGTTTCTGAGACTAAACTACTAGTCCCACTTGCCTGTGTTTGGCCCATATCCTACTTGTCTTCTTTTGGAGTAGATGGCCAATTCCCTTTTGAAACTGACCGCTGAATCTGAAAATTCTAGGGTGAGGATGGAAAACTCTGGTTATTGCATATCACCAGATCCAGAATAGCCTGATCCCTGGTTGAATCTACAACATATTGTTCTAAGAAACTGTCCTGAACGTACATTACGAATTCTTCCTCATGGCTCCCTCTACAAATCCGAGTATCCCGATCTACATGAAGATTCAAGTCACCATATTTAATATAGGCCCTTGATACATGCCCTCATTATCTCCAGATTTATTATTCCTCCTGCCATATGTTTGGGGGCCTATAGACCACTGTTACTGGTATTTTCTTCCACTTTTCTTTTACTTCTTACCTCCACCCATATGGACTGTACATCTTCCAATCCAAAATCAGTTGTTGTACTTAGTCCATTCTGTACTGAATCCTACTCCTCCACCCTTCCCTTCTGCCTGTCCCATCGAAAAGACACATATGCCTGAATGTTTAGTTCCCAGATTTGTTCTTCTGTTTCTATCAAACTTTCTGACAGCACTTTATAGATAGAAATAACTCACTCCTTGAATATTCACCTCGCCACCTCCCCTTGGTGTTATTTAGAATTTTAGAATATCCTTTTATTGTCACGTGTACTCAAGTACAGAAATACAGGAGTAGAATGAAAAGTTTACAATGGAGCCACCTTAGATACAAAGTGCCTAGGTGCAAATCTTAGATACAAAAAGAGGAGTAAACAAGAAAAGAAGTTGCATTACCTTCCAGTGATTCATAGTATAAGTTAGAAATAAGATATAGTTAAAGGGATAAACGTTGCAGTCAGATAAACATTATATTGCTGTAGCTCAGCGCAGGGGCTTCCATGCATGGTCTGACCTCCCACGCTAGACCCCAATCCAACAAACATCCCCGCTCTGCTCCAACCCGCTCCACTCCAGCTCTCAGCTGCTCTAAGTTATGTTTTCTTAACAGAATAGAAAAGCACTTTAAAATCTTCAGACGAAAAAGAGTGGAAGAAAAGGGGGATAAAAAGCGGACAGATTGACTAACCCCAGGCTGGGGAACCTGAAAGCTGCTTGCTCCACCGCTGCCATCTTTATTGTTACTAATGATCTATATTTGCGACACCATCCTTTGTGTGGGCTTCTGACCAAAGCGATTTTGAGGTGTATTGTAGGAAATGCAGCAGCTAATTTGTGCACAGCAAGCTCGCACAAAAACAACGTGATTTAACTGGAGATAGTGGGAACTGCAGATGCTGGAGAATCTGAGATAACAAGGTGTAGAGCTGGATGAACACAGCAGGCCAAGCAGCATCAGAGGAGCAGGAAGGCTGACATTTTGGGCCTAGCCCCT
>JAHRHZ010000133.1:2471225-2482558 GCA_024137785.1 Ginglymostoma cirratum
GCAGGAAAGCTTGACGTTTCAGGCCTGAAACGTCAAGCTTTCCTGCTCCTATGATGCTGCTTGGCCTGCTGTGTTCATCCAGCTCTACACCTTGTTATCTCAGATTCTCCAGCATCTGCAGTTCCTACTATCTCTCCTAGATGAAAGTGGTCATGGGTTTGGAAGGTGCTGTCTGAGGATCTTTGATGAATTTCTGCAGTGCATCTTGTAGATAGTACGCATTGCTGCTACTGAGCGTCGGTGGTCAAATCCACGTTTGTGGATGCGGTGCCAATCAAGTGGGCTGCTTTGTCTTGGATGGTGTCAAGCTTCTTGAGTGTTATTGGGGCTACACTCATCCAGGCAAGTGGGGAGTATTCCATCACACTCCTGACTTGTGCCTTGTAGATGATGGATAGGCTTTGGGAAGTCAGGAGGTGAGTTACTCGCCTACGGGGTTGGGTAGAGGGCTGGGTTTGGGTCGGATGTTCTTCAGTGGTCGGTGCAGACTCAATGAGCTGACTGGCCTCTTTCTGCGCTGTAGGGACTGTATGATTCTCCCTGAGTATGTGGTGGAGGCAGGTTTAATGGAAGCAATTAAAAGGCAATTGAATTGTTTGTGGAAAACAATGAATGTATAGGGTGCTGAGGAGAAGCTGGGGGAGTGGCAGTAGTCAAGTAGCTCCTTCTGAGAGCCAGCACAAGCATGGCAGACTGAATGGCCTCCTTCTGTGCTGTAATCATTCTGTGAAGGATGATTTAGGCTTCAGTATTGTTTGTCACGTAACGGTTAGACTCAGTTGCTGGGAGAACACTGAAGAAGAGGAGCAGCATATTCTGACGTCAGCAAATGCTTGAGTTTGTCAGGGACTTTGCAGAAATTGAGCTCAGTAGCTCAGAAGGTTTATCTATTGAGCAGGTTAACTTTGTATAGCAGGATGAGCTGCAGGGTCACAGAAGTGGGTGGTATTTGGCAAGGTGAGGATATATAAATTGAGCAACTGATCATAGCCTGATCCAATCTCAGTTCCTGCTGGAAGTCTGCCTGTGTGTGTGTGTGTGATTGTGATTGTGAGAGCAGAGAGTGTGAAAGGTCGATGAGTAGACTTGGAGGCAGGCTACTCTTGTGATTCACTTGGCCTGTTGCTGACTGTCAGCCTTCAGTGTTCCACACAGCAGTGCTTTTAAAATAGATTTTGCAAAGACAGAACAGTCCAACAAAGGACACGTGATCAATGGGAAGGCCTCAAAGGCTTTTCAAGGATAATTGAATAAAACGTAGGCAAGACGATTTGATTGGAGCCTTTTCAATTGGTGACTTGTAAAACTTTTCAAAACCTACCACAATCAATAAAAATACTAAAGAAATGAAGGAATTGTGCTGCAGTTTGAGAAGTTGCTGCAACAAGTTTAATGAAAATGAGTGGCTGCTATCTCTGGCAGAACTCTACACTGTTGTTTATCCCGAAAAAAAATCTAACTTCTGTTCGTAGATGGTGAAAGAAAATCCGTTGCATTTGTGTAGCACCTGTATACCCTCAAGACTTTACATCTGCTGAAGTCCTTTAGAAGTGGTGCTAACGGTTTTAATGCAGGAAACATGGCTGCTATTTTGTGCACAGCAAGCTCCCACAAATGGGTAGCAAGGCAATGACCAGATAATCTCTTTAAATGACATTGTTTGAGGGATGAATGTTGGCCAGCAGTCCAGGGAGAACTCCCTTACTCCTCTTTACAACAGTGCCATGGTATTTCATGTCATGTTTGTGAGATGGAGCCTTGGTTTAACACTTTTATCCGAAAGATGGCACTTCTGACTGATCTGCACTGGCTTATCACTGAGAACATGCTCACAGAGCTACTGTGACAACCTGAAAATATTGTCTCACGGCTGAGTGGCCTGCAGCAGATTTCTTTATTTCTTTAATCAAGAGGTGATTAGTGGTCGTGGCAATGGTACAGGTTTGAGACACTCAACCGGCGACTGCCTTTGATCAGATGAAAATTGAAGGGGGCACCGCTGCATCCCCTGCAAAGAGAGAAACATTTCAGGGCAAAGGTTATGTTTCCTGTTTTTTTTTGGACAGTTTTAGGTGTGACTATGAGTCTGTTGGGGTCGAATAGCTTGTTGACATTTGATGTCTAGACTCAAGCGGGAAGAGTGGACAATGTGGAGGTGCTGGAATTTGCAACTTTCCAAAAGGTGGGGGCGAAGAGCAAGAGTGAACAAAATCAGAGGCAACTGAGAGGCAAAATTTAGCATGTTTTACGCTGCCGCCCCCCCCTCCCCCCGTCTCCCTCCTGCCTTGTGTTTGTCTCTCTCTCTCTCTTTCTCTCTCTATCCCCCCATCCCATTTTCCCACTGAAATTATTCAGCAAGTGAAGCAGCCCCTGAATACAGCACCAAAAAGCAAGCAGACGCATTGGAATTTTGCAAAAGCTGTTAGACTGGGACAAAGGAGATTCTGCTGCTCCAGGCAGGTCAGATTTCAGTGTTTGGTGATAGTGTTTGGCCTGCTGTGTTCATCCAGCTCTACACCTTGTTATCTTAGATTTCAGTGAGCCTTTCAAATGAAATTGGAACAGCAGCGAATTGTGCAAATTTTCTTTCAGGGCAGCTTTCCCATGTTCCTGGTGTTTGCATCAGAAATACTTCAGTGGGAGTGCCGGGAAATGGTTGGGATTACTGGAATGCGATCAGGTTTGCTTCTCATTTGGACTTGGCAGTGCAGCAGCCTTCAGTAATATTCACATTGGGCTGTGTTGCTTCAGTTTTCCACTCCTCCTTTCTCTCTCTGCAAATTGCAAGAAAGGGACATACATTGATTCAGCTTTGCTCTGCCACCATACAGACTTTAATTTGACTCGCTGACCCAGCCCAGCAAGAAGACAAATGCATTCATTGATGAAAGTGAACGTCAAACAACATGAAGTTATCTGATTGTATTGGGTCAGATGTTTTGGATTGCAGTGTTAAGTTGGACTTATTGCAGCACTGTTATTAATACTCACAGGGAAAATCTGGTTTTCCTCCAGCTCTGGCCTTTTCTTCATTTCCCACTGTCGACACCTGTGCCTTCAGCTTTTGAGGCCATTCACTCTAGAATACCCTCCCGAAAACCTCTTTCCACCTCTTTTGTCCTTCCTTACTCTGCTTTTCTATCCAGTGTTATATGAGTTCTCGGGATGCCTGGGTTGATGGTTACAACTGATTTTGTTAAATAGTAAAGCAGGCTTAAGGGGCCGAATGGCCAACTCTTGCTCTTTGTTTGGCCTTTGGCCCAGACTTTGTCGCGTTTAAAGATTGGAGGAACTGTGAAAAGCAATATTCTGCCACTGACCCTGGTCCATCACCATCCCTATTTCTCTACTCAGGTGGTGTCCCTCTCTTAAACGCACTTCACCAGCTCTTCTCTGGTCAGCGCCATCTCCTTTTCTCACCTGGCAGTGCCTGCCTGGCTGCCACTCTAACTGGGCATACGTCCAGGAGGCAACATACCTGTCCTTGTGTCCCAGCTATCCGTTTGTTTGTCTGCCGTGAGGGGCCGCCCACCAGTCCAAAGTGTGGTACTTTGTCATTTGGAGATGTTGTCCAATGCTGAGGGCTTTTTGTACCCAACTCTGGTTGAAGAAGTCAGACTTGCCAGGTGCCTTTGCTGTTGCCTTTCATTGTCTCATTGCAGGTTGTGGTCTGTGATCATGTGAAGTTGCAGTGTTGATGGTGTGGAGCCAATGGACAACCCATGCTGCTTCCTTGGAGACACCATTTACATTGGCATTGCTGTCCCTGGAGATGTTGCTCCCTAGTGGAATTGGTCAATGTTCTCCATGTTCTGTTACTCCATGGTAATAGGAGGAATGTTGTCGCCATCCACGGTCCTGGTCATCACACAGATGATGTATGGACCAACCTTTGCCATTACCACTCTCAAAGTGGTCGTGTCTTCGATTCCAGCCAGGCAACGCTATCGATGAAATCCTTTATCCTTTTAAGTGCAAGAGAAAACCTACTTCTTTGCCCAAGCATTTGCTCAAGCCCCCGAACATCTGGTTGGTGTGACTCAATCTCAAATGTAATCCCACCAAACACTTTGTGAAGTGCCTTTATATAGAATTTATATCACAGGAATAGTCCATTTGGCCCAACTGCCTGATGCTGTAATTTATGCTCCAAGCAAGCTTCCTGCAGCTCTGTTTTTAATCTCACGTTGTCAGCATGTCCTGCTGCTGCTTTTTTTCCCCCAACGTCCCATTAAATGAGTCGATGGTATTCACCTTAACTATTCCCCGTGGGAGCGAGTTCCACATTCCAAGCACTCTGAGTGAACCATTTTCTCAAAATTGGGTTTATCATTGACTACATCGTATTCGTGAACCCTGACTGGATCTCTGCAAATATCACGTTAACCCTCCTTAACTTTGAGGCTGTCGAACCCCTCATGACCTTTGAGACCTCGGTCTATCGGACCATCTGTCCGCTCCTCTATTTCGTTAGAAAACTTGTTCAGCCGTCCCGGATGAGATGTAACCTCTCGCTCATCTGATCACACCCGCATTAAACCCTTTCTGCCCACTCTCCAGTGCCTCGCTGTTTTATTTTTTTTTTAATTTGAAAGCCCTTTATTCCAAAGCCAAACTTTGCACATTGTGCATGCTGAAACGGTGGTATTCTGCCTCCCACTCGGTCAGGAGGGCTGACTCAGTCATTCACTATCCATCCCGTGGAATTTTGACCGTAGCTTTTTTTTTGTTTGCAGTGCTGGGGAGGCACCTACCGGCCACCTCGTTTGTACAAGGGATTTCAAAGTGCGGCCCTCCCAGGTTATTTTAAACTGTGGCTCCATGTGTAGGACGGTGCCTGTCCATATTCCGATCCTTATATGACCTCAGCCCTCCTTCCTTCCCCTGTGAACTCGGTTTTGCCCCTCATACGTTCCACACTTTCTTGCCTTGCTCAGTGATGTCTCTGGCTTCAAATTCCAGAATTAGTTGCATAAACCTCGTTAAAATGCCTTGACGCATATCCTGATGGCGGTTCCTGTTGCCTCAGTGTCTAATCTTGCACGAGAACTCTCCTGTGAAGTTTAATAAGGTGCTATATAAACGCAAGGTTCACTTGTTTTTGAATTCTCGCCCGCATTTAATGTTTCTCTATGTCTCCCTATAAAGGTGTTCTGAGTAACTAGCTCCAGTCTGCTGCCTTGTTTGGTGTGAGGGTTTAGGTGCTTGTGTAGACTATTTGACCGAGATGGAATCAGCTTAGTTTGATCCTCAATCAGATCCTTAGTCTGATCCTTACCCACAGTCCAGTTCAGATTGTTGGTTGTTGCTCTCTTTCATTCTCTTACACTACCCCCAACTTCTTTTTATCTCCCACCCGTCTTTTTTTCTCTTTCTCTCCCCTCCCTCTCTTTTCTCAATCTCCCGAACCCCCTCTCTTTTTCTCTCTCCCACCCCCTCTTCTCTTTTTTTTCTCTCTTGCTCATCCCCTGTTCTCTTTTTCCTACTCTTCTTTTCTCATTCTTCCCCCCCACCAACAAATCTCTGGATTTGGTTCAACTTAGGACAGCAAACACGGGTAATTAACAATGTCAGGGACTCTAACCTTTTGCATCAAACGGTTATGGATTTACTACCTGATCCAGTCTGACATTCTGGTTCCAGGCCGAGGGAATGCTGTGCTGTCAGAGACATCATCCTTTAGCTGAGCCACTAAACCAAGGCTCCACCTGCCCTTTGAATTAGATGTAAGATTCTGAGATAGCAATTGAAAACAGTAGAAGAGTTTCCCCCTCCGGTGTCCAAACATCTATGGATGAAGCAGAGATAATGGGTACTGCAGATGCTGGAGAATCCAAGATAAAAAGGTGTGGAGCTGGATGAACACAGCAGGCCAAGCAGCATCATAGGAGCAGGAAAGCTTGACGTTTCGGGCCTAGACCCTTCATCAGAAATGGGGGTGGGGAAGAGGCTTCTGAAATAAATAGGGAGCGAGGGGGAGGCGGATAGAAGATGGATAGAGGACCTCTTCCCCTCCCCCATTTCTGATGAAGGGTCTAGGCCCGAAACGTCAAGCTTTCCTGCTCCTATGATGCTGCTTGGCCTGCTGTGTTCATCCAGCTCCACACCTTGTTATCTCGGATTCTCCAGCATCTGCAGTACCCATTATCTCTGATACAATTTTAACCCCACTGCGAAGCCTCTTCTAAGGATGCCTACCCTGAAGAAGTTACCCTCCTCCCTCCGGACAAACCTCAGGGAATCTCTCTCCCACTGCAACTCTCTCATACTTGTTTATTTATTTCATACTTATTTATTTCAGAACCCCCTTCCCCTCCCCCATTTCTGATGAAGGGTCTAGGCCCAAAACGTCAAGCTTTCCTGCTCCTATGATGCTGCTTGGCCTGCTGTGTTCATCTAGCTCCACACCTTATTATGGATGAAGCAGGTTATCTAATCATTGCCTCATTGTTCTTTATGGGAGCTTGCTGCGCACGAATTAGCTCCAAGTTAGTTCCTACATTGCAACGATTCAGGAGATTTTCACTGAATGTCTTGATGGTTGGGGTGTCCTGAGGATGTGAAAGCTGCTATGTAATTGCTTGTCTTTCCTCTTTTTCAACAAACTCAATAGCGGTGAGCATTATAGGAGCCTCTTGTGGTGCTGTGGTGGTGTCCCTACCCCTGAGTTGGGAGGCCCATGTTCAAGTCCCACCTGCTGCAGAGGTGTGAAATAACATCTCTGAACACGTTGATTACAAGTACGGGTTTGTGTAGTACATCTGTGTTTTTATTTTTCACTCTTTAGCCAAGCCTTCAGGGGATTGATGGACAGAGTTTTGGAAGTTCATTTTTTTTCCCCCCATGTGATGTAGGCATTGCAGGCAGTGACCCATCCCTAATTGCCCTTGAGTTACTTGCTGAGCCATTTCAAAGGACAGTTAAGAGTCAGTCAAGCACTTTGCTGTATTCAGCCAGACCCAGTGAAGGACATTGTTGAAATCCATACTGTGTCAGTAATAATAGATAGAGTTACTGTTCATGAGACTAGCTTTCAATTCTAGATTTGGTAATTGGATTTAGATTCCGCCTGCTTCCACCATTCAGATTTTGCCCCCTGCTGGGATTTGAACCCGTGTCTGCTGAATATTAGACTAGCTTCTCGATCACTAGTTCAGTGATACGTGTCATACTACCATCTCCCTACCACTGGGTTCGATTGATGAATGTATTTCTTCAAGAAACTGTGAACACAAAGCGTTTGATTCATATTATGTTGAATTTGTTGAGCCTTAACTCTCCCCAGTGATTGCTAAATAATTTTTAAGTATTTGCCACTTCTTTGGCTTTCCACAATATTTCAAGTGCAGCTGGCAAAGTACGCTAGTGAGAAATGGCACGCTGTCTATAGAGTAGATCACTAGAAAAATGTAAAGTTCAGTTTTTATAAGTTGCCACAATAGTAGGTCACAGGAAGTCAAACTCTCAGTTAAGGAAGTTTTTTTTAAAAACTCTTTGCAAGACAGTCTGCTGGCAATTTGTGTGTGCTTCTAGATGTGTCAAATCCAGGAAAAGTTTGGGAATAGTTAAATGTTATATTGGGGGAGTGGGGTAGGCTTTTTCTAGCAAATTAGCTAAAATTAATCATGTGGCTTCTTATGGTAATACTCCATTATCAGGAATAACTATTAACCAGGGGTAGTTTCCTTGTTTTCTCAGGACTGCTCTATAAACGTCCTTTTTTCACAAGAGAATATTATGTTCAAAATGGATCAGAAGTTTGCACAAGGTATATTAACTGTAAAAGATGCTGTTTAAATGCTGGTCTACATACTGGCAATGATGGGACTGTGTTAATATACTGTTGAGTAGCTACAACCAGAGAAATCGCAGGCCCGGTTCCTGGCCCTGAGCTGAGCACAGCGGTGACTGAGCCCTGATGTAACTTCACTGCCGTGGCCCTGGCTATAGCTCAGCGGGTACCATTCTTCTTCTAGAATCACAAAGTTTATGGGTTCATGTCCCACTCCAGGACTCCTCTTCAGTATAAAAACCCCAGCTCACTCCTGTGCAGAAAGGTGTTGCATTTGGTAAGCTAAGCCAAGGAGGCACTTACACAGTTAATTGTAGGGCCCTGGGAAGTGTTGTTGAACAAAGAGACCGAGGGATTCAGGTACATAGTTCCTTGAAAGTGGTGTCACACGTAGACAGGATGGTAAAGAAGGCATTTAGCATGCTTGCCTTTATCGGTGATAGCATTGAGTACAGGAATTGGAATGTCATGTTATGGCTGTGCAGCACATTAAGGCCACATTTGGAGTACTGTGTACAATTCTGCTAAAAGGAGGATGTTATTAAATTGGAAAGGGTGCAATAAAGATTTACAAGGATGTTACCGAGACTGGAGGGTTAGAATTATGTGGAGAGGCTGGATAGACTGAGACCTTTTTTCCCCTGGAGCATAGGAGGCTGAGGGTTTACCTTATAGGAGATTTGTAAAATTATGAGGGGCATTGATAGGGTCAATAGCCAGGGTCTTTTCCCCAGGATAGGGCAGTCCAAAACTAGAGGGCATAAGTTTAAGGTGAGAGGGGAAAGATTTAAAAGGGAAACGAGGGGCAACTTCTTTCACACACAAGGTGATGCGTATACGGGTCAAGCTGCAAAAGGAAGTGGTAGAGGTGAGTACAATTACAACATTTAAAAGACATTTGGACACGTACATGGATAAGGAAAAGTTTAGAGGGATAGCAGAAAATGGGAGTAGTTCAGTTTGGGAAACCTGGTTGGTGTGGACAAGTTGGGCTGAAGGGTCTGTTCCCGTGCTCTAACTGAGTAAAGGCTGAGCCATCTCTTAGTTCAAATGTTAAACTGAGGCCCTATCTCCCATCTTTGGTGGATGTAAAAGATTCTGGTGTCCTGGCCAATATTCATCATTCAAGCACCAGAAACAGATTATCCAGTCATTCTCACATTTATTGGAGATTGCCATGTGCAAACTGGCTGCTGTGTTTCTGACACTGCAACAGTGATGATGTTTCAGCAGTTCAGTTCCGAAGCCCAGCGGCGATGTTAACTCTGTCTGTCTCTCTCCACAGATGCTGCGCCTAAAGCCAGCCTCCCCCCCAACACCTGTTCCTGAATCAGACACTAGCATAGCCCTATCACCACCTGCACCTGTCCTTGTCCACACTGTCAAAGGAAGAAAGGTTTCTCTGGACATGTTCAGGCACTGAGAGCCAGTGAAGTCCCTTTTGCTGTTATCACTGTTAGTATTATAAGAAATGGGGCAGCAATTTGTGCACAGGAAGCTCCTGAAGCAGCATTATGATAAATAGTCAGATAAACAATACGTTCTGAGTCACACTGCAGTAATAAGAACATCACAGTCTGCTTAGGGATTGTAATTTTTGCACAAATTTCTGTTTGTGGTTTCAGTTAAGTACTGCAGAGATGAAGCAGATCTTCAGACCACTGTAAATCAAGAGTTAATGATCCGAGATTCAGTTCTATGGCACACACCAGTGTTGTTGTAACTGCAGGTGCCGTTAAATTGCAAGTAACGTTCATCGACTGTCTAGAATTGCTTGGCTGACTAACTAAGTGGAGGGCAATGGAAGAGAATTCCCTGCCCTTGAGACCCATGGAATTGTGCCTTGTTGTGTGAGGTGGGGAGGGGTGTGGGAAGTGGGGAAAGCCAAGCACAAATTCCAAGTCACAGTAATACTTTAGGTTTGCAGATTGTAACTTCAAGTTACGGTTAGTCACTACATTGACTTCCTGATGCTATAGTTTTGTTTCTGTATTGCACACCGCAAACCCTTTATCTCCCGTGGCAGTGTGCATGCATTAGCTTTAAAGTTCAGAGATACTCTTTACAATATTACAACAATGGAACATTCCAGGGTATGTGTAGTGACAGGCCAGACCAATCATGCAAGCAGGACTAGCCCCTCAGAAATCTTCAACTGTGAGCTTGGCTGAACAAGTAAACCAGGAAGGCTCTGGCAGCAATTGCTTTTGAGTGGAATGTTTACAGCAGGGCTCAGAGCTCCCAAGACTAACTGCACAGGTTGGCGGCAAGCAAACGTGCTGAGCTTGGAGGCATAAACCACGGGAGCGTTTTGCTTTTACATCGTGACCACTTTGGAACAGCCAGCCAGGCAGGAATTGGGTGCTATGCAGTGGTCGTGGAAGGTGGTAATCTGAACTCTTGAAAGGTATAGCCACATACCCATTGCACCTTATGGTGTGGAAAATGTTCTGCAAGATTGTGGCCCCCCTGTGTTTATTGTGAAAGAAGTCACTGATAGTTTTGTGTTGTTGGTTGAACTATGCCTTTGGGCAGTCACCTTTCAATTTCTTTTCGTTACTTTTGCTTCTTTTCCTTTTTAAAGAATGGAATGAAGCTCACGATGATTTTTTCTTTTTGCTAACGTTTGACCTTGATTGTTCTTGCAGGTTGCTCCGGATCTCTGAAAACAAGTACAGAAATTAGCTGCTTGGACTTTGGGCAGCAGCAAGGCTGGCTGTGGCGGTGTGGGTGTTTTGACATATTGGCACAGAGCAAACGTCTGCGATTTATTCCTGGCACTTGGCCATCGTGTTTATAGTCCAGACCCCGCGAGGTGCTCACCAGAGTAGAGCTTAAGAGTGAAAAGTGGGAGAGATTGGATTGGTGGTTGGGGAGGGTGGGGTGGATTGTGAAGCAGGGTTATTTGTCCAGATGCGACTGTGAAAATGAACGTGCAGGCACCGGGCAAAAGCTCAGCCAAGCGGAAAGGCAAGCAGATCTCGTTCTTCGGCGAGAATACTAGCACAGTTCAGTCGAGCCCGTCCCGTCAAAGGAAAAACGGGATGATCCACAGTGAAGCAGAGAGTGGCCCACTCAAATCGCAGCCCCCCACAGGGCCTGAGACGCCAGCGAGGGGCGGGCAGTGCCAGTCTGTTGGCACCGATTTGGGAATGAGCCAAGAGAGGGCTGCAGCAGCTGGCAGCACCGTGCCCCCCAACTGGGCTGCCTCTGTTCTGATCGACCGCCTGCCCTCCAAGGGGAGCTTCAGCTGGCAGCCAGCTGGCTCCTGGACTCAAAGTGCTGCCCCGTTTTGTGCCAGTGTTGGAGCAGTGAGCATTATTGATTCTAATGCCACGGGCCCCTTCTCGCACGCTCTGGCAAAGCAAGGGGCCACAGCCCAGAAGCAGCAACACCAGCAGACGCAACATCCTCTTCAAGCCCAGCAGCAACAACAGAACCAGCTGCAGCAGCGGCACCTGCAGAGCCAACAGTCGAACCAGCTACAGCAGAAACAACATCAACTCCAACAGCAACACGCTCAGAGCCAACAGTCGAATCA
>JAHRHZ010000133.1:2482568-2564542 GCA_024137785.1 Ginglymostoma cirratum
CCAGCTACAGCAGAAACAGCATCAACTCCAACAGCAACACGCCCAGAATCAACAGCTGAACCAACATCAACTCCAACAGCAACATACACAGACCCAACAGCAGAACCAACTCCAGCATCAACTCCAGCAGCAGTACCAGCAGACCCAACTGCTGCATCAACATCAACAACAGCAACAGAGTAACGAAGGTCTGCCTCAACGTCAGTTCTTCCAGTATCCGTACAGCCAGAACCAGAAGCAAGAACTGCCTCCAAATTCAGTATTGAATATATTCCATCAAGTACACCAGCCACCACTGCTCCCCCTTTACAGTCACCAAGCACAGACCACGTGCCAACAGCACCTATTCCAGCAGTTCTTCCCTCACCAGCAGCCCCCTCAGTCTCTCGGTCTCCAGCGGGTACAGATGAGCCAGGGGTCTGATCCTTCAATGCATCACATAGTTTCAACTGCAGCTCCATTCCAGCAGCAACCTCCCGATGTTCATGTCAGCAAAGGCCTTCAGAGGTTCACCCTGGGCGGCAACAAACAGGAACACGGTCCTCGCCAGCTGACGGTGGAATTTCAGGCCCCTCCAACAAAGCGGGCACAGTACTCCTTCAAGGAAAGGAAGGCAAAACCCCCACTGTTTGAGCCACACAGAGTTGGGAATCCGCCGGGTTCCACGGAGAGTGCCAGCCAATGCTGGCCGCAAGCCTATGGGCCAGAACTCCAGAAACTGCTCAATGTGCCTCCGAATCACTGCGGCCAGAACCAGCTCAAACTGTTCGAGGCAGGTTCGCTTCAGCCGAAGGGTGCCCAGGCTCACGGGATAGAGAACTGGAGTCAGAAGGAACAGGAGGAGAACAGCCCGGTCTCCCAAGAAAGTGGGGAGCCTGTCCAGGAAGCCGCCTCACGGGACGAAGGCCCAGCTGATAGCCTTGTGCCAATCTCAGCGAAGAAAGGGAGAACTTCCAGTGAAGCAAACGGACTGCAGCCGCAACAAGAATCCACGGAGTTCCTGTCCAACTGGACCACCTCAGCTAAGGTAAGCAGTGAGCAGTTACTGAACATTGAAAACCCTGGTCCCCACTCCATCTCCCCTCCCACCACCACCACCACCCCCTGACCCCTGCTGCAGCAAGTGTGATTCTTGCCTTTTTGAAATCCTGTCTTCCATTGGGATCTGTAAACTTTTTGTCGTCACCCCATTGATAACATATGATCACGACTTCTCTATCTATGTAGCAATGTCTTGCATTCATATAGCACCTTTCCCAATCTATGGCCCATGAATGAAATACCCTTTGAAATGCAGTCCCTGTAATAATCCAGAACACAACGGAAGCACGGCAACTTCCCATGACAACCAGAATATCTGTTGTAGTAAAACTCGGGGAAGGCAATGGCCTAGTGGTGTTATTGCTGGACTATTAATCCAGAGACCCAGATAATGTTCTGGGGACCCGGGTTCAAATCCCGCTACGGCAGATGGTGGAATTTGAATTCAGTAAATGTCTGGAATTAAGAATCTAATGATGACCATGAGTCCATTGTTGATTGTCAGGAAAAACCCATCTGGTTCACTAATGCCCTTTAGGGAAGGAAACTGCCATTCTTACAAATGCCTACATGTGACTCCAGACCCACAGCAATGTGGTTGACTCTTAACTGCCCTCTGGGCAATTAGGGATGGGCAATAATTGCTAGCCAGCGACGCCCTCATCCCGTGAATGAATAAAGAAAAAGAAAAGACAGCGTGCAGGTATTTCTGCTATAACGTGCGTTTTGTTAATGCAAATTGGCTGTAACATGATTGATGAATAGTGGATGCTGTTGGATAACGTACACATTCTGCTGTACAGGTACAGCGATTTTTCTATAACGATTTCCCTGTAACGTGATTTTCTATGGCACAAGGTCACACAAGAACACAGCTACCGCATTATAGAAGAAATACCTGTGTTGTGATCAGGGAGACTTTTGTGGAGAGTTATGAAATTACCTACTTTGGTGAGAAGAATGATAAAGCTGAATAGATTTTAAATGGTGAATGTTGGTATTCAGGAGAACCTAGTGTGTGTTCTTGTACACAAAACGTTAAAAGTTCCTACGTAGGTGCAGCAATCGCTTAGGAAGGCAAGTGGCATTTAGCCTTTAATGGATTAGAGCACCAGAGCAGGGATGACAGGGGTTTGTGACACCACATCTATTAGGTACAGTTTGACCTCTTTACCTAAAGGTGCCTACAAGGGACTACAACTCAGTTCAGTCAAGAGGGAGTTCACTCCTGGAGAGAGAGGACAATGCTATGATGAGATATTGAGTACAATGGACTGATATTCTTCAAAGTTTAGAAGAACAAGAGGAGATACATTCTTAGGAGTAATGCTTGATGTGACAGGGTGGATGTTTGGAGCTTATTTCCTAGTTTTGGAGAGTCTAGAGCTATGGGTTGTAATCTTAGGCTAAGGCCTGAGATAAGAATTTTCTTCACTCAGAATGTTTGGTGTTCTCTATCCCAGAGGGTTGTGATTGCATGTCATATAGAGATTGATCCTCTTAGTGCCCAGTGGTCTATGAGTTGGGATATGAGCCAGCTGTGGCTCAGTGGGTAGCACATTTGCCTCTGAGCCACAGGATCGTGGGTTCAACCCTTCTCCAGGCTTAAGACTTAGGAGTAGAAGTAGATCATTGAGCCCACTCCACTCTTCAGTGAGATCACATTGATCTGATAAATGTCGACTCCACCTTCCTGCTTTTCCCCATAAACCCATGATTCCCTCACTGATTTAAAAATCTGTCTCAGCATTGAGTATACTTACTGTTAAGTCTGGGTTATTGAGGTTTGAGCACATAAAAGCCAAGCCAGGTGCTCCATTGCAGTACTCTGAGTGCTACACTGACAGGTGCTGTCTTTCTGATGAAATGTTGAACTGAGTTTCCCTCTGTTCAGTTGTCTCTCAAAGATCCCATTGTGTTGAAAAAATGCAGGAGAGTTCTCCCTGATGTCCAGGCCAAAGCCTGTCCCTCAATCAAAATTATTTTCAAAAAAAGGGTCATCTGGTAGTTGTCACATTGTTAACCATGTTTGTAGATGTTGGTAGAATATAGATGCTGAAACCACCAAAGCTGAAACAGCAGAAGGTGAAGTTAAGAGTGAAACAGATTCTGAGGGACTGTATGAGCTGCCCTCCTTCCTGTTGCTAATGTTGTTAATTTTAGAGTTATAGAGTCATACAGCACAAAAACGGACATTCAACCCATCGATTCTGCTCTGACAATAACTACCACTAAAGGCATGTTAATCCCAATTTCCTGCACTTGTCCCATATCGTTTAATGTTATGTTTGAAGTGTTCATTCATTTTTTTTTAAAGTTGTAAGGTTAAGGTTTCTGGCTTCCACTACCTTCCCAGGCAGTGCATTCCACCACCCGCTGAGTAAAAATGTTTTTCTCAAATTCCCTCTGAATCTCCTGCCCCTTACCCTAAAATCTAAAATTACCCTTGTGATTGACCCCTCGACCAAGGGAAACACCTTGTCCGTAGCCCTCACAATCCTGGTGAATGTCCTCTGTACGCCCTCTATTGCTATCACATCCTTCCTCTAGTGAGGTGACCAGAACTGCACACAGTATTCCATCTGTGGCTTTACCAATTTCCTGTACAACTATGTTCTATGTTCTAACTCCAACATTATCTCCTTGCCCTTATACTCTATGCCCCGACTGATGAAAGCAAGTGTCCCATATGCCTTTGTAACTATCCTGTTCACTTGCTCTGCCGACTTCAGGGATCTGTGAATAATTACTCCAAGACCCCTCTGCTCCTCTAAGCTACCCAGTGTCCTGCTATTCATTAAATACTCCCTCATCTTGTTTCTTTTTCCAAAGTGCGAGGTGATGTTGTTATCAGGATTAAATACCATCTGCCACTAATCTGCCTATCTGATCAACCCATCTATATCTTCCTGTAATCTACAACCATCTTCCTCACTATTAACTGTGCTACCAATCTTGGTGTCATCTGCACACTTGCTTACTATTCTCTCAACATTTTCGTCTGAACGGTTTCTGTATATAACAACCAGCACTGATCCTTCTGGTATACCACTGGATATAAGCCTCCAGTCACTCAAACAGCCTTCTACCACTACCCTTTGTGTCCTATTACTAAGCCGGTTTCTGATCCATCTCACCAAGTTTCCCTCGATTCCATGTGCTTTAACCATCTCAATCAGTCTCCCGTGTGGCACCTTGTCAAAAGGTTTGCTGAATTCCATACAAACTATGTCAATTGAACTTCCCTCATCCACCCACTTGGTCACATTTTTCAAAAAATTCTAACAAATTTGTTAGGATTTCTCAAAAATTCTTCTTGCTTTTCTTTGTACCCATCTGGGATCTTCACTCCCCAGCCAGGAGAGGAGACTAGTTCTAATGTCTCATCCGAAAGAGGACACCGCTGATTCTGTAGCATTCCCACAGCAATGGATGGAGAGTTGGACTGAATTACACGCTCTGGTTTCTGTAGTGGAGCCTGAATCCACGATATACTGATTCGGGAGAGACTGAGACAAACTGAGTAACATCTCTTTCCCACTAAAAGAGGCAATGAGCAGTGGGTGTGGGGTTGGGCCACAGGTTGTGAACCTCCTCAAATAGTGTTCTGGATAAGAGCAGGCTGACTGCTGGGTGAAGAGGTGACCCTTGGCTCTGTGAGCCGCAGGCTTGCTTCTGAGAGATCTAATGGTGCCCCCTGCCACCTTGCTATCTAAAAGGCCGCAATAGAGGAGAGAATATGTGAATTTATGTAGCACCTTGCATGATTTCAGGATGCCCTATACCAATCCAAAGCCTAGCAGTGGCTGACCCAAACCAATAAATCATGTCGAAGAGACTGTTTGTGACTCCTTTCCTTTTTGAACTGCAGTGACCAAAAACAAATTACTTTGAGGATTTAAAATGCAGTGGGCACATCATCCCCAAAGTTCCGTTGTCAATCAAACGATGTACACAACACGTGTTATACGCACGACAGGAAGAGGCATGTTATCTTCCCTGTGGCTCTTTGGAAGCGGTTCCCCCCAATCCCAGCTCTTACCCCGAAAATGTTCCTCCCTCTCTCAATGTTCATTCGATTGCCTTTCGAAAGTTACTGTTGAAGCTGTTCCTGCCACTCTTTCAGGCAGCGCACAATGACTCTCTGCCTTTAAAATTAAAACCACCCCCTCTGGTTCATTGACTATAAATATGTACTGCACAGTTCTGCGAACACAGAAGCTCCAGGATGTGTTAGATCTCTTCTTTTCCCGGCAGTTTTGTCATATTGACTTTTTGTGTGGTTTCCTGGGTTCAGATTTGTTGTTGTTCAGCCAAATGTACCAGGTCACACTCTTTGGCTGTTATCAGGCTGCTGTTTGTGGGAGCTTGCTGTGCATAAACTGGCTGTCAGTTTCCTACACGACAGCAGTTTCCGACTGTTTAAAAAGCACTTTACTGGTTGATAAGTGGTTTGGACCTTACTGAGGGTATGACAACTGCTTTAGAAAAGCATAATTTATGTTCTTTGTTGGACTGCACCTGGAGCACCACACACACTTCTGGTCCATGTAATAGAAAAATCTGTAGCACTGGAGATGGCTCAGTGGTTAGCACTGCTGCCTCGCAGCACCAGGGGCCTGGGTTCAATTCCACCCTCGGGCAACTATCCTCGTGGAGTTTGCATGTTCTCCCTGTGTCTGCATGGGTTTTTTCTGCATGCTCTGGTTTCCTCCCACAATCCAAAATGTGCAAGTTAGGTGGACTAGCCATGCTAAGTTGCCCATAGTGTTCAGGGATATGAAGGTTAGCCGTGGGAAATGCAGGGTTATAGGGAGTGGGTTTGGGTGGGATGCTGTTTGGAGGGCCAGTGTGGACTCAATGGGCCAAATGGCCTGCTTCTGCATGGTACACATTCTGTGATTCTATGGAGATGGTGTAGTCACCAATGTTTTACCACACCACAGAGACATAGCTGGTGGTGGTTTAACCTGAGGGTCATTCTTGCACAAGTGAGCGGAGAGGTTGAGAAGGAGAATCCATCGTTATGATCTCAGCCAATGTGGGAATTGAACCTGTGCTGTTGTCATTACTTTGCATCGCAAACCAGCTGTTCAGTCAACTAAGATAACCGATGGTGTAAAGACGATATCAGAATCACCATGTTTTATCAATAGATTGATTAACCTTGTGATTTGCATTAAGAAGGCAGATGTTGGAGATGATTGAAATGATCAGAAGGATGTAACGGTTGCTAGAGTAGAGGGAATATTTCTGTTCGTAAGAGAATTCAAAATGAGAGTCCATGGATACAAGGTACTAACAAATCCAATAGGGAATTCAGGATGAATGTCTTTCCCAGAGAGTGGAGAGAATGTGGAAAAATAAAAGCAGATGCTGGCAGTCTGAAACAATAAAAGGGAAACACTTGGCTGGTAGGGCAGTATCTGTGGAGAGAGAAACAGTTAATGTTTGAGTCTGATATGTCTCTTCTTTGGACCTGAAGGGAGCTGGCAAACATGTTTTTTTATGAGATAACGAGGTGTAGAGCTGGATGAACATAGCAGGCCAAGCAGCATCATAGGAGCAGGGAGTTCTTACTATCTCTGAAATAATTTTAACCCCACTGCAAAAAAGCTTTCCTGCTTCTATGATGCTGCTTGGCCTGCTGTGTTCATCCAGCTATACACCTTGTTATCTCAGATTCTCCAGCATCTGCAGTTCCTACTATCTCTGAAATGGTTTTTTATGATGTTGAAAAAGAAAGGAGGAGCAAGTGGAATAGATGGTGAGGGTGCCCAGAGCAAAAGACAACAGGAGTGCTCATGTTGGAGAGGACTGATAGAGATGCAGAATAGGTGTAAATGGTGGGTGTGAATAGTAGTAAATCAGTCAGCTTGCTGAGAGCAAACACATTTAACAAGACACTAGGGGTGGAGAGGAATGTAATCACAATGTTAATGTTCTGAGGTTATTTAACTTAATGTTGAGTCCCGAAGGCTGTAAAATGCCTCAGGGGAAGATTAGGTCGCATCATTGAAACAGGTATGACTATACTTCCTCTGTACTGGACTACACTGACTCTGCTTCTTGTAGGGACTGTTTTCCCAGTCTCCCAGTTTCTCCATCTTTGTCTCACCTGTTCTGATGATTCTGTATTCCTCAACAGCATTTCAATGTGTTCCCTTTTCTTCAAGGATTTCCCACCTCTCACTTGCATTTCTGCCTTCAGCCCTCCTCGCTCCTCCCCCACCCGAATCATGATGGGGTTGGCCTTGTCATCATGCTCCACCTCACCATCCTCCATATTCAAAGGATTGTACTTTGGCATTTCCATCACCTCCAGAATCTTGCCAGCAGCAAAAACATCTTCGCCTCCTTCCCCTGTCAGCATCCTATAGGGAGCATTCCCTCTGTGACACTCTGGTCCATTCCTCTGTAACTCCCAGTCCCTCGCCGTCCCCCATCTTCCGTGCAGTCACAGGAACTGTAATACCAACTCTTTTATCTCCTCCCTGCTCACTGTCCAAGACCTCAAACACTCTTTTCAGGTTAAGCAGCCACTTGTACTTCTTTCAATCTAGTCTGCTGTACTCATAGCTCGTAATGTGGTCGCCTCTACACTGGGGAGACAAACACCTGAGTGGGTGTGAGCACTTTACAGAACACCTCCACTGAGTTCACTAACGTGATCCTGTCCACCCCACCCCCCCCAATCGCTTGCTTTGATTCTCCGCTATGCTCTTATGCTCACACTTTCTTGTCCTACTTCAGTGAAGCTCAACGTAAGTTGGAAGAACAACATTTTCCTTTGAGACACTTTACAGCCTTGGGAACAAGAGGAGGCCATTCAGTCCCTCACGCCTGCTCCACCATTTTATGTGATCGTGACTGATTGAACACTTTTATCCATGCCGTCTTCCTTAACCCTTTACATAATGGGTAATAAGAAATCTATCAATTTCTACTTGAAACATGTTGAAAGACTGAGCTTCCACAGCCCATTGAGTACAGAATTCCAAAAGTGCATAACCTTCTGGGTAAAATAAATTCCCCTCATCTCTATCCTAAATGGCATCCTCAAACTTTCAGGACTTGATGTTGTGGGGTGACATTCCATATCATCAGATCATAAACTCTGTCCTCCATTTCAATTCTGTTCTCTTTGCCATGTGCATCTTGTTTATCATCATCCATTTTTATCATCCCTTCAATCCCAAAGAGGGGTCATGTCAACCTCAGAATGTTAACCCTGTTTTTCTCTCTCCATGGATGCTGCCAGACCCACTGAATATCTTCAGCACTTCTGTTTTAGGTTAGAATGTGGAACTTGTTATCATGGGGTAAATAGCATGGGGTATCCATTTAAGGGAATGCTGGATAAACAAATGAGGGAGAAAATATAAGGTTTGATGAAAGGAAATCAAGCAAGAGGAGATTAGGAGCAGAAGTAGACGATTCAGTCCATCATCTGTTCTGCCATTCGAAAAGGTTATGACAATCTGCTTATGTCCTGAATTTTACATTTATCCCCAGCAACCCTTAATTCCTTTATCTTTCTATCCAACCTCTGCCATAAAAATATTTGATGACCTTGCATCCACTACAGAAGGTCCCAGAGTCTCACAACCCTCTGAGAAAAAAACTTGCTTCATCTCTATCCTAAAAGGGTAAGCCCTAATTTTTAAATAATATCCACTAGTTCTGGTCACATTCACAAGAGGAACTGTACTTTCCACACACCCATCTTGTCAAGACTGTTCAGGATCTTAAACACTTAATAACTCTCCCCCTCACTCTTTTAAACCCCAGTGGAAACTAGACTAGTCTCAAAAGAGATCTAGTAAAGCCCCCACCCCCGAAACTGGAGACCAAAATTCGCAAAGAACTTGAGATGTAGTCTCAGTGATGCCCTATACAACTGAATTATAACATCTTTACTTTAATATTCAATTCTTTGCGTAATAGAGGATAGCATTCCATTAGCCACCTTAATCACCACCTGTACCTGAAAACTAACTTGAGATGATATATGCACATACATAAGCACAGACACATAGCATAGACTCATGAGTCACTATGCCTGTTTGTGTGATCTAATTTCTGTCTGCTTTCTTGCTTCACATTTTTGGGAATCGAAGGTTAAAATCAAGTGCTTTTTTTTTTTTTGCTTCTCTTTCAGCTTGGAGAGAACGACTCCCAAGAAGAAAGGAACAGTTTGGCTGCTGGCCACTCAAAGGTCCCTGCAGTGTCTGCGAGTTCCAGAGGTCGGCTCGATGACAGCTGCCTGCTGCCACTTGTAATACCAGTGTCCGTGCCGGTCCGAAAGATGGACCCTGTTACAACTAACATCGACAAGAAAGAGGATGGGGAATCCCAGGGCAACTCGGCAAACGAAAGGGATCCATCAGAGCTCAATCAATCTCTATTACCCACCCGCAGACGAAGACTGAGTAGAGGGTCAGGAACGGAACATTCGGTCCAGGTAACACGCTGTTCTGACGTTGCGCATTTATATGTAATCCTTCTGATATTGTAAACCCACAGAGTGGTTATGGCATGCAGTCTATGCCAGCTGCCTGTAGATCAATCCAGTCAGTCCCATTCCCCCTGCTGTGTCCCTGTAGCCCTTTCTCTCAACTGCTGACTTGATTTCTTTTTCAAATCATGTGTTGTCCCCACTTACACCAAACTTCGTAAGCAGTGAGTTTTAGTTTATTGATATTCACTGTGTAAACAAGTTCTTCCATGTATCCTTCCGTATATCTTCTGCCCAAAGCTTTATAAGACTTTGTCCCCTTCTTCTAGTACCATCAAGTTTGAATATATTTCCTAAATATTTAGCAGAAGAGAAAGAGGGAGGGCAACGTAAACTTATCAGCACATTTCTAAAGATTATGTGCAGGGTCAAGGATGTGAAGCAAGAAAGCAGTCAGAAATTAGATCACACCAACAGGCATAGTGACTATTTGCCTAAGCCAGTCACTATCTCATACACTTAAGTCAATTCTCCCCTCAATCTCCTTTGTTTCAAGGAGAACACCCTCAGCTTTTCCAATTTTGGTAAAGTCCTCATTCCTCAAACAGTTCTGGCAATTTCTCGAGAACCCAGATCACCTTCCTACAATGGGGTGACATGAATTGGACACAAGACTCTAGCTGTGACCTAGCCAGAACTTTATAAACCTGCCTCCTTTTGCACTCGGTGCCTTAATTTGTGAAGCCCTAAGATCCCATATACTTTACAAACCACACTCTCAGTATGTTCTGATGTCCTCTAAGATCAGTGCATGTGCAGTCCTAGGTTCCTTGTCCTGACACATAATCTTTTGAACTGTGCTTTTAAGTTTACATTGCCCTCCCTCTTTCTCTTTTGCTAAAATACATTTTGTCTATTCTCTAGATTAAACTCTGTCTGTCCCTTTTCTGCTTATTCTCAGCGTGCCTTATTTTTAGCCCATGTCCTAGTGCAGTTGATAAATATCAATCACCCTCACTATTAGTCAGACCTCCATAAGGGATTATCTAGGGTGACTTTTGACAATAAGCCATAGAACATGTTAGAATGGGTGAAGATGTACATTTTGAAGAGTGTCTTAAAGAGGAGAGTAAGGTGGAGAGGGTTAGTGAGGGAATTCCAAAGCTTAGCAATGAATACATTGCTGCCAGTAGTGGAGTGATTTAAATTAGGGATGCATTGATAACCAAGACAGTAGCAGGCTAGAGCTGTTTACAGGTGTAGGGAGCATAAGTGGAGCCACTTGAATATGAGGTGAAGAATTTCCGTGCTAAGGCATTGTTAGAATGGGAGCCAGTGTAGATCAGCAAATACAAGGGGTGATGGGTAACAGGTCATGTTGCAGGTTAAAGAACAGGCAGCAAAATTCTGGATGATCTCCAGTTTATGAAGGGTGCAAAGTGGGAGGCCAACTACAGCAGCAGTCGAATAATTGATTTTAAAGCCGTGCACGAGGGTCTCTGTAGTAGATGGACTGAGCCAAGGCAGAGTCAGGTGATTTCAGGGAAGTGACCAAATGTTTGAAGATTCACTTGGGCAAACCTCTTCCTCTAAGTTTTTGATCTGACACACATACATTAACTCAGTGCAGGAGTAGGCCATTCAACCTTTCAAGTTTGTTCTGCTATTCGATAAGATTATGACTGGTCTATTTGCGTTCTGAATCCGATGTTCTCATCTCCTCCCAATAACATTTTGATTCTTGTCAGACAAGGGAATCTATTGACCTCCAGCATAAAAAAGCTCAACGACTCCCCTTCCTGAGGCACAGTGTTCCAAAGTTGTCTAGCCCTCCGAGGGAAAAACAAGATTTCCTCATCTCTGCCCTGAAAGGGTAACCCCTGATTTTAAAACAGTGTCCCCTAGTTCTGGACCGACCCATATTGTTTCCACATCCGTCTTGTCGAAACTATTTGGCATCTTATAAACTTCAGTTAAGTCACTCCTCATTCTTCTAAACTCCAGTAGAAACAAGCCTGGTCTGTCCAACCTTATCATAACCAGACAAACCACTCATTCCAGCTATTAATTTAATGGACTTCCTTTGAATCATCTGCAAAACATTTACTCCCTTTTCTAAATAGGAAACGAATCTGCACACCGTATTGAAGATGTGGTTTCACCAATGCTTTGTATAACAGGAGCGTAACATCCTTGCATATATGTTCAATTCCTCACAATCCTGATTTGGAAATATATTGCAGTTGCTTCACTATTGCTCCAGCAAAATCCTGAATTCCCTCCCTAGGCCTATCCAGAGTATATGGACTGAAGCAGTTCAAGAAGGCAGCTCACCTTCTCAAGGGCAACTAGGAATGGGCAATAAATTTTAGCCCAGTTTTTAAAAGTGTAGCATTCCATTGGTCTTGTTAACCACTTGCTGTACTGCATGCCAGTATTTTGTGGCTCATGCTATCTATCTAAATTTTTCAGTCTGAATTCTGCAGTCATTCTATGCTTTACTACTACATTTTTGTTAAATTCTTCCTGCCAAAGTGAACAACTTTACATTTTCCAATATTATACCCATTTGCCAGATTTTTGTCCACTCACTTTATCCATCTGCATCTTTATTATGTCAAAATCAAAATACTGTAGCTGCTGGAGATCTGAAACAAACACAGAGAATGCTGGAGAATCTCGAGGTGTGGCAGCATCTGTGGAGATAGAAACAGAGTTAATGTTTTGAATTTGAAATGACTCTTCTTCAGACCAATTAAGTTTCTCCAGCACTTTTGGCTTTTATTTCTCTATAATGTCACCTACACAATATACTTTCTAACATTTGTCATCTGCAAATTTAGCCACCATGTTTTTGTTCCCTTCATTTAAGTCATTACTTTAAACTTTTTAATGCTTCAATTTACGTCACACGACACTATTTCAGATTTGGATGAACCATTTGAAAGGTCAGGTTGCCTCTTCAGAAAATATTGGTGGACTGACCTTGTATAAAACGCTTGCCGAAATGGAGTGAAAATGGTCCATTCAAATTATCGTCCGTGTATTTTTTGCAGCTGATGTGGTAATCACTGGCAAAGAGATGTTTGTTGCCCATCCTTAGATGGTGATGGTGGGGCACCTTCCTGAATAGGGACATGAGGTGGTTTGCTAGACCATCTCAAAGGGCAGAGACTTTACACCTCTATATTGCAGCAATGGTTTATATTTACAGTGGGAAGATATTCCAATTGTATCTTAACTAGTTAAACAACACTCAATAGTTGAGTGATAGTTCTAAATTAATAAGTAAACCTAATTAGTTAAATAATTACAGCTGCAGAGCAAGCAGATGTATTGCAGCTGTAACATGTGGGAGCTAGTGGACACCAGTGTGACCGACCGCACCTACATATGCAGTCAGCACCTGTAACTCAAGGAAACTCAATTCCAAGATGGATGTGATGGAATACTCACCACTTGCATGGATGAGTGAAGCACCAACAACAAAAAGAAGCTTGACACCATCCAGGGCAAAGGAACCTACTTGATTAGCATTCAGTGTAACACCTTGATGGTCACTCCCTCCACCATCAATGCATAGCAATAGCAGGGTGTACCAGATGCACTGCAGTAACTTACCAAAGCTCCTTCAACAGCATCTTTGAAATCTGCACCCTCTATCACCAAGAAAGACATTAGCAGCAGATGCATGGAAACATCATCACCTGCACGTTCCTCTCTGAGCCGCACACCATCCTAACCCGCAATTATTATCATTGAAGAAACGATGTCATTGGGTCAAAATCCTGGAACTCCCTCCTTAACAGCAATGTGGGTACTTACACACTCTGAGCTGAAGTGGTTTAAGAAGGCAGCTTACCACCGCCTTGTCTGGGGCATGTTCAATGGACAATAAATGTCAGCCTAACCAGTGAAACCCATGTCCTGTGAAAAGTAATACTTCTGTTCAAGAAAGGAGGAGACAAAAAAAGCAGGAACCTGTTGGCTAGTTCACTTATTGGGAACATACTTGAACCTAAGATTGAGGGGACAGCATCAGCACATTAAGATAATCCTAATATAATGAACCAGCATCACCATAGTTTTGTGAAAACAAAATTGTATTTGTGAAATTTGTTAGAATTCTTTAAGGATGTAACAAGCAGCATGGATCAAGGGGAACCTGTAGATGTTGAGTATTTGAATTTCCAAAAGACCCTTGATAGGATGTCAAATTAAGTTCCTGCACCAGATAACGTCTTGGTATTGGAGGTAACAGTGTGGAGCTGGAGAAACACAGCAGGCCAGGCAACAGAGGAGAAGGAAGGTTAATATTTCAGGTTGGGACTCCCATCCCATCCCATCCCATCCCATTTCTGAAGGAAGCTCAGAAATAAATAGAGAAAGGAGGGGTGGGGCTGGGGAAGGTAGGTGAGGATGAGAGGGAGGGTTGGACATGGGATGAGGCTAGGGTTGTCCCATGACCAACCCTCCCTCTCATCCCCGCCTCCTTGATCTGACACAACATGTCCATCGTCTCCTCCACCTATCCGCTCCCCCCACCTCACTCACCAATCCCCACCACTCCCTACCTTCACTGACCTATCACCATCCCGCCTATCTTCCCCAGCCCCACCCCTCCTCTCTCTACTTATTTCTGAGCTTTCACCCCCCAATTTCTGAAGAAGGGTCCCGACTCGAAACGTCAACTTTCCTGCTCCTCTGCTGCCTGCCCTGCTGTGTTCTAACTGTGTTATCTCTGACTCCAGCATCTGCAGTTCTTGCTATCTCTTGGTATTGGAGGTGATATGTTATCATTGAGAGAGGATCGCCTAACTAACAGGAAATGGAGGGTTAAAATAAATAGATCGTTCTCAGGTTGGCAAACTGTAACTAGTGCAATTAGAACTGAAGCCTAAACAACTTACAATATATATTAACTTGGATTAAGGTACTCACTGTATTGTATCCATTTTTGTTGTTGATACAAAGATAGGAGGGAAGTTATGAGGAGGAAATAGTATTGATATGATCTTGCCAATGTTTTGTATAAACAGAAGCATAACATCCTTGCATATATGTTTAATTCCTCACTATACTGCCTTGGAAATATATCACCATTCCTTCACTGTTGCCATGGCAAAATCTTGGAATTGCCTCCCTAAGGGCATTGTGGGACTACCTACGGCACGTGGACTGCAGCGGTTCAAGAAGGCAACTCACCACCACCTCAAGGGCAACTAAGAATGGGCAATAAATTCTAGCCCAGTCAGTGATGCCCACAATCCCAGAAATGAAAGAAGTATAGCATTCTATTGGCCGCCTTAAGGAGAAACTAGACAACCGTAAGAGGGAGAATGAATACAAATGGTGGGAGATTTAGATGAGAAAAGAAGGGAGGAAATGCCAGTGGAGCTGAAATTGGCTGGTTAAGCCAAATTTGCTGTAATTCTATGACAATACTTAAATCACAAAACATAACCTGATGCAAAGATGGCTTACCTGAAATGTTCAGATGTCAATCATAAACACTGTCACATTTTTCTTCTTGCTTCCTTTGTTCTCATGAGATCAGCATGTGGTTGCAGTGGGTGTTTAGAAAAGGATCTTCTCTTGTAGAATGGCACGCTCTTTACCCAGCGGTCACAGTGGCAGAGAAAGTGCCCTACCTCTGGGAATGAAGACATGCTTGATAGAGTGGTTTCTGTACTGTTGTGGATGCTGGGTAAAGACCTCTTCATTTTCCTGACAATCTGTACACGACAGATAGTGACCACTCTGAAAGTAAAGACAGGTGGTGCCAGTCCCAAAGGTGTCCAGAATTTGCAAGTTTCACTGTACAGTTTGTTGTGTCTGAATAAAACGTGATGCCTTTCTTTACAGGAGAATGCTAGCTCCAGAGGTCATGTGAACCTGACAGCAAAACTGAAACGGCGACCAAGACCAGAGCCTCTCTTCATTCCACCCAAGCCCCTCAACCATGTCTCTGTCATCACTTACCCGCCTGGCACGCTTTATCAGAGCAACCTGCGCTCGCCAGTCAGATTACTTGACCATCCCATGGACAAGAACTTCCAACCTCCACCCTACACACCCCCACCTATCCTCAGTCCCATGCGGGAGGGCTCAGGATTGTACTTCAACGCCTTCCTGTCATCTTCAAGTAACTCGTCTCAGCCGGTCACACCGAGGTCAACGCCGAAAGCATCTTTAAGCCAATCGAGTGAGTTCTTTGTCCATTGACTCTTCTTACTCTGCTGCAATACTGTACTGTGGGGAGGTGTTCAATACATTCGACCTTCCATTTCAGAACCAGTGGTACTTACCTGTCACTGTGCTGGCACTGACATTTCAGGAATGCGTTATGGTGGCAGTGTGGACTTTCTATATCAAACGCCATAGCCAGCAGTGTGGTTACTATTTTAGATTTGTATCCATCTGGAACTAAATTGTGTGTGGGAAGAGATTTGGATTATGAAAAAAAAATTTACATTGATGTAGTACCTATCTCTAGAAGTCCTTGTATACTACACCCTAACTTAGAATGATCATTTCTATTTCTGGAGCCCTACTGTGTGTTTTCTCTCTCTCCTTGTCTTATTCCTGCCCATCCCCCACCATCTCTATCCCTTTGCTTTCTGCTTCTCTCTCTCTCTCTTTCCCCCCCCCAACTCTTTCCCCACTCCTCTCTTTCTTTCACCACGTCCCTGTCTCTTGCTCTTTTGCCCTCTGCCTCTCCTCTCACACTCCTGTCTCTGTCCTTTGCTATCTGTCTCCTCCTACCTGCACTCTCTCTCGTTCCCTGTCCTCCCGTGGTCTCTCTCGCTCTCGCTCTCTCTCTCCTCCCTCCCGTTCTCTTCCCACTCCCACACACCAATAATGTGCATTAAGTAGTAAAATATCCCGAAGAGAATTGTCAAACTAAATTTTACACTGAACCACTTACTTAGGAACAGTAGCCAGAAGTTCGGTCAAAGTGGTAGCTTTGACAGAGATTCTTTAAGCTGGAGGGAGAGGTTGAGAGGTTTTTAGATGAAATTCTGGAATTTAGGATCTCAGTGGCCGGAAGCACTGCCACCACTGCTGGAGTGAAGGAGATTGAAAAGTAGTGCAAAAGGCCAGAATTGGAGGGTCCCAGGAACCTCAAAGGTTTGTAGGACTGCAGGATGTTGACTGAATTAGGAGGGATGTGACCACATGTTTTAATTTTTGTCCTTCGTGAAGCACATTGGCGTATTTTGCTCTTGTTACTGGCACTATATAAATGCAAGTTGTAAGTCAAGCATAGTCTATATAAGATGAAGTACATGTAGCCTATGGGTTTTCGCTCTAGGTCTTTCATGTGGTTGTGACAATTGTGAAAATTTCTCTCCTCTAGACAGTGCTGATACCCCTCCTCCGGTTCTCTCCCTCATGAATGAAGCCACACCAGCAAGCATCGAACCGTAAGTAACCGCAAAAGGTTATGTTTCTGTTCTTCTGTTTTTATACACCCTGGCTTTCTGTTGAAAAGTGGTACAGGACATCACTAGAAATCAGATTATAACAGCTATTGAGCAGATAATGCATCTGGAAACCAAACTGGAAATTGAAAGTTCTAAAACAAGAAAGGGAATCAAAGCGAGAGTATGAAAAGAGACTGACAGCTGACGTAAAACAGAATCCATCGTCATTTAGAACAGTCCAGAGGATGATTAAAAGATGGAGTGAGCCCATGAGGGACTGAAGGAGGATTTATACATGGAGGCAGAGGCACAGCTAAGATGTTAAATTAATACTTTGCATCTGTCTTTACCAAGGAAGATAATGTTGCCCACATCATGGTGGAAGAGGAGATAATTTGGGTATTTTTAAGGAGTTAAAATAGATAAAATGAAATTGGATAGGCAGTTGATAAAGCATCAGGACCTTATGAGATGCGTCCAAGGATGCTGAGGGATGTGAGAGCCGAAATTACAGAAAAATGGGCCATAATTTTCTGGCCCCTTTTAGATATGGGCAGTGCCAGAGGACTGGACAAATGTTACACACATTCAAAATAAAAATGTGTAAAGATAAACCAGCAACTACAATCCAGTCAGTTTAACCTCAGTGGAGGGGAAGGTTCATAAACTGATAACTGAGCTAACTTAGATTACCAGGGACAAAATTGATAGTCACTTAGGCAACTAATTACAGAACACCAGCACAGATTTGTTATTGGATAAGTCATGTTTAATTAACTTGGTTGAATTTTTTTAATGGGAGTAACAGAGTTGATAAGGGTTATACTGTTGATGTTACGTCTGTGGAATTTGAGGTGTTTGATACAGTGGCACACAACAGACTGAGGAAAGTCAAGATTCCGGGAATACAAGGGATGGTAGCAAAATGGATACAGGATTGGCTAAGTGACAAAAACAGACTGTGACTATTGGATATTTTTCAGACTGGAGTAAGGTTTATTGTGGAGTTCCTCAGAATTAGTGTTCATCTTCCTGTGATTCATATTGATGGCCTAGAGTAGGGTGTGTGGGGGACAATTTCAAAATTTGCGGAGTATACAAAACCTGGATGTGTTGTGAACTGTGATGAAGGTAGTTTAGAACATTAAAACAATACCTACAAGTTGGTGGAAAGGACGGGCAAGTGACAAGTGAGATTCAGTGCAGAGAAGTGTGAAGTTACTCATTTTGGTAGGAAGAGCATATAGTGAAATTATAAACATTAAGGGTGCAACTCGAAAGATGCAGGAGAAGAGAGACCTGGATCTTCTTGCTCACTGAAGGTGGCAGGAAAGGTTAAGAGACTGTTTAAAGAGTACAGCATCCTGGGCTTTATTAATAGAGGCATTAGAGTACAAGAGTAAGGAAGTTATGTTAAACTTGTATAAGACTGCTGGTGCAGCCTCAACTGGACTGTTGCTTCCAGTTCTGGGCACCACACTTTAGGAAGGATGTGAAGGTATTAGAGTGAAAAAATGATTCATGAGAATGCTTCCAGGGATGAGGAACCTCAGGTATTTGGATAGATGAGACAAACTGGGTCTCTTCTCCTCGTAGAAGAGAAGGTTGAGAGGAGATTTGATGGAGGTATTTAAAATTATTAAAGGGACTGAACAGAGTTGGTAGAGAGAAACTGTTCTGATTGAGAACCGTGGGCACGGATTTGGCAAAAAAAAAGCATTAGCAATCCGAGGGAAAAAATAATTTTAGCGGGGATCTGCAACACGCTGCTTGACTGTGTGCTGGAGGTAGGTTCAGTTGAGGCCTTCAAGAGGTAATTGGATTATTATCTGGAAAGGAAGAAAGTGCAGGGTTATAGGGAGAAGATGGGGGAGCGGCTGTAGGTAAACTGTTGCTGCAGGGAACAGGCACAGACAGGCACAATGAGTTCACCTGCCTCCTCCTGTGCTATAACAATTTGCACCTGGTGGGAAAGAGGGAGCCCAGCTTCCTAACTGGCCTCAGTACCTTTTGGGGGTTGTTGTGGACTGGCTTTTGTGGGAGGGGAGCTGCCTATCCCCTGTGTCGAAATACATGTTGCAGTGGTGATAGGATTGTACAAAAACAAAGTTGCTGGAAAAACTCAGCCGGCCTGGCAACATCTGTGAAGGAGAAAACAGAGTTAACATTTTGAGTCCAGTGACCCTTCCTCAGAATGGATAGGATTGTGTTCAGCCTGATATCCCTCATGGTCAAATTGCCAGACGTTAAAGGCTTGTATGGAAGTTGACCCACTGTGGCAGGGGAGGATGAGAGAGATAGTGGGGCACTTCCTGAAATTGGAAAGAGTCCAGAGAGAATTAAGGGGGTAACACTGTCCAGTCCATGGTGCCTTGCACAGGTAACCTCGTCACCAACGGCCTATCAATCATTGACACATGACAGGTTTTTTTTGGGGTCAGTACAGAGAAAGGGGACTAGTGCTGAGGGTAATCTGGGGGCACAGTCTTAAAATCTGGTATCAGTCCATTTGGAACTGAAAACAGGAAGCAGTTTCTCGCATGTGGAAATCTGGCATCCTATGCCACAAAACGTTGTGGGTCCAATCAGTTGGAGTTTTGAAGATTGAAATCGTTGTGTTTTTGTTTGTGGGGATATAAAAAGAGATTAAAAGGGTAAGGCCACATTTGGAGTGTAATTCTGGTTGCCCTGCTATAGGGAGGATATCGTTAAACTGGAAAGGGTGCAAAAAAGGATGCTACTGAAACTGGAGGTTTTGAATTATAAGGAAAAACTGGATGGGTTGGGACTTCTTTCCCTGAAGTGTAGGAGGCTGAGAGGTTTATAAAATCACAACGGAGTAGATAAGGTGAATAGCCAGAGTCTTTTCCCCATCACTGGGGAGTCCAGAATTAGAGATCATAGGTTTAAGGTGAGAGGGGGAAGATTTACAACAGACTCAGGGTCAGCTTTTTCTCACACAGCGTGATGCAAGTATCGAGTGAGCTGCCAGAGAACATGGTAGAGGTGGATACAATTACAATGTTGAAAAGACATCTGGATGGATACTTGAATAGGAAAGGTTTAGAGGGACATGGGCGTAATGCAAGTAAATTTGGACTAGTTCAGTTTAAGAAAGCATGGACGAGTTGGGCTGAAGTGTCTGTTTTTGTGCTGTGTGACTCTATGATGTAATGGAATGGCAGAACAAGCACAGAAGGCAGAATGGCCAACTCCTTTTACTGTGGAAAGTAGCAGGCTTTCTTCTCAAAGTATCAATGGGATTCAATTATTTTCATACCAGCTCAGCAGTGAAACATCACTTGCTAAAAAGAAAAATTGTTATGGGGCACTAATTATCAGGACTTGATATCTTCCAATGTTTGGCCAGAGTACAAGGTGATGTTGGTGGAAGGGAGGAGGTGCTGCTGCTTTTAGAGATTTTACCATCACTTTCTTTCTCCCCCACCCACCCTCAGGCGGATTAACATCGGTCCACAGTTCCAAGCTGAAATACCTGGGCTACACGATAGATCTCTGGCAGCAGCAGATGCCAGCCATGCTGATCTGGTCTTCAAACCGTGGGAGGGTCACAAAACCAATCGGCTTAACCAGCAGAGCGGTGAGAAAATATTTTGTGTAAGAAACTAGACATTCAATACAAATGGTTGAACATCATGATGGTCGGAATGGAGAAGATTGGCTAATTGCTCTGACAGTCACCCTGACACCCATTGCCTGGTCTGCCATAAATAACTGAAATTAATTTGACACCCGTCACTTATATCAGTACTTCCCAAACATTTTCCTACCATGACGCATGGGGCAGCACAGTGGTTCAGTGGTTAGCACTGCTACTTCGTAGCATCAGGAACCCAAGTTTGATTCCTGCCTTCGGTAACTGTGTGGAGTTTGCATATTCTCTCCGGTTTCCAGATATACAAGTTAGATGGATTGGTTTGCTGAAGAAATAACCCCGTTACTACTGGGAGACATTTATGTCGTTTCAATTATGAGCTCCATTTGCCATAGTTCACAGAACTATGAGACTTTTTGAAAAGTCTCTATTTCCTGAATTTGATTAGTGAGCTGTTTCAAATGAAATCTGTTTACAGAGTAAACAGACTTCAATTTCTGCCTCATGCTCAGTTTGTATGAATCCTGTCCTGCCTTCACCTCACTGACAGACAGTACCTATACTTGTTCTGTGATTCAATATTCTACTTCACAAAAATTTCTCTGCTCCTTGTGCTGTGAACCCTCCAATACTGATTCCATTAAACAGCCAGTTAAATTTGTATTCTGGGGATGATGCTTGCCAGCAGTGGGTGACTGGCTAAAAGGGAGATGAGGCTGGGTAGTAATAACACAGTGAGCAATGATATCAGGCTATAGAGGTCATCTGTATCCCAACTCACAGTAAGTCCCATTTCCTCATCACCCCTGCACTCGCTGACTTACACTGAGCACACAGTCTGGCAACATTTTAAAATCCAATGCTCTCCCAACTTAATGCTTACTCTTGTTTGGTTTTCCCTGTAGTGGATGACCTGATGACTCTAGCCTGTTCCAGCATTTTACCAGGAGGAGGTACAAATCAGGAGCTCACCTTACACTGTCTGCACGAGTCGAAGGGCAACATATTGGTGAGTAATCCTAAATCTCTCTCAATTTATCTATACGACTTCTCTCTTTTTCTCTTTCTCTCTCTCTCTCTCTCACACACAGTCAAGCACTAACACACACATATGACTGCATGTAGCTTATCCTCCAATTTAGGTATGTGTTGTATACATGCACTTTACATGAAAGCATGTGTGTTTACATGTACAAAATATGTGCATGTTTAGAAAATAAAGAACGTCAGAACTGTTACATCAAAGAATGGGACCGTTTGGCCCAATGCAGGAGGTTAATAGGGAAGCACAAGTGGCTCAGTGGTTAGCACTGCTGCTTTACAGCTCAACGGATTCGATTCCACCTTCGGGTGACTGTGTGCATGTGTGGAGTTTGCACATTCTCCCCGTGTCTGCGTGGGTTTCCAACAGGTGCTCCAGTTTCCTCCCACCGTCAGAAGATGTGCAGGTTAGGTGGATTGGCCACGCTAAATGCAGGGCTACAGGGATAGGGTGAGGGGGATGTGCGTCTTGGTGGGATGCTCTTCAGAGAGTCAGTGCAGACTCAATGGGCCAAATAGTGTCTCTGCACTGTAGAAATTCTATGATTCTAAGTCACATCCATGCTAGCTCTCTGCAAATGTGCTCAATTCCTCTCCTTGACCCTTCTCCAGTGCCCTTCAAGATGTTTTTTATTCAGATAATTATTTCATTTTCTTTTGAAAGCCATGATTAAACCTCAAGCACTGTGGCAATGCTGCATGTCACTCCTCCTGTAACTTTTTTCTTCCCTTCGCCATTTACCTTTGATTGGCTCTCAACTTTAACAGTGGAAAACATTTTCTGTAACCCACCCTATCCAGCTCCTCCAATCCAAGGTCAATACATGTGAGGCTGGAAAAGCACAGCAGGTCAGACAGAATCCAAGGAGCAGGAAAGTCAACATTTCTCGGCTGAAACCCTTCGTCAGGACTGGGGAGAGTTAGAGGAGCCCAGAAATAAATAGAGGGAGGCGGGGTGGATCCCCTTGTCCTTACCTACCATCCCACCAGCATCCACATCCAGAAGAACACCAGCTGCCATTTTCACTGCCTCCAGAAAAATGCTATCACCAGACACGTATTCCCCTCCCATCCTTTGTCCACCTACTGCAGGATCCATTCCCTCTGGGTCACCCTGGTCCACTCTTGCTTTACCCCCAACAACCTCCCCCATGAGCCCACAGCACCTTCCCTTGCAACTGCCGTTGGTGTAAAACTTGCCCATTTACCTCCTTCCTCCCCAGTATCCAAAGACCCAAAGATGCCTTCCAGGTGAAGCAGCACTTTACCTGCACTTCACTCAAACTAGTCTACTGCATTTGCTGCTCACAAAGTGGTCTCCTCTACATTGGGGAAATGAAGCATAGACTGGGTGACTGCTTTGCAGAACATCTGTGTGCTGCCTACAAAATGGCTCTGAGCTTAACACGCCACCCTATTCCCTGGCTAATATCTCTGTCTCAAGCCTGCCGCAGTGTTCTAGCAAAGTTTAGCACAATCTGGAAGAATGACACCTTATTTTCTGCTTAGGAACCCTGCAGCCCTCCAGACTAATATCGAGTTCAATAATTCTGCCAAAACTCTCCCAAGTTCTAGCCCCCTACCCCACACTCTAGGCCTTGTTAACAAATAGTCTGCCATTACACACCACCATTAACAGTCTCCATTAACAGCAATTTTCCCTACAAGCCGGATCAGTATCTACTCCTTTGTTCAACTCTTCTCTCTCTCTGGGCTCTATCCCAACCTATCATTTACTCCTTACCCCCTCCTCCCACCCTATCTTTTGCATATAAATTGACCTGTTCCTAGCTACCATCAGTTCTGAGGAAGGGTCACTGGACCTGAATCATTAACTCTGATTTCTTTTCACAGATGCTGCCAGACCTGCTGAGCTTTGCCAGCAACTTCTGTTTTTGTTTCTGATTTACGGCGTCCACAGTTCTTTTGGCTTTTAACTGCTTTCTCAACCCATCCTGCCATCTTCGATGATTTTGTGCACCTGTACACCCCCAGATCTCTCTGCTCCAGCACCTGCTTTAGTGTTGTGCCTGTTATTTGATATTGGCCTTCCACATTCTCCCTCCCTGTACGTCTCATTTCACTCTTCTCTGCACTATGTTAGATCTGCCACATGTTTACCCTTTCTACCAGTCAGTCCAAATCCTCTTGAAGTCTAACTCTGTCCTCTGCACAACTCTCAATACTCTGAATGTATGTTTGTATGTGTGGTATATGATATATATATCATCTATTCGTGTAGCTCATGTTGTTTTGCTTCTTCCCATCAGGCAGCCTTGAATACACTGCTTATTAAAAAGACTCCACGGGGTAGGAGTAAGGCACTACTCAATTACCATTATGCAGGTAAGTGATAGCTTTCATCCTCGTCTCCTGACTCTCCACTCATTTGTTTTTGCACTTGCCTAATGTTGGGTAGAGTAACTTCCAACCGGCTGGGGGAAATGTTGGCCATCCTGTGTGTTTGGTAACTGTGGGATAGGAAGTGCGCTGAAACCACACTGTGCCAGTGCTGCACTCCTCACAATCTGGCATCCAGTTACAGAGCTGTTAGCCGCCACGTTGGGCGGGCATTCTCTCCAACACAAGGCGGTGGACTTGAGTTCTGCTTCAGAGACTTGAGCAAATCGTCCAGGCTGACACCGCCAGTGCAGTACTGAAAGGGTGCTGGGTTGTCGGAGGTGTCATCTTTGCGATGAGATATCAGATGGAGATGCCCTGCTGCTCTCTCCGGGTGAATCTGACCACACAGCCTTAAATAAGAGCAGGGGGTGTCCTGGCTGACATTTATCCCGGCTGACATTTATCCCTCTGTCACTAGAGCAGTTTATCTGGTTGTTACCATGTTACCATTTCTTGAGAGCTTACTGCCTACAAGTTAGCAACTGCATTTCCTATATTACAGCTAGAAACATCTGAAAGGATGTTAGCAGAAGGAATTCCAGAGCTTGTCCATGGTAGTGTGACTAAAATCGGGAATGCCAGAATCTGCGGAAGGCAGTAATCTGGTTGGGGATTTGCTGGGCTGGAGGAGGTTACAGAAGATAAGGAGGGGTGAAACCTCTTGCAGTAAGACCTAGATGTGATTTCAGGTCCGTTGTGGGTTACCTAGTCACTACAGTTGGCTTCAGCTGGAGAAAAGGAGGTGGCAAAATGAAAAGAACTGGCCCTCATTCATCCCCCTGAGCACTAGTACCTGCTGGAAATGGGGGGAGGGTTGTTACAGTGACTCTGAAGGTAGAACAGCACTTATTGACCGTGTGGGGGAATAGTCTCTGAGGCGAGAGAGTCAACAGTGCAGTTCAAACAGTGCCCCAGAGAGCAACCAGAGCTTTTCAAAGATGCACAATGACACCTTATTATGATTAACAGGGTCTGATAAGTGGACGTCTACAGAGAAGAAGATGTTCAACAAAGGGCTGGCAGCACACAAGAAGGATTTCTTCCTTGTTCAGAAGCTGGTAAGATCCAACATGCTGAATATCAGTTAGCAGAGGTGTGTGGAGGTATTGTTGGTAGAGTGTGCAGAGAAGGTTATGGGGTGATTTATGAGAGGGAATTGTACCAGGAACCTCTCACATATGGAGAGACTAGAGAAGCTTCACGTGACGTTTAAAGGATACTTGTAAGAGTTTTCCAGAATCATGAATGTTTTGATAGCGTTAAATAAGGAGAAACTGTTTCCAGAGGCAGAGAAGCATCAGTAACCAGAGGACACTGAATTACTGTATACACTGAATGTGTATACTGTTTGAACAAAGGCATAGTTTATCAAAGTGTTCTGTCTTGCAGTTATCAGGACTATTTGCAAGAATACAATCTAAAGGAGAACCACATTTTGTACTGTATAAGAAGTGAGTGCAAGTTGCAATGTGGTGCACTTACACCTAGTGGACTGCACATGCAATACCCTGTTCATTGCAGACAAACGGAATATTCATGGATTGTACTGACCTGAAACTAAGAAAACAGGCATGAAATATTTTCTGGTTCATTCCTCAGGTCATTGCCTCGACCAATTAGTCAACCTGCATGGTTTAATATTTTAAACAAAGCTTGGTAGTTAACTGTCAGTCATCATTAACTAGTGTGTTCTCCATGGCAATGCTTCTACCAATCAGAATCCATGTGCTAACCAATCAGCACTCTCTTCTCATTTAGCATAAAGTATTGTTCCACTTTACTTTTGTATCTCTTGTGAATGTCCTGATGAGTGTATTAAACCTTTCATTAAAGGTTTAAACAAGATCTGTCTTTTTTCTCACCAAGACTCAAGATTTATCAGAACAGGTAAAAGAACCAGAAACTGCATAAGATAAAGTGAGTTGCATTCTAGAACATGCTGTCTGAAAGTGGATGAAAGCAGATTTGAAAGTATTTGTCAAATAATTTTTAAACATTGAGCAAGAGAAGTTTATAAGAATGTGGGTCAAGAGCAAGGAAGTCAGTCTAATTGGTTAGCAAAGATACAATGGTGCCCTTATCTGTACAGCGTGATTGTGAAGTACTTCCTTGTATGTTACAGGTGAAGACAAAGACAGTAGCCCAGTGTGTTGAATTTTATTATACATACAAGAAACAGGTCAAAATTGGTAGGAATGGAACGCTGATATTTGGCGATGCTTCTGATAATAGGAGTGAGGAGGAGCCAGTCGAAATTGACAGAAAGGTAAGGCCTGCTTTCTTTGTATATTGCACAAAACGTCTTGAGGTTGTGGATGGCGTTCTAGAAATGCAATTATTTCTTGTATAGACCACACTGAAACTATCATCTTTAGGTCTGGTCTTACCAACACCTTTATAGAATGGGAAATGAATTTCAACATTAGTAAGTGTGAAATGTTACATTTTAGCAGGAGGAATAAGGAGGGGGGTACATGTAATAAGAGTTTACATGGGAGCAGTGGGGGCTGGGCGTCAGCAGTAGAACGTTTAATGTTAAAGATGGTGGATTGGGTACTAGTTAAGCAGATTGCCTTGTCTTGGATGGTGTTGAGATTCTTGAGTATTGTTGGAGCAGCACCCATCCAGGCAGTTAAAGAACCTTTTATCACACTCCCGACTTCTGCGTTGTCATGGGTGGAACAGGATTTGGGAGCCAGCAACTGAATTACTCATCCCGGACTTTCCAACCTCTGACTTGCTCTTGTAGATACCTTACCAATGTGACCAGTCAAGTCCAGTGTCTTGTCCATAGATGCCTTAGCATGTTAATGATGTGGCTTTGTGACGGTAGTGCTATTGAAAATCTGAGGGAAACAGCTAGGCTTTCCCTTGTTGGAGATTGTCACTACCTGGCAGTTGCGATGCCACTAAATGAGTCTGAGGTTCAATATAGTCCATGTCTTGCTGAATGTGGTAGGGGCTACATATAAACAAATGAAAGGATTCAGCCTCCTCTTATGAGTTAGTGGTAAAATGTAGCTGTATCAAAGACATACAAAAAATTAAAGATTTCAGTGTTTTTAATATCAGCTTAATGTTTGGGCTAAAAGAAACCTAAATTATGGCTGGAGATAGTAGGAACTGCAGATACTGGAGAATCTGAGATAACAAGGTGTAGAGCTGGATGAACACAGCAGGCCAAGCAGCATCAGAGGAGCAAGGAAGGCTGACGTTTCGGGCCTAGACCCTTCTTCAGAAAAAGGGTCTAAAAGGGTTTTTCTGAAGAAAGGTCTAGGCCCAAAACGTCAGCCTTCCTGCTCCTCTGATGCTGCTTGGCCTGCTGTGTTCATCCAGCTCTGCGCCTTGTTATCCTAAATTATGGCTACTGCATTTGCTGTGAAAGCCTTGCATTTATATGGCACTTTCCGTGACTGTGGGACACTCCAAAGTGCTTTGCGGTCAATTATGTACAATTAAAATATAGTGGTGTAGGATATGCAGTTTGCAAACAGGATTTAATCAAACCAAAACTGATAAAGCAGATAATGTAAGAACAAGTTGTTAAAACTTGTACGTTTTAAGGAGTCTCAACTGGGGAGAGTGAGGTGGAGGGAATTCCAGAGCCTGGAGTCTAGAAATCTGAAGAGAAGGCCCCTACTGAGGGGAGAATTGAGCCCATTGGGGGGGAAATACCAAAATTGAAAGAGTGCAGAGATCTCGGCTGGAGGACATTGTATCTACAGTGATATGGAGGAATTTGAACATGACAATGAGAGCTGTAAAACCACATGTTAGTTGATCCGGAGATAACAAATTTCACTGGGTCCAAGGATTGATGGGTAAATAGATTTGGTATGAGCTGGTACATAGTCAACAGGATTTGAAAATCACAGAGTCAATACAGTGTGGAAGCAGACCACAAGGCCCAAATGACCCTCCAAATAGCATCCCACTCATATCCAGCCCCCGCCCTCTCCCTGTGACCTTGCATTTCCCATGGCTAGTCTATCTCGTCTGTACATCCCTGGACACTATGGGCAATTTACTATGGCCAAACCACCCAATTTGCAGATCTTTGTACCGTGGGAGGAAACTGGTGCATCCGCTAGAAACTGACGCAGTCACAGGGAGAATGTGCAAACTCCACAAGGGCAGTCGCCCAAGGGGCGAACTGAACCTGGGACCTTGGCACTGTGAGGCAGCAGGGCTAACCACTGAGCCACTGTGCCATGCACGGTGAAGGAGGACAGGCAAACCAGGAAAGCATTGACATAACTGAGTCTGGAGATAATCAAAGGCAGTGGACGAGGGTTACAGCAGCAGAAGCAGAGACAGTGACAAGTGGAAATTATTAAAGAAGTTGCAGTAATTTGATTTGCTGATGTGACTTCACACATTCTGACCCTTCCACATCCATTGCCCAGTACTTCTGCAGCCCAGCTCCCTCTTTAACATCTCAAATTTTTTTTTACAGGATTCTCTCCCTCGTAGAGCCCGAGCGCCTTACACAACAGAAGTTAAGGAAGAGGAGGAGGATGATGAAGAGAATGAGGAAGAGGAGGAGGAGGAGGACGGGGAAGAAGAGGATGAGGAGGAGGCTGGCCCAGATCACAAAAAGCTGATCCTGACCCAAACTAAGGTTGTGAAGACTGACCAGACCCCAGTAGCTGTAAGTTAATTCAGTTTATGTGTTAATGAAGTGTTAGACGCAAGGGCGTTTGTTAATTGTGATATAAGCAGACTTTCATAAAGTAACCTGTCAGTCTGCCTGGTCATCTGTACCACTTGCCAAATTAATGAGCGCACTGTTCTCATACAGTATGAAAATGTTGTTCCCTTCCACATTGGCATTTCTTGTAAATTGTCCCGATGGAGTGCAAGATGAATAGCTTTCATATCTGTCTCTTTTCAGCAATTATCAAAGGAACTTTTATTTCTGCAGCCCTCCTATCTCAGTTAGTTGCTGAGGTAATACAAGGAAGGATTCAACTTATATTTCTGGGGAATTTGCAGGTTTTTATTCAACACTAACCAAACACATGGGGGAAACAAGGGAAACTGTCACAATGTGATAAAAGAAAGATGAAAGACTTGCATTTCACAACTCGGTTAAAGAAGTATTTTGAAGTATACTAGTTGTGTTCTGGGAAGCGTGGCAGGCAACTTACGCATGCAAACGGCAATGAGATGAATGACGAGATAAGTTGTTTTTGTGAAATTAAGATTGCAGGAAAAATATTGGCCAGGACACCAGGAAAATTCCCCTGCTCTTCAAAATACTGTCCAAAATCTTTCACACTTGGCTGAGAGGGTGGAATGGGGATTTGGTTGTGCATCCAATTTGGAAGACAGCACCTCTGAAAATGCAGCACTCCCTCAGTACATCCTTTGATTAGTGCAGTGGCCCATTTCTTTTAGAGCGCCATTCCAATGGGAGAAAAACATCTGGTTAATTGAATTAAAAATGAGTAACAACAAAAAGCAAAAGGTATCTTCACATCTGAATCATAATGGTCCTGGTTTCTCTTGAGATGGTTTGCATCTTGAGATGCCCACTGTTCCCTTCTCCAAGGCCATCCATTATGAACACCCAGGTTAAGAACAGCCAGAGTGATGGCCCATGGGCTCCACTCATCCTGGACCTACAAGCTACCTTTTTAGGCAGCTTCACAAGAAGATCCTTTGACCTGCCCGCCCCACTCTGCACCAGGCAGCCACGTGTAACTCAGAAGTTAAAGAATAACCCCTTCAAGGACTGTGATCTTTCATCCAGAGTATGAAAGTAGGGCTGTGGACTCACCCCACTTGTGTGCCAGATAACATTTGTCCAACAATCAGTATTACTGAAACAGATAATCTAGTCATTTTTCTCATTGCTGTTTGTGGAAACTTGCCGTGTGTAAACTATCCGCTGCATTTCCTGCACGTGGCAGCTCTTCAAAGTTAGTGCTTTGTTGACTGTCATACTCGCTGACGTTGTGAATATAAAGACAGAAGTCCTTTTCTTGACATTGTTTTCTGGAGAGTTTCACCATTCTGATCAACTTTGCACTCTTTCTCTGTCAACCCCTTTATTTTGCATATTGAAGCAGTCTCAAGGTGTTCACTTGCGGAAGAATCCTGACCCTACGTACCGATGTAGCTACAGACCACGACAGCCTGCAGTGTCTGCGGCACCACCCCGCATGCCATCCAGGAGCGAGCAGGCACAGTCGGGTGCCTCAGCCAAACATGCCAAGCAGAGTCAAGAAAACATTTTCCCTTGCAAGAAGTGTGGGAAGTAAGTTGGGGATTTATGTGTTGAAGGCTAAGGTGTTAGGTGTTATGAACTATGCTGTCTTCATTCCCCATGAGGAAGGGGTAAAATGTGCCAAGACAGGTTGCTGCCTGGTGCTTCAGCCAAGGGGTCACTCCGCAAACATAAGTTAGTGCACTGACCAATTACAAGTTGCATTGCAAGGGATATGAGCCAAATGCAGGCAAATGGGATTTGGTCAGCATGAGTGAGTTGGACCGAAGGGTCTGTTTCTGTGCTGTATGACTCTATCACTAAAGGACCTGTCAAGGCTCACCTCAGTCCTCCTGGCATTTCTGTCTTCTCAGGGGTGAGGTAGCAATCAACAAAAGCCCATAATAGATCACTAAAATAGGAAGAGTCCTTTCAGACCCTTGAGCCTGCTCTGTGATTGAGTTTGATCATAGTTGATCTGTACCTCAAGTGCATGTAATTTTTTTGGCTCCACCTAACACAATCCAAAGATCTGTCCTGAGAATTCCAAGTGATCCACGCAGCTTTTTGAGGTGGAGAATTCCAGAATTCCCTTTAGGAAAATGTCTGGGGTATTTCTGGCTGACTCTAAAAGGGAAAGATGCCACCTTGGTCAGTAGCTGTGTTCTGAGTCTAACCTCTGATCTGATCTTTCCATTCCAGGGTTTTCTTCAAAGTGAAGAGTCGGAGTGCACACATGAAGAGCCACAGTGTCCAGGAGAAGAAGCAAAGGGAGGCGGAGCTGAGGAGTCGTGTTACGGCGGACGAGCAGAGAGAGGAGCAAGAGAAGTACGATGATTATTCCGATAACTACCAGGATGAGTAAAGATGGAGAAGAGATCAGGTGCGCCTCAACAGTCTGCAAATCTCAACAGGACTCGCCTGTTGGCCATAGCCTCTCTGGGAAGCTTTGTCTGTATCTCTTTGTGATCATTTCTTCCCCATCCCTGGCCTCATAAACAGAGAAGTGGGGATAGTATGTTTTTTAGGGCTGTTTCAGGCCAGTTGCAGAGCAGGTGGTTCGCTGAAGTAACAGCAGTGTTGGCAAACAAAGGTTACTTGTTGGAAAATCTTATGCACTTTTTCTCAATTGTGTCTGCTTGATGGAACATTTCCCTTCACCCGCCCTTCCCCTTTACATTTACGGTTGCACAACAGATTTTCTGCACAGATTGAAAGATTACTCGGAAGCAGTGTTGCACATTTGTTAAGTATGGAATTGATGAATCTTATTGTTGCTCAGCAGAAACAGGCTTGGAACATTTATTCCACTTAAAGGAATCACTGCATTTGTATTTTTGCATCACACTATACAAAATGACATTGCATGACTTTGGACTACAGTAATAGAGATGGACAACCATTACACACTGTCAGTTTAATGCAACCTAATTTACACAGTTAGGCTGTTCGAGTTTGGTACTTCATGTGAAATCTTACTGAAGATCTGATTTGAACGCTGGAGTCAGAGCTGCCTTGATCCTCAGTAACCTGTCCCTGATGATCTATGCCATTGTTTTAATGCACATCAGTGTTTATGAAACACACTGATAATCTACCGACCGTGGATGTGTTTTATTCTTTTGGACTCAAATCATTCAGCTTCCACAGTGCCCAGACCCAGGACAGTCAGGATGTGTTGTCTTCTCATCTGAGATTGTTGCCCTAGGAATGCACCATTGTGCAAGATACCAATTGATGTATGAGGTGAAGTGCTGGGGCCTTGAAATCTGTTACGTTCTTTCTCTGCAAGCAAGTTTGTAAGATTTACAGGGCTAGTAGCTGGGACTCATTTTCTATGGGTGTCATTTGCTTAGACCTGGAACTGCTGAAGATTCGTGCCTCAAGACTGGTTCCACTGGTATCATCAACCACGTAGCCTGGCCCTCACCTGCACTGTGCCACTGTCATAGAAGGAAGCCATTCTGCCCTTCACAGCTGCTGCAAGTTGCGAATCTTTCAGGCAAGCATAGGCCCTTTCAAAAATCATGACTGGCAAGTTACCAACTACCATAGGGATTTGTAATTTTCTTTGTTACCAGTTCTCATATTTTTAAATTACATTTCCTCGATTGGCATTTATTTGAAATGGATTATAATAAATTATAGCAGCTATGCTTCGGCTCCATTGCCGGCTCTGGTTGGATGTATTCCTGGAGGCACATGTCAAATATTCCCTCTCCCTGTAATTTTTATAATGGATTAACTAACTATAAATAGGGGCAGATGAAGAAAAAAGTGCAGATGTTTCCTTCATTTTTTTTGGAAGATTTTTCTCCCCGAGTTGATGGCAGCAGCTTCAAGGAGATTAATCCTTATTTTCCGGAGGCTTCAGAACTATTTTGAAGGTTGGCGTTCCCACGTATTTTAAGAAATACTGACACATCGCCACAAGTGCACAACCTTTCTTATTTGATATTTAAAAAAGAATTGGATTGGGTCATTTAGAGATTTCTGGGTATGCAACCCTTAAGATGGGAAATGTGTGGTCCTCTTAACCCTGCAACTTATTCACCCTTGAAAGCCGCTTTCACTTATATTGCCATTGTATATACAGCACAAAGAGTATCTTATATCATCTGGAGCTACAGCTATGGCTGTTGACATTGAATTTAGTAGCCTGTTTTACTGCGGGCTTTGTAAATATACCAAAAAATAACATTATTTATTCTTCCTATGGCTTATTTGATTTCTGTATAAACTTTATAAAGATTTATAAAGACTTTTAGTAAGGCTGGCCTATATAATTTTTTTTGTGAATGGTTTTGTACATTTTGGTTTCTTTTCTCCACCCCTGCCTTTTTTAAAGCTTATTTAAACCAGCTTATAATAGCAGGTTGGGACACCCTCATCACCTACTGAATACAGTCTTTCTGCAATGTAATATTTGTACTTTATTTTGTATCAACAATTTGAAGCTTTGTTTTACACAAGAGATTGTAAATATACCATTATTAAATGTAACTGCAGTTCAATTTTTAAAATAATTTGTTTTCTGTCGATAAGAGTAAAGAACATTCAAAGTCTGGGTGCTTTACAGCCAATATGTACATGTAAAGATTAACAAACCACAATATGATAATGAGCAAATAATCTGATATTGATTGAAGGATAAATATTTAATTAGGATAAATGCATTTTGGTAAAACAAACAAGGGCAGGATTTATACAAGTAATAATATGGCTGTGGGTAATGTTGTAGAACAAAGACCTAGGGGTTCAGGTACCAAATTCTTTGACATTTGTGTCACAAGCAGACCGGGTGGTTAAGAAGGCACTTAGCATGCTTACCTTCATTGCTCAGATCTTTGAGTTTAGGAATTGGGATGTCACATTGAGATTGTACAGGATGTGGGCGAGGCTTCTTCTAGAGTACTGTGTCCAGTTCTGGTCACCCTGTTATAGGAAGGATATTATTAAGCTGGGGAGGGTTCAGAAAAGAGTTAGCAGGATGTTGCTGGGAATGGAGGGCTTGAGTTATAAGGAGAGGCTGGATAGACTGTGACTATTTTTCACTGGAGCGTAAGAGGTTGAGGGGTGACCTTTATAGAGGTTTATAAAATCATGAGGGGTGTAGATCAGGGGAATGGTAGGTGTCTTTTCCCTAGGTTGGGAGATTTAAAGACTAGGGGTTACATTTTAAGTTGAAGGGGGAAAGATTTAAAAAAGACATGGAGCAACTTTTTTATATCGAGTGTTTCACGTGTAGAGTGACCTTCCAGAGATAATGGTGGATGTGGGTACAGTTACATTTAAAAGACATTTTTTGATAAGTACATGAATAAAAAAATGTCTGAAGGGATATGGGCTGAGCACAGGTAGGTGGGACTAGGTTAATTTGGGCTGCTCGTCTTCAGACACTTCCAGGTGATATTTTACATCTTCTGAGAAAGGAAATGGGGCTTCATATTAATAGAACTTGTAGTCAACCTGTTTCAATGCAACTACAACCCAGGCATCTACCCAACAATATGAAAAATTACCCAGGTTTGTCCTGTATGCTTTATCAGTTACTGCCCATCAGTCCATCATCACTCTTCCAATGATACAGTGCATCAAGCAGCGCATGTTCAGTAATCATCTGCTCACTGACGCTCAATTTGGGTTCTGCCAGTGCTACACAGCTCCTGACTTCATTAATCCAAACATGGGCAAATGAACTGTACTGCAGAGATAAGGTGCAAGTGACTGCTTTTGACAGCAAGGCAGCAACTGATGATTCATAGTATCAAGGAGGCTGACTGAAACCGGACACAATGAGAATTTGGGGGAAAATACTCTGCTGGTTGGAATGGAAAGTGTTTTATTTGTGAATGGGATGTGAGTAGCACAGGCTAGGACAACATACGTTCCCTAACCTAACTGCCCTTAAATGTAGTGGTTGTTGGAATTCAATAATTTTAGCCCCATAACATTGCAGCAGTGGTTTTTCAGGGCAGCGTCTTAGGCCCAACCATCTTTTAGCTGCTTCATCAATGACTTTCCCATTAGATATTGGTGATTTTCTAATGTTTGCATAAGCTGAATACCAGTTACTACTCCTCTGAGTAAAGCAGTCCTGTCCATATGCAGCAGTAACTGGACCATACCAGTTAACTGTAATACTGTTAATATGAAGCCTCATATCCTTTCCCAGAAGATGTAAAATATCACCTGGAAGTATCTGACGAGGAGCAGCCCAAACTAAACTAGACTTATAAGTGACAGTAATATGTCGGTCACACAAATGCTACAAGGTAATGACCATCTCCAAACATGACATAATCAAAGGATCTGACCTTGATATTCAATGGCATCATCATCACTGAATTCCTCACTTTCAGCATCCTGACGGTTTCCCTTGAATTGAACCCGAAACTGGACTCGCCATATAAATACTCTGTCAAAGCAGCAGGTCAGAGGTTAGGAATCCTGTTGCAAGTAACTCATCTCCTGACTCCCTAGAGTCTGTCCATCATCAATGAGGTAGAAGTCAGCAGTGTGATGGAATATTCCCCACTTGACTGGATGAGTGAAGCTAACAACGTTCAAGAAGCTTGATACAATCCAAGACAAAGCTATCTGCTTGATTGGCACCAAATGCCCAACTCTCAAGATTCTGTCAGTGGCAGCAGCATATGACATCTACAATGCAACTTAATGTAACTGACCAAGGTTTCTTTACAGTACCTTTAAAATCCCCATGACCACTTCCACCTAGAAGGACAAGGGCAGCAGGTACACGGGAACATAACCAACTGCAAGTTGCCCTCAAAGCCACTCACCACCCTGAATTGAAAATATACTGCCAATTCCTTCAATGTCACTAGGTCAAAATCATGGAACTCCCTCCTTAATGGCATTGTGGGTGTCACTGTACCCCAAGGTCATAGAGTAATACAGCATGGAAATGGGCCCTTCAGCCCCATCTGGTCCATGCTGATCATGGTGCCCACTCAGCTAGTTCCAATTGCTCCATATCCCTTTCCATCCATGTACCTAACCAAATGCTTTTTAAATGTTGCTATTGTACCTGCCTCAACCATTTATGGCAGCTCATTCCATATACGCACCACTGTCTGCATGAAGAAGTTCCCCCTCAGGTCCTTCTTAAATCTTCCCCCTCTCACCTTAAACCTATGCCCTCTAGTTTTCAGTTCCCCATCTCTGTGGAAAAATGACTATATGCATTGATCCTACCTATGCTCCTCATGATTTTATATACCTCAATAAGGTCACCCCCTCCATCTCCTACATCCCAAGGAATAAAGCCCTATCCTGGTCAACTTGTCCCGATAATTCAGGCCTACTAGTCCTGGTAACATCCTCGTAAATCCTTTTTACACACTTTCCAGTTTAATTATGTCTTTCCTATAAAAGGGTGACCAAAACTTTACACAATACTTCAAGTATGGCCTAACCAAGGACTTGTACAAAAGTAACATAACATCCCAACTCCTATACTCAATGCCTCAACTGATGAAGGCTAGCATTCCAAATGCCTTCTTCACCACCCTGTTTACCTGTGACACTGCTTTCAGCGATCTATGTACTTGTACTCCTAGGTCCCTCTGTTCTACAACACTTGTCAGGACCTTACATTTATTGTATAAGTCCCACTTTGGTTTGACTTTCCAAAGTGCAACAATTCACACTGCAGCTCTATAGCAATTCTAAAAATCAGCTCACTACCACCATCTCAAGGGCATTTAGGGATGGTTGATGAATGCAGGCCCAGTCAGAAATATCCACATCCCATGAAGAAATGCAAACCAATGAGGATAGTAACAGACTTCGGGGTGGGGGGGGTGCGGTCTAATTGGAGAGAAATGGATATAAACATAACAGATGAAATTTAATGCAGAGAAGTGGAAAAATGATTACATTTGGCAGGAACAATGACCAGAAACAATATAACCAAAAAGGTACAGTTTTGAAGGCATTTCATGAACAGAAAGCTGGGGGTATGCATATACAATATGCAGCAATGACAAGTTGGCAGGAATAAAAATTTCATAAACAAAAATGTTGAATCTTTATATAATTCTGAACACCACTCTTTGTAAGAATGTCAGGCCTCAGAGAAGCTGTAGAGGAGACTAGAATCTCAATAAGGACGAGGGCTACAGTTATGTGGAGAGATCAGAGGAACTGGGCCTAAAGCAAAAAACTGCAGATTTTGGAGATCTTTGTTCTGAAGAAGTCACATTGGACTTAAAGTGCTGACTCTGTTGCTCCGTCCACAGAAGGTGCCAGGCCTGCTGAGTTTCTCCAGCACTTTGTTTTTATTAATGGAGAAGCTGAGGTGTTTTCCATAAGACCATAAGACATGGGAGCAGAAATAGGCCACTCAGCCCATCAAGTCTAATCCGCCATTCAGTAATAATCCTCAATGCCACTTTCCTGTCTTTTCCCCAATACCTTTGATTCCCTTACTGATGATACTCTACGTTTACTTACTATGCACAGTTCTGATGTCACACTCAAAATAAACGAGGCAATCAGCACAGATTGCACCGTGCAGGTTACGTTTGTGCTGAGGTTAATGATTTGTTCATCAGATTACATGCAAAGTCTCAGCACGAAAGTAACCAAACTGAGACAGCATCCAGAGTATTGTGGTAAGGTTTCCTTGTATTGCATCTGCCTGGAATAGTGGAATTCTAATGTTAAAAATGGGTGATGGAACAAATCTCATCAAAAGACTGTAGCCTTGGCTGTCGGTGAAACGAACACCCCAAATGGAAATCTGCATGCTCTCTAACTCTCACACATATGACTTGATAACAAGTGATGTTTATGTAGAACTCTCATATATGACTTCTACATAAACATCACTTGTTATCAAGCTGCAATGTCACTTATGAAGAAATTATTTTTGAACTCGTGATTCATTGTTTTACAAAAAGGTAGCGTTTATTTATTCATTGAGCAAGTCTTACTATTTTCCACTTAATATTTCTTTTTCATTTTTCTTTTGAGTTCAACCCAGGTGATTTAGTTTATTCCCCACTGAAAGGAAGACTCCAAGTTTTCTGCTAATGACCTGCATGGGGTGTTTCTCCCTCAATCCACATCCCAATGGGTACAAAATCAACTTTGACTTGATGCCATTCTTTTCACCTAATAGGTTGTCCAATGGCAAAACTTGAATCTGTCCAGGGTGAACGGGAAACAGTCAAAACATCCTGAAGCAGTGTGCTGTATCATCAACATATGGATGACGTTTGTCTCAAGTCTAATGATTTCCTGTCAGTTTTTTTAAGTAATAACAAAATAACTAATTGTACTTTTAAAAAGTAAATCTTGATCTGCCAGGAGTTGATGGGTGATGGACAGACACCAGACAGATGTAAAACAAAACTTTCAATATCTACCAAGCAGAATGGAGGTTAGTATCAGGAGTCTCTAAATTTTGATCTTCTATGTTATGTGTAGGAATAATCTAGGCATGAGATTGAAAACCAGTGAAATACAAAACCACATTTAATGTACTTAAGCAAGTGAACTTGATTTAGGTCAATAGAGGAGATTGGTGTCAGGGGTCAACAATGAGGCAGTCTTTCCTGCTAGGACTCTTTGCAGGATTCTTTGTGCTACAAATATCATATCTGGAAGATATCTGATCATAGCGATTCTGCTGGAATGTGCAGAAAACTTTAGGAAAGGAAGAGTCCCAGCTCAGAGAATCTAGCTCAGAATCTATAAACCAAACCGAGCTCAGTTTAGGAAGTCAGAAATTAAACAACACCAGGTTATAGTCCAACAGGTTTACTTGAAATCACAAGCTTTTGGAGCACTGCTGAGAAAGTTTGTGTTTCAAATAAACTCGTTGGACTATAACCAGGTGTCATGTGACTTCTGACTTTGTCCACCCCAGTCCAACACCAGCACCTCCACATCATTTAGCAAGAAACAGAGGTGGTCATAAGGCATCTGAGGGGCCAAGGTACACAGCTTGTCAAAATTCAAAAAGAGGTCCAGAAAGTAATCAAAAAGGACAATTAAATGCTGACTTTCATAGCTAGTGGAATGAAAAGGGATAGTAATCATACCTCAGCTTTGACAAATCCTTTATATAACATACTGAAAGCAGTTTTGGGCACCACACCTTGGAAAGAAAACATTGGCCTTGGAGGGAATGCAGTGTAGATTTACTCAAATGACACCTAGACTCCAAAGGTTAAGCTAGGAGGACAGATTGCATAAAGTTGGTTGTATAACTTGGAATTTAGAAGGATAAGGATGTGGTTGACCTTTTCAAGATATGAAGCAGATTAGATAGGGGATATTAGGAGGAAGTTTCCACTACTGCAGCGTCTATAGGGGAAGGGTTGTTACTGAAAAATTAGGGCCAGACCTTTCAGGGATGAAATTAGGAGATAGCTTTTCACACAGAGTGCAAGGTTTCAACTGTCCTCCCCACACAAAAATCTACATTAGATCAATTGTTAATTTTAAAATGAAGATAAATAGACTTTTGCCTTCCAAATGTGATTTTTTTTGTGGGATGTGGTCATTGTTGACCAGTCAGCATTTATTGCCTGTCCCTTGTTGCCCTTCAGAAGTTGGTGGCGAGTTGCCTTCTTGAACCACTGCAGTCCATGTGCTGGAGTAGACCCACAACCCCTTAGGAATAGAATTCCAGGATTTTGACCCAGTGACAATGAAGGTACAGAGATATATTTCCAAGTCAGGATGGTGAGTGGCTTGGAGGGCAGCTTGGAGGGCAACTTGCAGGTGGTGGTGTTCCCATGTATCTGTTGCCCTTGTCCTTCTACTTGGAAGTGGTTGTGGGTTTATAAGGTGCTGTTTGAGGATATTTGGAGAATTTCTGCAGTGCATCTTGTAGACAGTAGCAGTAGTGTATATTGAGTGTTGATGTTGGAGGGAGTGGATGCTTATGGATGGAGTGCCAGTCAAGTGGCTTGCTTTGTCCTGGATGGTGTCGAGCTTCTTGAGGGTTGTTGGAGCTACACCCATCCAGGCAAGTGGGGAGTATTCCATCACACTCCTGACTTGTGCCTCGTAGATGATGGACAGGCTTTAGGGAGTCAGGAGGTGAGTTACTTGCTGCGATATTCCTAGCATCTGACTTGTTCTTGTAACCACTTTATTTACGTGACAAGTCCAGTTATACTTCTGCTCGGTGGTAATGCCAAGGATATTAATAGTGGGGAATTCAGTGATGGCAGCACCATTGAATGTCAAATGGCAATGGTTAGATTGTCTTTTATTTGAGATGGCCATTGCCTGTCATTTGTGTGGCACAAATGTTACTTGCTACTTGTTAGCCCAAGCCTTGGATATTGTCCAGGTCTTGTTGCATTTGAACTCGGACCGCCTCAGTATCTAAGGTGATTTGTAGGGTGCTGAAAATTGCACAATCATCAGCGATCATGCCCACTTCTGATCTAATGATGGACGGAAAGTTGTTGATGCAGCAGCTGAAGATGGTTGGGTCAAGGACACTATCCTGAGGAACTCATGCAGTGATGTGCTGGAGATAAGATGATTGACCTCCCACAACCACAAGCATCTTCCTATGTATTAGTTCTGACTCCAACTAAAGGAGATTTTGCCACCGCTATCTGTTTATTTCTATTTTGTTAGGGATTCTTGATGCCACACAAATGTGATCTTGAAGTCAAGGTCTGTCATTCTCACCTCACCTCTGGAATTCAGCTCTTTTGTCCATGTTTGAACCAAGACTTCATGAAGTCAGGAGCTGAGTGGCCCTGGTGAAGCACAAACTGGACATCACTGAGCAGGTTATTGCTGAGCAGGTTCCATTTGATAGCACGGTTGATGACACCTCATCATTTTACTGATGATTGAGAGTAGATTGATGGGATGGTAATTGGCTGGATTGGATTTGTCCTGCTTTGTGTATAGGACATTTAAAGGCAATTTTCCACATTGTCAGGTAGAGAGCTTGGCTAGGGGAGTGGCAGGTTCTCAGGAACAATTCTTCAGTACTATTGCTGTAATGTTGTCATGAATTCTTAATTCTAGGCATTTTTTATTGAATTCAAATTCCACCACATGCCGTGATGGAATTTGAACCTTGTTCCCAGAGCATTAGCTGAGTTTCTATATTAATAGTCTAACAATAATACAATGAGGCCATCATCTCCCTGTATTTACAGGTATGGGACAAATACAAACAAAAGCAAAATGCAGTGGATGCTAGAGATCTGAAATAAAAACAGAAAGTGCAGGTGAAATTCAGCAGGTCTGGAATTATCACTGGAGAGAGAAACAATCAATATTTCGAGTGGAATCTGACTTCTTCAGAAATGAAGACAGCTGTAAAAGTAATGGGTCTTATGCTGTTGAAAAAGGTGGGGAGAGAAACATTTAGAACATGTAAGAGAGGGCAAGTTAGCTTAGAAATAAAAGGTGTCACAGAACAAAAGGATTAAGGGAGTGGTGAAGGATAGATTCAGTGTAAGTGCTAATAGCAGAACATAAGTCAGCTGTGACTGGAAGCAACAACATGATACAGACACAGGGGGGTACTGAATCACAAAAAAAGGGTGGACAGTGTTCATGGTCTGATATTGGTAACTCATGGTTGAACCCAAAAGGCTGTGGAGTGGAAAAGGAGGTGCTATTCCTTCCTCTTACTTCACCCAGCCACTCTCTTTGCTTTTTGTTCTGAAGGAGCATCACATGGACTCAAAACATTAGCTCTGTTTCTCCCTCCACAGATGTGAATATACGGAGTTAGATTACAGAACATTCATTATTTCTGCATTGTATTGGTCTTCCTTTTTCAGCCCCCAAAAATTCTTTTCCTCTCTTAATACTAATCTGCTACCAGCTATTTTCAACTAGACAAAGTTGCAAAACAGTCTTATATAACAGGAAAAGGAAGAATGACTTGGGGGAATGACAAGGAATTTCAGTAGTGTAATGAGGAACTTGGATGCCGCAGAGAAATGTTTTAGCTCAATGTTAGCACTCTCATCTCAGAGTTGCAATTGGTTCAAGACTCATTCAGGACACTTAAGCTAACACTCCAGTACCATACTGAGAGTCTGCTGCCCTTTTGGAGGTATACTGCACCACCTTTTGGATGAGACATTAGCCAAGGCCCTGATTGGCCTCTCAGGGGATGTAAAAGATCTATGGCACATTTTGAAGATCAGGGAAGTTCTTCCTAGTGTCTGGGCCAACATTTATTCCTCAACTAAACTCAATAAAAAGCACATTGTTTGGTCATTATCACATTGTGCACAGCAAGCTCCCAGCAGACTGGTTGCTGTGTTTCATACATTACAACAGTGACTACATTTCAAAAGTGCTTAATTGGCTGTAAAGAGTTTTGATACAGCCCGAAAATGTGAAGGGTACAATGTAAACACACATGCTTTCTAAATAAAAGCGGCACTGCTTAAGGGTGTAGCAAAAAATCAATGGTATCAATGATTCCGGATGTCGAGATTCTGTATAGCAGGCTGGAGGGGCCAAATTGTTTACTCTTATTCCTATTTTATTTCTGTTCCAATGTTCTTAATATTCAACCGAAGATAGCTGTGAAAATGCAGATTGAGCAATAATCGTCTAAATCATAGCCACCAACCCAGAAAACAAGCAAAATGGATCAACAGATTCATAGAACCAGTATACAGAACAGGCCCTTTGGCCGAGTGAGTCTGTACCATCAAAGTTACCTAAATCTGCACAAGTCCCCCTATCCAACACTAGGCCCATAGCCTTGAGTATTAAGCGATTTCAAGTGTTCATCCAAGCACTTTTCAAAGGTTGTGAGGTTTCCCACCTCAACCACAGTCCCAGACAATTCATTCCAGACCCCTACCACCCTCTGGGTGAAAAAGGTTTTCCCTCAAAGTCCCCTCTAAACATCCTCCCTTTCACCTTAAAATTATGCCCTTTTGTTATTGATCCTTTGATTAAAGGGGAAAAGCTGCTTTCTACTCACCCTGTCCACGTCTCTTATAATCTTATACAGCTCAATGTGGTCCACTCAGTCTTCTCTGCTCCAAAACAAAAACAATGCAAACTTATACAGCCTTTCTTTATAGCTAAGGTCCAAGTAAAAAAAAAATTAAAATCTATCCCCCAGGCCCCAAATCAGCCATGAGCATGGAAATACGTTGGACTGAGATTGCAATGAAACACTTGTTACGTCAGCTGTGGAATAACTAACATTCAATACTTCGATAAGGAAAAAAACCCTAAACACAAAAGTGCAGCATGCAGCAGATGTGATATGCAATTATTCAAAGGGAATATGACTCTTGAAGGCAGGAAGTTTAATTTCTGTTGAGATCTGGAAGCTTGCCCATTTCCAGTAAATTCCAGAAACTTTGTGCTGTTTATTTGGCACACTTTCTGTAAGTTTGCAATTGAGTCTTTCAAAGTAATAAAAAAAAATTCCCTGTAAGAAACATAAACACCTAAAACAGACCCACCACTAATAGACACTGAGAAGACCATCCTAGTATGTGGACTGAATTCTAACTACAGAGAGACCAAAAAAAAAACTGACTTCCTGACTGCACTGGAATTGACGCTAAAGAGCAACAGACTCACGCAGGAAATACAACAGACCATCAGACAGACGATAGTCCCAACACTGAGCAGAAAAGGTAATTGGAACACATTTAACACAGAAGAAAGACTGGAAAGACTCAAGAAAGACAGAAACATTGTAACCTTACCGGCGGACAAAGGACACATGACAGTAATCCTTAATAGAGCCCAATATATTGAGAAAGCTAACACACTACTAGCAGATACCAACACCTACCAACATATGGTGACAGACCCACCACCACAGTTAGAGAACCGGATTACAACAATCCTGAAGAAATTACATACTCAGGAGATATCAGCAAGATAGACTACCAAAAAAGGAAGCCAAAGGGATCCAAATCACCCCGCTTCTACACAATCCCTAAGGCATCCAAGCCAGGGGTGCCCTCAGACCCACTGTCTCACTACCAGGTACACCAACATATAGACTAGCCAAAGAACTACAATTGAAACTGAAATACTTAGTTGACAACACTACCTACTCCATCCACTCCTCCTAAAAATTCCTCAACATGATCAAGGATATCAGAATGGAAGAGAACAAGATAACGATATCCTTCAACGTAACAGCACCATTTACATCCATAAACATCAACCTAGCCAAAGAGACAATTGGCACACTGCTGGATGAATCAGGAAGGCAGGCACCCCACGACACTGACAGCATCAACAAGGACAGAAACTGCTGGATCTGTGCCTCACAACTCATTTCACCTTCAACGACCATATATTCAAACAAATCAATGGAACACCAATAGGATCCCCAATAGCAGGACTGATTGAAGAAGCAGTAACGCAAAGATTAGAACAGACAGCGCTCCCCACTATACAACCCAAACACTGGATCCACTATGTAGATGACACTTTTGTGATTATCAAATGCGCAAGACTAGAAGAAACCCACTGACACGTAAACAACATCCCCACCGGAATAAAATTCACAAAAGAAGAAGAGAACAATAACCTTCCTGGACATAATGGTAGAATGTAAGAACAATGGGAAACTCCAGACCAACATATAAAGAAATACCACACATATGGACCAGATACTTAATTACACCAGCAACCACCCCAACACCCATAAACAGAGCTGCATCAGGACATTATTCAAAGAAGCCACAACACACTGCAGCAACCCAGAATTGTGCAAAGCTGAACAGGAGCACTTACATGGAGCTTTTTAAAGGAATGGATACCCAAAAAGCACAATCCATCGTTACCTCCGAGACAGACCACAACAAGAAGACACAACAGGTCCAGACACACTAGTCACCCTACCGTACATCAGAGGCATATCAGAGATGACCACAAGACCACTCAGGCCCATAGGTATCAGGGTAGCTCACAAACCAACAACCACTCTGCAACAGCTACTGATGAACATAAAGGATCCCATAACCACAACCATTAAAACGTAACATACAAAATACCATGCAGGGACTGTAAGAAACATTGCATTGGCTAAACTGGAAGAAAACTGATAATAAGTATACATGAACACCAACCAGCCACCAGTTCTCAATGGTCTCAATACACACGGGCAAAGAAAGACCATATATTCAAACAAATCAACGGAACACCAATAGGATCCCCAATAGCAGGACTGATTGAAGAAGCAGTAACGCAAAGATTAAAACAGACAGCGCTCTCCACTATACAACCCAAACACTGGGTCCACTATGTAGATGACACCTTTGTGATTATCAAATGCGCACGACTAGAAGAAACCCACTGACACATAAACAACATCCCCACCGGATTTGACCAGGACAACACATCCATAATAGCACAAGCCAAACTGAGACATGCCAGGGAATTCCTGGAGTTTTGGCATTTCAACCAGAACTCCATCAACAAACACATTGAACTGGACCTGATATACAAACCGCTGAAAAAAAGAACCAGAAGTGATGCGAACCACCTCAGCAAACCGAAGCATATAAATAACAAGCGGGACAAAACACCAACGCTTCACCGGAGGAGCACTAACGATGTTATCTAGCAGGGTGATGAAACATCTGCAATCAAATACAGTGGCTCGGCAAGCAAGTCTTCAACCTCCCTCCACAACCTGAGTTACAAATCTTCTCAAAAACTTTAGAAACATAAACAGTTTAACAATGGAAATAAATAAATAGATTTACAAACCTCGATAATAAGAGATAATAAGGTGTGGAGCTGGATGAGCTCAGCAGGCCAAGCAGCATCTTAGGAGCAGGAAAGCTTGACGTTTCAGGCCTAGACCCTTCATCAGAAATTTTAACCCCACTGCGAAGCCCCTTTACAAACCTCGAATATTTTTACAGGATGCTTAAAGTGAAAGGATCAAAAGTAACATTTCCTTTAAAATTTAGTTGTGCATGACCTTATTTTGATCACTTGAATGTTGTTCCTTTGTTTAAGAATAGGAGGATAATTCAGGAAATTACAGGTTGATGAGCCATATGTCAGTGGCAAGAAAATCATTGGAGAAGATTCTTAAGGATAGGATTTACTCACATTTGGAAAAATATGGACTTATTGGCAATAGTTAGCATGGTTTTGAGAGGGGGAGGTCATGTCTTACAAATTTTATCGTGTTATCTACATGGACTTCAACAAGGCCTTTGACAAGCTTCCTCATGGCAGGCTGATACAGTAGGTCAAGTCACATGGGATTCACAGTGAACTGTTAAGACGGATATAGAATTGGCTTGGTCACATAAGACAGAGAGTAGTGGTGAAAGGTGTTTTTCTGGCTAGAGATCTGTGACCAGTCTGCAGGGATCAGTGCTGGGACCCCTGTTGTTTGTCATATACATAAATATTTTGGAGGGGAATGTAGGTAGTTTGATTAGTAATTCAGCAGATGACACAAAGGTTAGGGGAGCTGAGAATTGTGAGCAGTATTGCCAGCAGAGACAGCAGGATATAGATGGGCCGGAGACTTGAGTAGAGAAATGGCAGATGGAATTTAATCCGGACAGATGCAAGTTGATGCATTTTGGAAGGTCTAATGTAGGAGGGATGTACACAATAAATGGCAGAAATCTTAGAAGTATTAACGTACAGAGGTATCTAGGCGTACAGATCCACAGTTCCATGAAAGTGGCAACACAAGTGGGTAAGGTGGTCAAGAAAGATATGGCATGATTGCCTTCATTGGTTGAGTTACAGACCATAAAAATTGGCAAGTCATGTTGCAACTTTAGTTCGGCATACGGCTTTAGTTCGGCCAGATTTGGAATATTGCATATAGTCCTGGTTGCCATACTAGAAGGATATGGAGGCTTTGGAAAGGGTACAAAAAGGGTTTACCAGGATGTTGCTTGGTTTGGAGTATTAGTTATGAGGAGACATTTGACAAACTTAGTTTGTTTTCACTTGAACTTGGAGACTGAGGGGTGACCTGATAGAAGTTTACAAAATTATGAGAGGCACGAATAGAACAGAATCTTTTTCCAAGGGTAGAAATGTTAATTGCTAGGGGATTACTATAGATCTAAGGTAAAAGGGGGCAAATTTAAAGGAGATTGTGAGGCAAATCCTTTTACACAGGAGTTGGTAAATGCCTGGAATGCACTGCCAGAGGTGGTGATAGAAGAGATATAGTAGCAATATTTAAGAGGCATTTTGACAGATATGTGAATAGGCAAGGAATAGAGGAATATGGACCACATAGAGGCAAAAAATTTTTGTTTTAGAAAGTCATTGTGTGTTGGCGTAGGCTTATTGGGCCAAAGGACCTGTTCCTAAAATGTACTGTTCATTTTTCTTTAAACTATTTTGTGCACGTGGTCTTTATCAGAAGTTTTGTGTGGTACCTCGTAGGCTGCTACACAACTGTCGAAAGTGTGGAAAGGAACAGTCATAGTCACAGAAATCCATCGCGTCCATGCCAATCAGAAACAACCACTTAGCTACTCTAATCCCATTTCCCAGCGCTTGGCCTTGGCATGGCAACTACACATCTAAATACTTCTTAAATGTTATGCATATTTATGCTTATACCAGCCTTACAGACAGTGAGTTCCAGATTCCACTACCCACTGGATGAAAATGATTTTCCTCAAATCCCATCTAAATCTTCTGCCCTTACCTTAAATATATGTCCCCGGTCATTAATCTCTTCATTAATGGAGAAAGTTTCTTCCAGGCTACCATACCTATGCGCTTCATTTTGTACATCTCGGTCATGTCCCCTCCCAATCTCCTCTGCTTTAAGGAAAACAACATCAGTCTACTCAATCTCTCTTCATAACTGAAACTTTCCAGGCAACAACCTGGTAAATCCACTCTGCATCTCTCTACTGCTATCGCATCCCTCCTAGAATGTGGATGCCAAAACTGGAAGCAATACTACAGCTGTGACCTAACCAATGTTTTATGCAATTCTAGCATATCCTCCCTGCTCTTAAACTCTGTGCCTCAACTAATAAAGGTGAGTATTCCTTATGCATTCTTAACCATTTTATCTACCTGTCCTATTACCTTAAGAGACTGATGTACATGCACGCCAGGATCCCTCTGATCCTCAGTGTTTCCTAGGGTCCTGCCATTCATTTTATATTCCCTTGCCTTGTTTCTCCTGCCCAAGTGCATAACTGCACATTTATCTGGATTGAATTCCATTTGCCACCAATCAGCCCATCTGTATCCATTAGTAGTTTTCACTATTTACCACCCCACCAATTTTGCATCATTTGTAAATTTATTTATGAGCTCTGTCATATAAATGCACTGAGCATCCATAGACTATTGCCTGTAAAAATTTCAATGCTGTGCTGTATTGAGGTATTGCGGTATTGTTGGATGCAGTTTTGTTGCTGAAATATCACAGCGAGATCCTATCTGCCTATTGAGCTGTATCTACAGAATCATGGCACTACTTGAAATGGAGTGTCCTCTGCTGTTCTGGCCAACATCTAACTGCCATATGACACTGAAACAGATTGACTTGGCCTTTAACTTACTGTTATCCACAAATTATGTTAAAGACAACACATAGCAACAAAGCACTTCACAAATCTATATGAATGCAAGTTCCTTCCATCTTCATATGACTGGAAGTATATTCCCTTTATCTCTGCCCTGGTTATACTTATTCTCATTGCCTTTTCCTGGGACTGCACAAAGAGCAAATAAGAGGCAAGGAGAAAGGCAAAGAATTCCTAGCTCCCTGATATGTGAAACTCAAATCGTACTCCCCACTGCAACCCCCCTCCTCCAATTCAGAATGCTATTGTTACTCCTGGTGCTACCATTCTCATTCCAATTGACTTGGAATCATTCTTTTATTCCTTTACCTTCCCAACAATATAGAATTTGAAAGATCGTAGTGGCTTACAGCACAGAGGAGGCCTTTCAGCCCATGTCTGTTTTGGCTTTTCGAAAGAGAAGTTATAGTTGATCCAACAATTCTTGTTTTACTTTCTGCAACACTGTGAGTTCCTCATTTCCAATTACCTTTCCAACATTCTGTTAAAACTATTTCTGGAATGAGCTTCCAGGTAGTGTAGTCCTAATCCTGACATTGTGAATCTATGATCTCATGTTGCTGACCCATTTGCCCAGTTCAAATATGATGGGTTGAATGGCCTCCTTCTACCCTCATGACAATTCTGTGATTCTATAGGGAACATTCTTTTTCCATGTTTTCTCAATTAAAACTTTTCCTCGCATTAAATGTCTCTACTAGATCAGTGCTTAACCAAGGAAAAGAGTGCTAACGTTTTTAACCTCTCCTTGTAAGTCTCTAGTCGCAGGTTACCTCTCATGAACCTTCCCCAATACTCTTTCTTCATACCATTGCTGCAGTGTGGTGCCTGAATTTTTATATTCTATTCTTCTGTTTATAAACCAAAGTGGTCCAAATGTATTTTCAAACATTTTATCAATTTGCTTATTCGATCTTAAAGGATTGTGTCTGTGCTCATCTAAACTTCTCAAAATTGTGACATTTATTGTCTTGCCATAATGTCTTTTGAAAATGCACTACCATCACAATTCCCTGCATTTAACTCATCTGTCACACTTCTGCCCAATTCACCATCCTGTCACTCAAAGACTACAATAATCCATGTCATGAACAATTACCTTACAACATTTCATATCATTTATAAAACCTTATAAAACTGGTCTCTACACCGATGTCTAGGTCATTTATAAATTAACTGAAATAAGCAATGGATCCAAAACTGATTCCTGAGGAACACCACCACAAATCACTTCCCAGTCTGAAAAACACCTATCACTCATTAATCTCCTGCTTCCTGTCACTGAGCCCAATTTATATTATATTGCCATTTTCTCCTTCGTTCTACTTTGTCGAATGCCTTCTAAAAGTCTATATGAACAACATATACCTTGATCAGCCCTCTCTATCGCCTCTCAAAGAGTTTAATCAAATTCATTAGACATTATTTGCCTTAGTAAATCCATGCTGGCTCTCATTTGTTAACCAGTGACTTTCTAAAGGCAAGTTTATTTTGTTCTTGGCAACGATCAACTTCTGGAGGTGCCAATTACTTCAGTTGGTGAGACAACTAGTGTATAGTTTAGAATAATGGTAACTGCCCAGGCTTCAATTCCTGGTCTGACCGAGGAAGTCTTGAGGCCTGCTTCCTCACCCCATCCAATAGTAAAATCACGTTATAAGCTATAGTTCAGTAAACCTTGGATAATTAAGAATGTTCAGCAGGTCTGGCAGCATCTGTGAAGGCAAAAACAGAGTTAACGTTTTGGGTCTGGTGACCCTTCCTAAGAACTGCTGAGCTTTTCCAACAACTTTGTTTTCGTTCCTGATTTACAGCATCCGCAGTTCTTTTGGTTTTTATTCTAATTAAGAATGGTACCTGGGAAGAAAGTATGGTTTCCAATAACTTATGCACCACAAAATTTAGACAGACTAGCTTGTAGATTCCTGGTTTATCCCCTTGCCTTTCCAACTGTCCAGTTTTCTGCTACTCCTGAATCCAATGTCTCTGAAATTTCTATATTTGCTTCTTACAGCAACGTACGATGCATCCCATCCAAACTAGGTGACTTACCAACTTTCAATGACACTTGTCTCTTTCGTCAATATTCTTTACTTCTTATTATCCAGCCTACAATTTCCCTCTCCTTTTAATATATATTGGGACCCATATGGGAAACTCCTGCCAAACCCTGGTCATATACCAGACTCACACTATGCAATACAATGTACATGCACTGCTGGAGATATCACTTCCCAGGTGACATTTTAAAGTGTGGCCTTTTGTAGTGGATGTAAAAGAAACTATGGCACTATTTTGAAAAGGAACAGGGGAGTTATCACTAATATCCTGTCCAATGTCTATCCCTCAGCCAACATTGCAGTAGAACATTTTATTTGATTATCGCATTGGTATTTATGGCCTCTTGCAGTGCACACATTAGCTATTGCCTTTCCTAGATTCAAGCAATGGTGACATTTCCAAAAGTACTTGGTCAGCTGTAAAGCGCTTGGGATGTCCTTAGATCATTAGCAACACCATCACTGCAAATTTGTTCTTTCTTGAGTAAGTGATTAAATAATTAATTAGTTACTCAAGTGAATAAATACAATAACAGCTAGGCACAACAGTAAGAGTTAGTAGGCAAGTCAGACAAATTTTGAACTACAAGAATTCCTCTTGCTCCTATCACATCTTACCTTCAGCTTCCCCATCTTGCCCCACTTGTACAGGTGAAGGAGCACGAAAGAGAGAGACATAGCAACAGGAGGAGGCCATTCAGCCTGTCAAACCAATTATATCATGACTGATCCGTATGTTAATTCATCTATCCACCTTGGTGGATAATCTTAATCAAACAAAATCTAACCAACATCAATTTTTAAATATTTAATTGGCCCGATTCCCCAGTCTTTCTGGATGAGAGAACCTTCCATATTTTCACTTCCTTTGGTACAATGAAGTGCTTTCTGACATCGCCCCTGAATGATTCAAATTTAATTTTACAATGACACCCCTTTGCTTACAACTAACAACTGCAGGAAATAGTTTCTTTCTTTCTACTACAAATTCTTTAGATACTGTTAAATCCACAATTAGTTCACCTTACAATCTTCTAAACTCAAGGTAATAATATCCAGGTCAGATCACATGCAATAAGCAAGCACCAATGTGCTGCTTAAGTAAAAATCAAAAGAACTGCGGATGCTGTAAATCAGAATCAAAAACACAAATTGCTGAAAAAGCTCCGTAGGGCTTGCAGCATCTGTGAAAAGAAAGCAGAGTTATCATTTTGGATCCGGTGACTCTTCCTCAGACTCATTGTGCTGGGGCTCGACAGTTTCACATTGTTAAATTTGCAATAAATAATTGCCAGCTCTAAGTAGCGTCTAAGGGCCCACAAAACATAAAGGAATATGTCTTTATTTGTGCTACTGTAATCAATGTACTGATCAGTTATTCAACCCTACATTGATCATACAGACCAGGGAGGCTCTTTTATCTTTGGGCTGAGTAGATTGATACCAGCTACTCACTGATGTTTGTGTGACACTGGCTCCAAATTCACCTGGCCTAGGAATGGAGGAGAGAGTAAAAATTGAGCAATCAATGTCTCTGACTCTTCAATAATTATTAAGAACCCAACCTTAACCAGACATGGAGCGGCACAGAGATTGTATTCCACTCCCCACACACCTAACTTAGGAGCCTGATGTAGGCTTCAGGCTTTATTGACATATACGTGAATTGTTGGAGTTTACCATCTGTTTAGTCAGCTTGAACAATAAAGTTGTTAGGCCATATGCCTTACTGGAGTGGCCAGGGCCCAAGTAGAAAAGGTTTGCAAACACTCCTAAGGAGCCCTAACGAACTGAAGATTAATTGTATGGCAACTGCAGGAGAAAAACCTTAGAAAATATTAAACAGAAGTAGGTATTTTCAAAACATTCCATTTATTACTTCCTAGTAATATTGGGAGATGAGCGAACAAAGGCCATTTCACCAACAGTAGGATTCCCGAATAAGAGAGATTTGGTAACAATTCTATTTCTAATCAGCCCTAGGAAGCAGAATGCTCAGAGGATAGACTGATGTTGGGATTGTGTGGGCAGGTTAGCTTGAGGCAACAGGCCATACAATGAAAGCTCCAGGAACATAGCTAGCCAAATTTGACATGCCAGACTCCCACTCTTTCTGTCTTGAGGGGTGCTATTTTTCTCTTTATCTACATATGAAGGGTGGCAGATGGAATTTAGTTTGGATAAATGAGAGGTATTGCATTTTGGTAAGGACAGGACTTATACAATTAATGTTAGGGCCTTGGACAGTGTTGTAAAACAGAGACCCCTAGAGGTTCAGGTACATAATTCTTTGAAATTTGCATCACAGGTAGAAGCAAACATTCAAACATTCATCATCGTAGAATCCCTACAGTGTGGAAACAGGCCCTTCAGCTCAACAAGTCCACACTGACCCCCAGAGCTTCCCACCCAGACCCATCCCCCTATAACCCATCAAATCTACACACCCTGAACACTACGGGCAATCTAGCATGGCCAATCCACTTAGCCTGCACATCTTTTGACTGTGGGAGGAAACTGGAGCACCTGGAGAAAACCCACGCAGACACGGGGAGAACGTGTAAACTCCACACAGAAAGTTGCCCGAGGGTGGGATTAAACCCAGGTCTCTAGCGCTGTGAGGTAGCCGTGCTAACCAGTGAACCACCATGCCGCCCCATAAAGACACTGATGTGTTTTTTTTTTAGCTCAGCGTACTTAATTCCCTTATTCACCATTCACCAGGAGGATAGGGTGTTTAAAAAGGCACTTAGAATGTTTGCATTCATTGCTCAGACCTTTGAATATAGGAGTTAGGACGTTATGTTGAGGTTGTACAGGACATTGGTGAGACCTATTCTGGAGTAATGTGTGCAGTTCTGGTCACTCTGTTGTAGGAAGATTATTATTAAATTGGAGAGGGGGTTCAGGAGAGATTACCAGGATGTTGCTGGGAATATAGTGTTTGAAATATAAAAATAGACTGGAAAGAATGAGACTTGGTAAGTTACTAGTATTTTTTTACCAATAGTCTGTTTTTTAGAATTCAGAACAATGCGAATGGATGTTAGGGCAGTTGCATGCTCCTCCTGTAGAGTGTGGGAGGTAAGGGTCACCACTAGTGTCCCTGCTGACTTCATCTGCAGGAAGTGCACCCAATTGCAGCTCCTTGGAAACCGTGTTAAGGAACTGGAGCTGGAGCTGGATGAACTTCGGATCATTCGGGAGGCTGAGGGGGTGATTGAGAGGAGTTACAGGGAGGTAGTCACACCTCAGCTACAGGAAAAAGGTAGATGGGTTACAGTCAGGGGAAGGAAAGGGAACAGGCAGACAGTGCAGGGATTCCCTGTGGCCGTTCTCCTCAATAACAAGTATACCATTTTGGATACTGTTGCGGGGGACGACGTACCGGGGTAAGCCATGGGGTACAGGTCTCTAGTGCCTGTTGCTCAGAAGGGAAGGGGGAAGAGGAGGAGAGTATTAGTCATTGGGGACTCCATAGTTAGGGGGACAGATAGGAGATTCTGCGGGAAGAGAGAGACTCGTGGTTGGTGTGTTGCCTCCCAGGTGCCAGGGTCCGTGATATCTCGGATCGTGTTTTCGGGATCCTTAAGGGGGAGGGGGAGCAGCCCCAAGTCATGGTCCACATAGGCACCAACCACATAGGTAGGAAAAGGGACGGGGATGGAAGGCAGAAATTCAAGGAGCTAGGGTGGAAGCTTAGAGCTAGAACAGAGTTGTTATCTCTGGTTTGTTACCCGTTCCACGTGCCAGCGAGGCGAGGAATAGGGAGAGAGAGCAGTTGAACACGTGGCTACAGGGATGGTGCGGGAGGGAGGGACTCAGATACCTGGATAATTGGAGCTCATTCTGGGGTAGGTGGGACCTCTACAAATGGGATGGTCAGCACCTGAACCAGAGGGGTACTAATATCCTGGGGGGGAAATTTGCTAATGCTGTTCGGGAGGGTTTAAACTAATTCAGCAGGGGGATGGGAACCTGACTTGTAGCTCCAGTGTACAGGAAGTTGAGAACAGTGAGGTCATGAATAAGGAGTCGCAGGAGTGTACCAGCAGGCAGGAAGGTGGTTTGAAGTGTGTCTACTTTAACGCCAGGAGCATCCGGAATAAGGTGGGTGAACTTGCAGCATGGGTTGGTACCTGGGACTTTGATTTTGTGGCCATTTCAGAGACATGGATAGAGCAGGGACAGGAATGGTTGTTGCAGATTCCGGGGTTTAAGTGTTTCAGTAAGATCAGGGAAGGTGGTAAAAGAGGGGGAGGTGTGGCATTGTTAGTCAAGGACATAATTACGGTGGTAGAAAAGACGTTTGATGAGGACTCATCTACTGAGGTAGTATGGGCTGAGGTTAGAAATAGGAAAGGAGAGGTCACCCTGTTGGGAGTTTTCTATAGGCCTCCGAATAGTTCAAGATGTAAAGGAAAAGATAGCAAAGATGATTCTGGATAGGAGCGAAAGTAACAGGGTAGTTGTTATGGGGAACTTTAACTTTTCAAATATTGACTGGAAATGCTATAGTTCAAGTACTTTAGGTGGGTCAGTTTTTGTCCAATGTGTGCAGGAGGGTTTCCTGACACAGTATGGAGATAGGCCAACAAGAGGCGATGCGACATTGGATTTGGTACTGGGTAATGAACCAGGCCAGGTGTTAGATTTGGAGGTAGGTGAGCACTTTGGTGATAGTGACCACAATTCAGTTACATTTATTTTAGTGATGGAAAGGGATAGGTATATACCGCAGGGCAAGAGTTATAGCTGGGGAAAGGCAATTATGAGGTGATTAGGCAAGACTTAGGATGCATAGGATGGGGAAGGAAACTGCAGGGGCTGGGCACAATTGGAATGTGGAGCTTGTTCAAGGAACAGCTACTGCGTGTCCTTGATAAGTGTGTACCTGTCAGGCAGGGAGGAAGTGTTCGAGCGAGGGAACCGTGGTTTACTAAAGAAGTTGAATCTCTTGTCAAGAGGAAGAAGGAGGCTTATGTAAAGATGAGGCGTGAAGGCTCAGTTAGGGCACTTGAGAGTTACAAGTTAGCCAGGAAGGACCTAAAGAGAGAGCTAAGAAGAGCAAGGAGGGGACATGAGAAGTCTTTGGCAGGTAGGATCAAGGAAAACCCTAAAGCTTTCTATAGGTATGCAAGGAATAAAAGAATGACTAGAGTAAGATTAGGGCCAGTCAAGGACAGTAGTGGGAAGTTGTGCGTGGAGTCCGAAGAGATAAGAGAGGCACTAAATGAGTATTTTTCATCAGCATTCACACATGAAAAAGACAATTTTGTCGAGGAGAATACTGAGATACATGCTATTAGACTAGACGAGATTGAGGTTCATAAGGAGGAGGTGTTAGCAATTCTGGAAAGTGTGAGAATAGATAAGTCCCCTGGGCCGGACGGGATCTATCCTAGGATTCTCTGGGAAGCTAGGGAGGAGATTGCAGAGCCTTTGGCTTTGATCTTTATGTCATCATTGCCTACAGGAATAGTGCCAGAAGACTGAAGGATAGCAAATGTTGCCCCCTTGTTCAAGAAGGGGAGTAGAGACAACCCTGGTAATTATAGACCAGTGAGCCTTACTTCGGTTGTGGGTAAAGTGTTGGAAAGGATTATAAGAGATAGGCTTTATAATCATCTAGAAAGGAATAATTTGATTAGGGATAGTCAACACTGTTTTGTGAAGGGTAGGTCGTGCCTCACAAACCTTATTGAGTTCTTTGAGAAGGCAACTAAACAGGTGGATGAGGGTAAAGCAGTTGATGTGGTGTATATGGATTTCAGTAAAGCGTTTGATAAGGTTCCCCACAGTAGGCTATTGCAGAAAATACGGAGGCATGGGATTGAGGGTGATTTAGCGGTTTGGATCAGAAATTGGCTAGCTGCAAGAAGATGGTGGTTGATGGGAAATGTTCATCCTGGAGTTCAGTTACTAGTGGTGTACAGCAAGGTTCTGTCTTGGGGCCACTGCTGTTTGTCATTTTTATAAATGACCTGGATGAGGGAGTAGAAGGATGGGTTAGTAAATTTGCAGATGACACTAAAGTCGGTGGAGTTGTGGATAGTGCGGAAGGATGTTGCAGGTGACAGAGGGACATAGACAAGCTGCAGAGCTGGGCTGAGAGGTGGCAAATGGAGTCTAATGTGGAAAAGTGTGAGGTGATTCACTTTGGAAGGAGTAACAGGAATACAGAGTACTGGGCTAATGGTAAGATTCTTGGTAGTGTGGATGAGCAGAGAGATCCCTGAAAGCTGCCACCCAGGTTGATAGGGTTGTTAGGAAGGCGTACGGTGTGTTAGGTTTTATTGGTAGAGGGATTGAGTTTCGGAGCCGTGAGGTTACGTTGCAGCCGTCCAAAACTCTGGTGCGGCCGCACTTGGAGTATTGCGTACAGTTCTGGTCACCGCATTTTAAGAAGGATGTGGAAGCAGTGGAAAGGGTGCAGAGGAGATTTACCAGAATGTTGCCTGATATGGAAGGAAGGTCTTATGAGGAAAGGCTGAAGGACTTGAGGCTGTTTTCATTAGAGAGAAGATGATTAAGAGGTGACTTAATAGAGACATACAAGATGATCAGAGGATTGGATAGGGTGGACAGTGAGAGCCTTTTTCCCTCGGATGGTGACGGCTAGCATGAGGGGACATAGCTTTAAATTGAGGGGTGATCGATATAGGACAGATGTCAGAGGTAGATTCTTTACACAGAAAGGAGTAAGGGCATGGAATACCTTGCCTGCAGCAGTTGTAGACTCGCCAACTTTAAGGGCATTTAAATGGTCATTGGATAAACATATGGATGATAATGGAATAGTGTAGGTTAGATGGGCTTCAGATTGGTTTCACAGGTTGGCGCAACATCGCGGGCCGAAGGGCCTGTACTGCGCTGTAATGTTCTATGTTCTATGACTTCTTTCACTGGAGCGTAAGAGCTTGAGGGGTGACCTTATTGAGGTTTATAAAATCATGAGGGGCATAGATAAGGTGTATGACAAGGGTCATTAAAATTAGGGGGTATATTTTTAAAGTGAGAGGAGAAAGATTTTATGAAGGAAACGAGGGGCAACATTTTTTTTAAAACAGAGAGTGGTCTGTGCGTGGAATGAACTGCAAAAGAAAAATGGTGGACACAGATACAGTTAGAACATTTAAAAGAAATTTGGATAGGTTCATGAATAGGAAAGGTTTGGAAGGACATGGGCCAAGCACAGGCCAATGGGACTAGCTTTGTTTGGGAACATGGTCAGCTTGGACTGGTTGGATCAAAGGATCTGTTTCCATACTGTATGACTCTATGATTTTATATAAATTTGAAATAAAAACACACTTGTTGTTAGTTGCAGTGTAGATGTAACATAGGCAAGGGGCCAGAAAGCTGCTTTAGGTGGTTGCCCAAGAAACAAGACAAATTTTCAAAGCGCAAAATGCACAGACCATCTCATGGCTAAAACCTTCAGCATTACAACCAATTAAGATTTGAAACAGGCACAAGTATACAACATCTATCCTTTGTCTTCAGGGCTTTGCAATCATTCGTAGGAGAAAACAACATGGGAAAGTTAGTTAGCTTTATTAGTTACCAGAATAAATAATTTTTCACAAGATAGCACATTTTTACAACACCTTCTGATAAATAATTCTGTATAAAACAGGTAAAAAGTACTTTACAAAAACTAGGCAATTACTTAAAAACCTGGACAGATCTTGACAGGAGAAGCATGAAGTAAGGTTGCTGTTTTGCACATGAGAAGCAAGGGCAGGGGAAGGTCCCAGTGCAAGAGAAACATTACACTCCCAAGTTACATAACTGCATTATAACAACATTCTACAGTTAATTTATAATTACAAATAAGTTAAAGCTAAATTAAAAATCGAAATGAAAATTCAAATACACTACCAAAAGTTTCTCCCCCTCGTCAAAAAATGGTTATAAACTAACACATTGCAAAATTATATTTAAAATGATTATTTCCTCTAGCTGAAGCATCTCTTTTGCCTTTAAAAACTCGAGTTATTAGGAACTGGTCACTGGATTCAGGTAAATTCACTGCTTCAACAAACAACACAAGTCATAGTACAATGCAAAAGAACATGCTAGGAATATTTGAGAAACTACAGCTAGCAAGCTTGTTCAGTCACAATGAAGGATGGAGAAAGTGCAATGGTGGAGGAGAACATTGGAAGGTCTTTCCAACATCATGCATTACGATGTGGGCATTAGTCTTCAGCCTCTTCTTCCACTTGTTTAATGACAGGCACCCCTAAATTTAAAAGAGATTACATCATCTGTAAAGTTGCTGGTTGGCTTTCCAAAAACATGAAACAAACTTGAGGTGATACTGACCATTCCGTAGAGGGTAAGCACATGTACACAGACCAAATTTTGCCACCCTGTGCTTCTGTGAAACCATCTTGGGGATGCTTTAGTGCAATGATAGTGACTGACAGTGCACGTTGCTGATTCACCCTTTTCATTTATAGTGGGATTATAATGTCACTTACACTGTTTTGTGAAAGGATTCAGATTAAACTGTATTGATAATACAACACAGTTCACTGGTACTTTCATAGAAACATAGAAGATAGGGGCAGGAGGAGGCCATTCAGCCTTTCGATCCTGCTCCGCCATTCATCATGATCATGGCTGATCGTCCAACTCAATAGCCTAATCCTGCTTTCTCCCCATTACCTATGATCCCATTCGCCCCAAGTGCTATATCTAGCCACCTCTTGAATACATTCAATGTTTTGGCATTAACTATGAATCCCACAGGCTCACCACTCTTCGGATGAAGAAATGGCTCCTCATCTCCGTCCTAAAATGGTCTACCGCGAATCCTCAGACTGTGACTCAATGTAACTGTTCTGGACACACCCACCATTGGGAACACCCTCCCTGCATCTGCCCTGTCTAGTCCTGTTAGAATTTTATAAGTCTCTAAGTGATTCCCCCCCGCCACCCCATTCATCTGAACTCCAGCAAAAACAATCCTAATCTAGTCAATCTCTCCTCACACGTTAGTCCCATCATGCCTGGAACCAGCCTGGTAAACTTTCATTGCACTCCCTTGACGGCAAGAGCATCCTGCCTCAGAAAAGGAGGCCAAAACTCATGTGGGTGAATTGTTTATCTTTACAACAGGGTTAGTAGACAAACTGAACATACCGTCCAGCTTCTTCAACCTAGTGAGCCTCTTTGTTGCTTCCTCCACCCAGATGCCTTCGGCTGAATACTTCTCTTCAATGGGATTTCCTACAAAGACGAGGTCGACCAGATTGGGAAGATCAGCCAGTTTGCTGAACTCAGCTACAAGTTAAAAGAAGGGTACAATCAAATTAGTGTGCTTACAACAGACAGAGGTGGGGCAGATCAACACGTGTGCGTACAGGGGGAGACAGGGAGACAGAGTCAGAAGAGAATTTTAACTTGATTGCATGATGGGATCTTGAAGGTCCTGTACCTGGGAAACTCAGAAGTCCTGCAGTACTATCAAAGGCTTTTTACCCAGTCATTTACATCAGACTTCCGGATTTCTTCATAAATTAGACAAAGTGGGCAAGATGATAACCCAGAAAGGTGGAAGTTGATGGATTCTGGAGGTGGAGATTGAACTGTCAGAATGGTTAAACATTAGATATCTGTAGCTTGCTTTAGTGATACCTCCCTGAATGTGATTGATGTTCGGGGACTAAGATACCATGAATAGATACAGTTTATTAATAATCAAAGGAAGCATTTGCTGAAATCGGGTGGAGTGCCTGGAGGGTATGAAGCCACACTCAATATAGTGGCAAGCAATGACTTAATGACCTCCTCAGTGCAATAAAGGCAAGTTTAGTGGCACATTTAACTATATGTGACTGTATCACCTCAACCCCTCAGTGTGTCTTCTCAAGCCCACCTCTACACATCACTGCTCACACCAACTTAACTTTCAGCTGCACATATTTCCTCACATCCACACTGACAATCACCTTATCTTAATCTCTCATAGCAATCCTCAAGAAGTACATTCTCATCAATCTGTTCAATACACACCATTAGACTCACTCAGTGGAGTATTCTTTCCCTTTGTTTAGGGAAAGGGAGCACAGAAATGAGATATCACAGAGCTGCAGGGTATACAACAGTCACTATAAGACTTAATGTCAGTGAAATATTACAACGTACTTAATGATGAAGAGGAACATTCCTACCACATTTAATCCATGGCTTCAATCCCCCACAGACAAACATATTGCAGGAAGTGGGGCGGGAGAACTGAGACTTTCTTGGAGTTTACACATTTTGGAAGGTGCACTGTTATATGCACCAACCTAGACATACACTTCAGTGGGATCAGTAAGAAAGATAGGGTTTTCATCTGATGTCTCAGTTATCACGTGAACAACAGTGAACGAATGGTACTAACAAGAAAAATAATGGAGATCCCATATAGAGGATGGAGGAGGCTGGGGCTTCGGCTCAGTTGGACAAAGATACTGAATCCAGGATTCATTGATGAAGGGGTTACTTCTAGAGCACAGTATAAAACTACAGAGTATCTAACACTGCAATCAAGCATGTACTTCGAGTACATACAGCCACAGGCCCTCACCAATGGCTTACATCCCGAGCACCACATTAAATAGAAGTGATGAAATATTAGTTCAACAGCACAAACAGCAAGTGCAGAAGATGAAGGTGAATGGAGACATGGAAGTAAGGGTTTTGCTGAAAGTGTTTTAACTTTTCGTCATGGTAACAGGCCAGGGGAAGAGCAATGGTGAAAAGGTGCCTAGAATGCTTCATGCATCTAGCTAAAGACGCTCTGTGCTTGTAGAACATCACAAGCTGGCAACATCAGTCAAGAAGTGACTGCTTGGAAAACACGATAACCAGAGCCTCTGAGATACTAATGTTCAGCAAGCTGATCTTCTGCCTGAACATCCGGTGTTGCGGGATTCACCTCCTGCTCATCCACCTGAGAAGCAACAGGTTCAAGAGAAGCTTGGTGTTGCTTCCGCTCCTGCTGTCCATCCTAGTGAAAACACCACAAACAACCTACAATGCTGACCTGATAGACCATAGCTGGAGATCAGATGTACAAACTTCCAAAGGCAGCTGTAAAGTCAGTGACCTCTCAAGAACAAGAAGCGAGCAAAAGTCTTTCTCACAGGCAGGAAAATAGTTGATACGTTTCAGTACATGAGGGTATTTCTTCAGCCCCCTCAATTGTTGCTGTAATGTCAGTCTTGCTCCCACTTGCAAGTTCCAGGAAGTCCAGTAAACACATGGAACAGAAATTAAATTATAAAGCACATTATAAAAATTGCTCTTAACGAGACATTACGATACTGAAATGAACTACCCTACTTCTCCCTGCACTGCAGTTACATGCGGAAGCAGGCAGATTGAAACTGGCTTTCCAAAGCGTTGTAGATTTCAATCCTATTCCCAAGCCCACTTACTCTTGGAAGTTAAAAACTTCTGATAATCAGAGACAAAAGGCCCAATTTTAACGCTGAGTGAATGAGTTTACAGTGAGTTAAAATGTTACCTAGAGAATCAGAGTTGACAGACAACCTAAAGTAATGAACCACTGGAAATAATGCCTACCTCCCTCATCTAGTTTCCAAGAGGACTCAGGGATATAACAGTCAACATCTCATTCTATCACGTAGATGTGATAATATACCTTTGAATCCATCACATGGAGAGACAGAGAAATGAGTAATCAGATTGCAACTTAGAGATTGCAACACAGGAAGGTACCAATGAGATGAGGACTGGCGCCTGGCCAGAGAAGAATCCAAAGTTATGCAAGATTAAACAGCACAGCACATTGTTCACTAAAATCACTTCAAATAGACAGTGAAATGAAAGCAAAAATTTAACATCCCTCTGCTAATGCATAGGAAAAGAGACTATTGAAATCAGTCAATAGACAAAAGGAGCAAAAAGACTTACTGGAATAATAACTGAAAGAACAGAGGATGCTGGAAATCAGAAACAAAAACAGAAATTGCTGGAAAAGCTCAGCAGGTCTGGCAGCACCTATGGAGAGAAATCAGAGTGACCCTTTCTCAGAACTGATGGTAGCTACTGGAATAATATTGGAGAAATGAAATGGGGGACAATGAATAGATATAAAACAAAACCATCAGATTGCAATTTGAATGGGGCTTCAGTTCAAAGTAGGCATGAAGTGACTGGGTCATTATAAAGATGGTGGAGAGGAAGGTTTAGAATACTATGATCTAATCTTTTTACTCAGTACCAACACAGACCCTTTATTAGATCATTAGATTACAATACTGTAGCGGTTAGAGATTTGGCCACAATTGGAAGGGGGTAAATATCCCAAATATTATTGGAACATATTAAGTCAAGAGACAATGAGCAAGATGGATACCTAGCGGCAGCGGTAAAAGGTAGCTATCTGGAGTGCAGAAGAGAAAAACTCAGGCCAATGCTTTTCAAAGTTTTATTTTAACTATTTAGATTCCCAAATCAAAAATACCATGTTTAAATTTGCAGTATTATCAGATACTAAATGAATAGTTTGTGTCAGCTTTTACTGTGAAGAAAGAAATGGAGATTAGAGAATACAGACAAATAAATTTAATGTTTTAAAAACAGTTCACATTACAGATGGGGAGGTTTGAGAGGTCTTAGAGACCTCTTGCAGAAATATTTGCATCATCGATAACTACAGGTGCGATGCCTGATGACCAGAGGGTGGCTAATAACGTACCCTTGTTTAAGAACGTTTGTAAGGCGAAACCGGGGAACTTTAGACCCGAGTCTGACTTCAGTGTGGGTAAATGGTTGGAGGTAATTCTAAAAGATAGGATTTACGGACATTTAGAGAGGCAAAAATTGATTAGGGAAAGTCAGCATGATTTTGTGCGGGGAAAATCACATCTTACAAACTTAACTGAGTTTTTTTGAGGAAGTTACCAAAAAAAAAATTGATGAAAGCAGAGCAGTAGGCTTTGTTTTCTTGGATTTTAGTAAAGCTCCCACAAGGTTCAGCATGGTAGGCTAACTGGTAAAGTTAGGTCATACGGGATTCAGGGTGAGCTTGCCAGTTGGATACATAATTGGCTTAACGGCAAGAGACAGAGACCAGTGGTGGAGGGTTGCTTTTAGGACTGGAAGCCTGTCACCAGCAGTGTTCCACAGGGATTGGTTCTGGGTCCTCTTTTGATTGTTATTTATAAAAATGATTTGGATGAGAATAGAGAAGGCATTGTTAGTAAATTTGCAGAATACATCAAAATTTGTGGCATAGTAGACAGTGAAGAAGGTTTTCTAAGATTACAAAGGGTTCTTGATCAAATGGGTCATGGACTGAAAAATGGCAGTGGTGTTGCATTTTGGTACAAGAAGCAAGGATAGGGCTTATACAATTAATGGTAGGGCCTTGGGTAGTGTTGTAGAACAAAGGGACCTAGGGGTTTAGGTGCATTTTTTTTTGAAGTTTGTGTCACATATAAAAAGGCGTTTGGTATGCTTGCCTTCATTGTTCAGTCCTTTGAGTATAGGAGTTAGGAAGTTATGTTCAGGTTATACAGGACATTGGTGCGACCTCTTCTGTGCCCAGCTCTGGTCATCCGGTTATAAGAAGGATAGTATTAAGCTGGAGGGAGCTCAGAAAAGATTTACCAGGATGTTGCCTGCTATGGAAGGTTTGAGTTATAAAGCAAGGTTTGATATGCTGGGACCTTTTCCCACTGGAGCAGAAAAGGTTGAAAGGTGACCTTATAGAAGTTTATAAAATAATGATGGAGTTAATAATAGTTGTCTCTTCCATAGGATGGGGGATTTTTAAGGTGAGAGGAGAGAGATTTAGAAACTGTACTAGGGACAATTTTTTTTTTTTTTTTTATAACACAAAGGGTGGTTCACATGTGGAATGAACTTCCTGAGGAATAGGAAACAGATGGAGGGATATGGGCCAGGAATAGGCAGGTGAGACTAGTTTAGTTTGGGATTATGTTCAGCATGGACTGGTTGGACCGAAGGGTCTGTTTCCACGCTGTATGACTCCACAACTATGACAACTTGCAAAGAAAATAATAAATATATTTGCATAACGGACATACAATTGTCAAATACATTTCAACATGGGGTAAATGTGAGATATTTTATTAGGTTTCATTGTTTTTGTAGTAGAAAATAATTTAAGACTGAAAAAAAAGGAATCTGGGAGCACAAATACACAAATCTCTAAAAGTAGCAACACATTAATAGGGCCATTTATAACAAAAAAACAAGGCTAGAGTTTACTTCTAGAGGGATAGAATTGAAGAGAGGTTCTGCTAAACATAGTTAGAATACATATGGAGGTACTGCTTACAGTTCTGATTACCATGTAATGAAAAGGACGTACAGGCACTTGAAAGGTGCAAAAAGGTTTTGAGAGAGTGATGCCAGACTGTAAGATTATACTCATCAGAACTACCCACTTTTACCTCCTTCCCAAGATTGATAAACATGACTACCCCAGTCATTCCATCTTTTCAGCCTGTTCTTGCCTCTCCAAACATGTTTCTTCCTGTCTCAACTCCATTGTTCTTCCCTTGTGCAGTCTCTTCCAACCTACACCAATAACTTTTCAAATAAAAACAAAAGAACTGTACGATAACAAGGCGTGGGGCTGGATGAACACAGCAGGCCAAGCAGCATCATAGGAGCAGGAAAACTTGACGTTTCGGGCCTAGACCCTTCATCAGAAATGGATAAATGGAAATGGAACAGAAGTGGAACTGTGGGTGCTGGAAATCAGAAGCAAAAACAGAAATTGCTGTGAAAACTCAGTGCGTCGGGCAGCAACTGTGGAGAGAAGGCAGAGTTAACATTTTGAGTCCAGTGACCCTTCTTCAGAACCAGAATAATCTTCTGAAGGGTCACCCCAAACAACATCCTCTAACATGTTCATTCCAGATCACTCACTTCAGTTTTCATCCTTTCCCAAAGCACCAAACGTCTTCCCCTGCACATACTCCCATCTCTGCCAGCACAGCACTTGTAACACCCTCATCCATTCTCCAGTCACCTCAACACTTTCCCATGGCACCTTGATGTGCAAGCACAAGACATACAAACTTGCCCTTTCATCTCCTTCCTTCCTACCATCTGAGATTCCAAACTCTCCTTCCAAATGAAACAGTAATTTACATCTTTCAATCTAGTATACTGTACCTCCAGCTCACAATGTAATCTTCTTTACATTGACAAGACTAAACACAGATCGAGATGCAGATCACTATATGATCCCAACTTTCCGTTGCTTATCATTTTGATTCTCCATCTTCTTCCAGGGTGACCTCGCTGTCCTCAGCCTACTACTGTTTCAGAGAGGCCTAACACAAACTCAAAGAACAGCACCTCATTTCTTGACTTGACACTCTTACAGCATTTGGAACTCAACAATGAATTCAACTATTTCTGATCACAACTTCTGCCTCCATCCGGTTCTACATGTCTTTTCTTCCTCTGTTTTACAGGTTGGTCTTTGTTGGTTTTCTTTTTTCCTTCATGTTTCATTAGATGGTTTTTATGTAGCAAATCACACCTCATTTGGACAAAACATTTGTTTCTTCGTTATCTCCATTACCACTCTTTTTAACTGGCAATTCACAAAATCCTTTGTTATTTAATCTCTCCTGGTCTCTGCCTTATCACAGGCCTTCATCTTTGGCCTTCCTGCCCTCTCCACTTTTTTCAATCTGATGAGTAGTCACTGACTGAAATATGAACTCAGTTTCTCTCCACAAAAGTAATTTACTTTGTTTTGTCATCCCATCTGGAGCTTGTTGTAAACTTCTACTTAAAATTGCCTGGCATTTAGTTGTTTCAGCATCAGAGGGCTGACGTTTTGGGCCTACACCCTTCTTCAGCCCTGTTTCTGAAGAAGGGTCTAGGCCCGAAACGTCAAGCTTTCCTGCTCCTATGATGCTGCTTGGCCTGCTGTGTTCATCCAGCGCCACACCTTGTTAATCTCGGATTCTCCAGCATCTGCAGTACCTATTATCTCTAACAATGCTGTTCTGCAACTGGCCACCAGATGGCATGAGAGCAACTCAGACTGCTTGCAGTCATTTCAAAGACGCAGGAATAGAAACCATTCAGCCCCTGTGCCTGTTCTGGCATTTTAGTGAGCTCACAGCTGATCCGTACCTACTCTCCTTAAAACTGCCTTACATCCTTTAATTCCATTGATAGGTTTTCATTAGTTAATCTCACATTTAAAAATTAACAATTGATCTGGCATCATGCACCCTTTGCAGATGAGAGTTCCAAACTGTGTCCTCATTCTACTCCTGAAAAATCTGCCTTGAATTTTCAGATCACGTCCCATTAACTGAGCGCCTGCAATCAGAAGAAATAGTTTCTCACCATCTTACCCCTATTTGCTCTTCTTAATATTTTGAAAATTTCAATCAACTCCTCAACCATCAACTGGACGAAGTACAGTCCTAGGTTGTGTAATCGTTGTAATTAAACCCTTGGTAAATCAACACTGCACTCTCTGCAAAGCCAAATTAAAATTCCCAAAATGTGGTGCCCAGAGCTCCAGGTGTGATCTAATTGGGGTTTTTAACAACTGAAATGTGACTTATTCGCCCTTGTAATCCAGTCCTCTAGGTAAAAAGGCTAGCTTTACTGCAAGCATTTTGTTTATGTATATGTCTGTTTGTGATATTTTAACAATTTCTATATTGGACCCCAAAGTTGCTTTGGGCTGTCACTATTTCTAGCTATTCAGTCATGCAGTCTTTGAGGTCTACAGTACTGAAAAAGGCCCTTTGACCAATTGAGTCTACACTGGTCAAAAAACAACCACCTGACTATGCTAATCCCATTTTCCAGCACTTGGTCTGTAGCCTTGTATGCCTTGGCATTACAACAGTACATACAAATATTTAAATGTTATGAAAGTTTTTGCCTCTACCACCCTTACATGGGAATTTCATATTTGCACCAGCCTTTGAGTGACAAAAAAAATAAAAACTTCCCTTCATTCCCTCTAAACCTCCTGCCCCTTACCTTATATCTATGTCCCCTGGTTATTGATCCCTCCAAAGGGAAAAATTCCTTCCTGCCCCTCATAATTTTATATATCTCAGTCATGCTCCCGCCACCCCACCCCCATTACCAAGGTGACAATAGCAAAACATGTAAACAATTACAATAAAATCAAGCAGGGTTTTGTGAAAGGGAAATCGTGTCAAATTTATTAAAGTTCTCTGTTCCATTGATAAAGAAGGACTTGTGGTATTTGGATTTCTGAAAGATGTTCCATAAGGTGCCACATAAGAGATAAAAGTCAAGAACACAAAAAGATAAGAACACAAACTGCTGGAGGTAATATATTAGCAGAGATAGTATATCTAATTGTAAATAATGGTGGCACAGAGATCAGTGTTGAGGTCTCGAGGTTTTAAAATTTATGTTAATGACTTGGATGAAGGGATTACCTGTACTGTAGCCAAAATTCATTGACAATACAAATAGTGGTAGGAAATGAAGTTGTGAGGAGGTCACAAAGAGTCTGCAAAGGAACATAAGATAGGGCAAATGAGTGGGAAACAAATTGTCAAATGGACTACAAAGTGAAATAAATGCAAGGCTGTCCACCGAGTGGGAAGAATAGAAAATACAACTGTACTTAAATGGTTAAAGACTACAAAATGCTGCAGTCCAGGGGAATCTGAGTATCCTAGTGCACAAATCATAAAAAGTCAGCATGGAGGAAGAAATTGGGAAGGCAAATGGAACATTGGCCCTATTGCAAGAGAGATGTGACATAAAAGTAGAGAAGTCATGCTATAGCTTTTCAAGGCATTAGTGAGACTGCACCCACTAGGTTGCTTCCTGGGATGTAAGGAATGACAAATGAGAAAAGGTTGCCTTTATTCTCCAGAGTTTTGAAGAATTAGGAGTGATTTTATCAAGGCAAAAATTGTAATGTCTGACAAGGTTGATACTGAGAGGACGTTTACACTCAAGGGTAAGTCCAGAAAAATGGAGCACAGTTTCAGAATAAAGGTTTCCCATTGAAGACAGAATTAGGGAGGAATTTCTTCTTTGAGGGTCATTAATCTTTGGAATTCTCTTCTTCATAAAGCAGTGGAATCAGGATCATTGAATATGTATTTGAACGAATTTTGTTCTACAAGTGTTATGGCAGGCAGTTGGAAAAATAGAGTTAAGGCCATAACTGGATGAGCCATAATCTTACTGAATGGCAGAGGAGGGTCAAGCAGTAGCACGGCCTACTTCTGTTCCAACAGCCTCTACTGAGGGAGTCTGTCATAAAAACAAAGAAGATAGCAGCAGCATTAAGCAGCATTCGAACCCTCAAACCCGCTCCGGCATTCATTATGGTCATGGCTCATCATTGAACTCAAAACCCTAATCCAGCCTTTGCTTTTAAATCAAACCTTCCAGTTTTCAGTAACACCTTTGATTCCCTTTCCTCTGATTCCTTGCATAGGTTTCCAACCCCCTAAATTTAGTTTAAACCCTCTCCATTCACTCTAGCAAATACTCCACCTAAATCATCAGTCGTGGTCCTGCCCAGGTATAACCTGTTCAGTTTGTACTGGTCCCACCTCCCCCTGAATTGGCCCCAATGCTCCAGGAATTTGAAACAGTCCCACTCTCACTAACTCTTTAGCCATATGCTCACCTGATATATCCTGTTTGTGCTCTGACTGGCACATGGCACTGGTAGCAATCCTGAGATCACTACCTTTGAAGTCCCACTTTTCAGATGCTTCCTAACTCTCCATATTCTGCTTTTGAAACCTCATCCCATTTTCTACTTATGTCATTGGTACTATCGTGTACCACGAGCATTGGCTGTGCACCCTCCCTCTCCAGGATGTCCTGTAGCTGCTCTGAGACATCCTCGAGTCTAGCACCAGGGAAGCAACATACCATCCTGAGTCTCATTTTCAGCCACAGAAATACCTATCTATACCACTTACAATTGAACCCTCTATGACTATTACATTTCCACACTTATTGCTCCACCCCTGTGCAGCACAATACATTCTGGAAGTCGATACAATCAATGAACATTGACAATCCCTTGTTCACTACTTTTGTAATCTCTTAAGAAAATTCAATCAGGAATTTAATACTCTTTGCAAATCCTTCTGGTTCTCCGCTGTTCTGAAAACATTTTTCAAGTAGTTCAGTCCTTGACCTTTAATTATAGACACCAGCATTTTCTCTACAAAAAATGTTCAGTTAAGTGGTCTATAATTCCCAATTTTCGGCTTTCACATTCCTTAAATAGCAATTAATTTAGCAATTTTTCAACCTGAAGGAACTGTTCCTAAGTTGAGAGGACTTTGGAAGGTTATAATTAGAACCAATGAGCAAGTAGATTGACATCCATCTGCTACTTTGCATTAAGATTACAAACTCACTGAGTGGAGATTTCCAGTGTATTGAACATTCCAGCACTCATCACAACAACAGAAAAGGCACACTGATGAAGTCAGGAAGCTTGAACTTCAAATAATCACAAAGGTATTGACAGAAGTTTGGTGATTTTGTTCTTGCCTGTATGTCAGAGCATTGTGGATTCAAATCCCAGCTCAGAGATTTGAATCCACCACCTAGACCGATATTTCACTGCAGTACTGAGGGAGTGCTGCACTGTTGGAGGTGCTTTCTTATGGCTGATGCCTTAGACTGGGGCCAACAGAAATTGCTGGCAAATCTCAGCAGATCTGACAGCATCCGTGGAGGGAAATCAGAGTTAAAGTTTCAGATCCAGTGACCCTTTTTCAGAGTCCTAGGCTGGAACTGTTTTGAACAGTGATTAGCTTGGTTCTTATTTGGTTCATTTAGAAGAAAGCATGCTAAGGACAAGCTGCCTAGCTGATCTCTCCCATCTGTGAAAATTGTTGAGTTCAGGTAAAAGTGATTGAAAGAACATCAAGAGCAAGTTGTATCTGCAAGAAGTGCATGATTAATGACTTGGAACACACATGCTAAAACATCAGAGCAACAAAGTCTGAACACTTAATTCTGTTGCCATCACGAATAACCCATTGGCCAAAGCAAGGCTTCGAAAAGCGAGGGCTAGGAACCCAAGTGGATGACATGAACTGAAAACTTGAGTTCACAAGCTCTGAGGCAGCAATGTTTCTGTGGACTGCTGACCAACTTATAATAGCTGGTCTTCCCATTCTAACAGTACTCACTGAGGTGGTGATGACAATTTCCAAGCCTTGAAAAGGCATCACAAAGGGAAAAAAGTAAAAAAAAAAGTTGGCTAATATGTTCTTCTTTCCAAAAGCCAGCTGCTGCTGCTGCAAAAAAAAAGCTCTTTTTCCCTTCTATTTTCTTGAAGATTGTGTGTATGTATGTTTTAGGGATATTTAGAGAGACAGCACTTGTACTTCTATATTTCAGACCATACTTTAACCAACACAGTTCTGAGGAAGGGTCACCGGACCCGAAACGTTAACTCTGTTTTCTCCTGCACAGATGCTGCCAGACCTGCTGAGCTTTTCCAGCAGGTTTGTTTTGTTCCTGATTTACAGCATCCGCAGTTCTTTTGACTTTTATTTGGTTCATACTTTAACCAATTCTTGCATCATTATTGAATAAGATTTGATTTGATAATAAACCAATAATTGTGTTGATTAAGAAACATCGTGAACAGATCTTGTTGTTAAAAACCTAATATTAATATGGTATTTAGTTGGTCATCTTTGTCACTGAAACATGTTTTTTTATGTTGTGACCCCTGGAGCAGTGTGATGGTGCATTCCTTCAGCATCAATCGTTAGACTGCAATAAAACAATGCTTCATTGGTTAAAAAGCATTTTGAGATAGAGTGTGTTCCATAATCTCAGTGTAAGTGCAAGACTTCCATTGTTAAACAAAATGAAGCATACCCCAATCCTTTACCAGATTGTTTGACATGTACAGTACTTGCAGCTTCCTCATCGCATGAATTCCTTTGAGCTTCTCAATCAAGTTATACGAAATCCACAACTCTTCCAGTGTTTCCCCCACTGCCTCCTGTAGGAAATAAAGTAAAACTGATTAACACACCAGGTTTTCACCAAGACCCAGGCATGTTGTCTGCTTCCTTGTAATTTGGTACAGCACAGGATTTGTGAATTAAACACAAATTGATTGAGCAACAAGCATTGCATTATTGGAGACAATTAGCAAGCCAAAACACTAAAAAAAAGCGAAACTGATTACAAAAAATAATTTAAAAGACTATTGGAATGTTATCCTCCATTTCCAGAGGACTAGACAATTGATTGAATTGGTGTTTATCTGTTCAGAACTCTGGTTAGACTGCATTCGAAATAACAGTCCTCAATTTTGGGCACTACATCTCAGGAAAAGTACCGAAGGGTAGGCAGTGACAATTTTGTTTTATATTTTCAAAAGATGTGAACCTTGCTGACAAGGCCAGTATTTGTTGGTCACGATTTACCACACCATTTCACAGGTCAGTTAAGAAAGAGCCATAGAATCCCTACAGTGTGGAAGAAGGCTATTTGGCTCATCAAACCCACACCACCTCTCCGAACAGCATCTCATGCAGACCCACCTCCCTACCCTATCCAGGTAACCCTGCATTTTCCATGGCTAACTCAACTAACCGACACATCCCTGGACTCTATCAGCAATTTAGCATGGCCAATCCACCTAATCTGCACACCTTTGGACTGAGGAAACCAGAGCAAACTCCACACAGACAGTCACCAGAGTGGAATCAAACCTGGGTTCCTGGCAGCAGTGCTACCCACTGAGTCACTTGCCGCATTTCTAATGGGCCTGGAGTCACGTGTAGGTCAATCCAGGTAAAGGACAGCAGATTTCCTTCCCTAAAGGGCTCTGGTGAACTGGATTGGTTTTTACAGCTATCAATAATGATTTTAGTTTTGTATCATCTGCAAACTTTGAAATTGCCCTGTGCACATCATGGTTTAGATTCATTAATATACGTCAGGAAAAGCAAGAGCTCCAACACTGACGCCAGGAAGTTCCACTACGAACCTTCCTCCAGCATGACAAATATCCATTGACCACTGTTCTGTTTACTATCACTTTGCCAATGCACAACAACACTGCTCCTGTCCCTTTTATACCACTTATACCTTTTATATCTCAAGTCTGTTGTGCAGCACTATATCAAATACCTTTTGAAAGTCCATATACACATTAACAGCATTACCCTCTTCAACCACGTCTGTTACCTCTTCAAAAAACTCTAGCAAGTTAAACATAACTGCCCTTTAGAAATCCATGCCAGCTCTTTCCAAACAACCCAACTTTATCCATTTCTAATTCTGTCATAAAGACTCTAAAAGCTTTCCCACAAGTTAAACTGATGGTCTGTAATTGCTGGGTTCATCCTTACAAACATTTTTGCACAAAGGCACAATCCCTGCAATTCTCCAGTCCTCTGGCAATTCCCGACTCTAGGGCACTTTGAAGAATTATTGCCAAAGGCCCTGCAATTTCCATTCTCACTTACTTCAGGATGCATCTCATCCAGTCCTGGTACCCTTTCAACTTTAAATAACACAGAACAATACAGCGCAGAACAGGCCCTTTTGCCCTCTATGTTGCGCCGACCTGTGAACTAAACACTTATTCCTTGTTAACTTTTAACTTTTCCAATGACACCCCTCTGACCCCACTAGTGATACACCTCTGTCATCTACCTGCTTGGTAAGGTCAGATGTAAAGTACAAAGTATCTCAGCCATGCCCTGGTGTGTAAATCCTGTTTTACTATTGATGCATGTATAGAAGACTTTGCAATTATCTTTTGATGAACATATTACCAAAGTAGGATAGTGGTATTTTGAAAGAGAAGTTTAAATTAATTGGGTGACAGCTTTTCCCAGGGTAAAGGACATGAACAGTCTAATCTTACTTTCTTTGATGTAAATTCATCATGCCCTTTGTTGTCCCCCCATGATTCAACTAACTCAAACTTTTTCCACTCTGCATTGCTTAGCCTTTTATTAGTTAAACTCAGAGCCATAGGCTAATTTATTAAATGGTTACAGCACAGAGAGACTCCAATCAGTTAGTCATACCAAGCTGGCTCTCTTAAACAGCAACGTAACTGATTCTACTCCTTCGTTCTTTCCCCGATGCTGACATTTTTTTATTCTCTTCAGATAACTACTTAGTTCCCATTTGTCCAAATGATTTGTCATGCTATCAAGAGATAGTCCAGAGAGAGATAAGACAAAGTAAGTGGTCAAAAAGATTGGCAGATGGAGTGTAATGTAGGAAAATGTAAACTCATCAATTCTGGCCTGAAGAAGAATAGAATTAGCAATAATAGAATTATTATTTAAATGGAGAGACATTACAGAACTCAAAGGTAAAGAGGGATCTGGTCCAGGAACATGAACAGCGGAAAGTTAATATGCAGGCACAGCAAGTGATTAGATAGGCAAAGGGAATGCTGGCATTTGTGGTAAGGGTTTGCAGTAATTTTACGTTTGTGGTAATTTCACAATCTAAAAGTGGGGAGGTTCACTCCACCTGATAAGGGCCTTGGTGCAATTACACCTGTTGTTGTGTGTACAGTTTTAATTTCTGTATTTGAAAATAGATAATTGTATTAGAAGCAGCCTAATTTCTGAGATGAAGGACCTATTTTACAAAAAGGCTGAACACATTGGACATATATTCAATGCAGTTTAGAAGAAAAAGAGATGACTTAATTAAAAAAAATACAAGAACCTAAAGAAAAGTGGACAGGATGGATGTCAACAGGCATTTCCACTTCAGGGAGATTAGAACTACAGGACGAGATTTAAAATAGACATTTCGTTTTTAAGAATGAGATAAGGATTGTTCTGTCAGATAGTTGTTTGAATGTGGATTCTTTTCCGAAGAAAACAGTGGCAGCTGGTTCATTGAAACTTTTCAATGCTGAGTTGATAGATAGGGAAGTGGAATGGAGATCATAGCTAGATCAGATAAGATTTTGTTGAATGGCGGAGCAGGCTCTAAGGGCTGAATGGTCTACTTTCAAGTCCTATGAATCTGCTTCCACCACACTTTTAGGGACTGTGTTCTGTCAGTGTTTGAAATGTAGGTTTCCTTAAAAGTAGATACTTTCTAATCAACCTGTCCAGAGATGTTATTAGAGACAGGTAGGACTTGAACCCAGGCCTCCTGGCCCAGAGGTAGGGAAACTACCTCTGCACCATAACAGCCTTCAAGGATAAATTAGAACAGCTCTAGAGATGATTGAAAGCAGGTGATGCAATGAACTTTCCAGGAGGCCTGGGTTCAAGTTCAATCACCCCAGGCATATGTCACAAAGGATCTGAACAGGCTGATTAAAATAAATACAAGAACTGGGATCTTCTTCATTATCTCCCCTACTGTATACCATGTTGGTTTATCTCCTTCCCTTGTGTTCCCCACCTTTTCGTTTTACGTTGTTATTGCACTGCCTTGGTGGGGAGCTCTTCTAATTTGCATGTTTTGTTGATCATTTGGGCGATCTGCTGAAGGGTTTTTGAAAATAAAGAGCTGAACTCTTCAACCTATGGTCCAGAAGTCCCTCCTGTCCCAGAGGTGTGTTGTAACAAATTTGAACAGATTGCTTAAAAATTCTTTCCACCAGTACCCTTGAAGTCTTTAGAGACGGGTGGGCATGGCAGGGGTTGGGAGTGCATTTTCTCATCTCCAACATCATTTTGATTTAATTCTCTCCTTAGTTTCCTTCCCCTTTTTTTGTTATTGTTGCACTGCCTTGGTGGACAGTGCATTAATGTTTTCATAAATGATTATTCAGGTGATTTACTGGTGAGTTTTTTTAAAATGTTGGGTTCTTCCCTAGTGCGATGTTGACTTTGGGGGAATAGGGGAATATGGAAACTGGTGTTTGCACTAAATTACAGATTTACTGTACATTTACAAATTCCCTAAATAAAGGTACAAATGTTGGTCTTTTTAACAAATTTGAAGTCCTAACTACCTGCTGTTTAAAAGAAGATCTTCAAGTCACTGCAGCTTCTTCTATCAATCAATTTAAAATTGGTTCCTTCTGGTTCTTGCTCCTTGCATCAACGGGAATAGTTTCTCCTTAGCTATCCTGTCTAGACACCTATGATTTGAATACTACTACTGAGTGTCCTCTCAACTTTCTCTTCTATACAGAAAATATCTCCAAATCATAAAGTGCAGCTTTCAGCAGTGAGGTTTAGAAGAAGATGGTGAAACTATATTAACATACCAGACCATTTAAATTCTTTATATTGTTCCTTCCCAGTGACAGAATTGTTAATTTCTCTGGAAAATATAATTAAATGAAAACATTTCACGTTTTAAGTAACACGAGATTGACATGCAGAAAATTTATGTAAAAGTTTTCAGCTACCCTAGACATTTTCTAACTAAATCTCTCTTTCCCCATCTTGCAGCCAGGTAATCCCCTGAAAAAGACTAAAATCAGGGAATTCATGGGCCAATAGGAGCAAATTACTGCAGAAAATTCCAACCCCTCAAGTGCTTCAATACAGCCCATGCAATTCTGAACAGAGTTGGCAGTTTTGAATTCAGGACTAAACATGGTTATTAGGCCAAAGATCAGATAGGGATATAAAATTAAGTGATACTTTGAACATCAGTTTGCACCCCTTCGATCCCAAGGCAATGCACAAGTTACTTGCATAGTTTGCTGCTACAAGCAGTCCGTTCCTCAGCACCTTCAGCCACACGTCATATAGTAGTCACTGAGGATGCTGCCCAACTGCCACATCAATTCCATTTCAGTGGCTGACTCAGTGAAGACAGATCATTATTTTTCTGGAAGTTACAATCTAGCTTGACCTTCACTCGATTTTTCTGTTTAACTCAGGAAAGAATAACAGGTAGAAACAAAAAAACTGTGGCTCTGAATGTGCAGCAAAATAACACTTTACTTACTGGGTCTAGTTGCCTTCTATAAGTAACTTGTGAAGCAATCCCATTGGCACAGATCTGATAGGTCTCTGAATAGTCAGGGTCAATCCTTGGAGAAATCTCAATGTACTAGATAAGTGGTAACTTCCCGGGAAGTATAAATTTCAAATTACCTAGCCTCTGAAACAGTCTGAGAAAATCTACAACTCAGAGTTAGAATTGGAGGCTTTAGAAGGGAATAATTTACTTTAATAAACAAAAACGGAAGTTGCTGGAAAAGCTCAGCAGGTCTGGCAGCCTCTGTGAAGAAAAAAAATCAGAGTTAACGTTTTGGGTCTTGTGACCCTTCCTCAGAAATTCACAGACGCTGCCAGACCTGCTGAGTTTTTTCAGCAACTTCTGTTTTTTTTCCTGATTTACAGTATCTGCAGTTCTTTTGGTTTTTAATTCACCTTAATAGTCAGCCAGGAAATGTTAGGCTGGATTGGGTGTTAATAGTCTAAGTATAAAACTGATGCCTCTCCTCTAAACAGACACCCCAGCTAACACATTCCACATCAACCCTGCTCAAGAAAGCTCCCACAGATACTGGAACTTCACTTATCTGGCAATCTATTGCCTCATGTGGCATACATCACTCCCCTACCAGCTAGTAACTTGCTAGGCCACTTCACATAGCATTGAAAAATTATCATACCAACATGGACTTGAGTCACAGATTAGCAGACTGAGAAAGATCAATTGGCCTGCTTTCCTAAAGGACATTAATGAACCAGTCAGATTTTAAGTATTCCAGTAGTTTCATGATCAAGTCTATTGATGTCAAATTTTCAGTTTCCAGACTTTTTAAAAACCAAATTTAAATTCTGAACTTGCCATGGTGAGATTGTAGTTCCAGTTCTCTGGATTGCTAGCCAGGTTAAATAAACCCTTCCCTACATTACCCAATTTTGTACAATGGACATGGTGCTGTACAGTACATGTGAGCCAAGTGTTTAAGTCAGTGGATGATACAGCAGAAAGCCAAACACTTGTATCTGTAATTCTGCTTAGAGCATTAAGTAGCTAGATTTATTAACACAGTTGACATTACATTTTTGCTTCTTGTCAATCTCCGCATAAATGTGGAACCTAGGTTGAGAGTGTGATTAATGAAGATCACAAAACTTAAAGCAATGTTACTGAAACTTTTTTAAAGTTGACTTTTATTAAGAGAGAGACACACTTACTTAGTCCATTCAAGTTTGCTATCTTTTCGATACAATTTGTCGAAAGAGATAACTTCCTGAAAAAAGGTTGAAAGAAGTGGTTTACATCGGAGATATCTTGGACCTTTCTCTTTTTCAGCATTAACTGATATTCCAATTGTTTAAAGCAGTAATATAGCACACAAAAAACGTGGATAAAGTAAGACAAATAAAAACACAGAAGGACTTGCTGGACACATTTGGAACGTGCTGCCAAAGGCCGCGGTAGATGTGCACATTGTGCATTACTGGTGGTGATTATTAGGGGTTGGGTGGTAGATGTGAAAGTATCTGAGGTGATGGATGACTGCTTAGTCCAAGGTGCCAGTGTTTTGCAGTTGTGTACACCTGGGTAAATGGATGATGTTTCATTTCACCTTAATCTTGTAGGTGATGAAAAGTGTTTGGGGAGTCACGCAGTTATCAGTAAAAAGAATATGGAGAACTGAGGCAGAAGTAGAAAGATGTAATTGTTCTTTAAATAAAAGGGAGATAGTTAAAACAAAATTGATAAGCAGGTAGTATTGGGGGCAAATTATAACTCAAAGTTTACAATATGCATTATATTGACAAAGTTTTTTAATCAGGAGTGCTGACAAAATTCTACAGAGATTACAGATCTCAGGCAGAATGATGAACAATTAGCCTCAGTACTTCTGGGGGAGGGGGGCATTAGGGAGAGGAAACAAAGGGGAAGGGTTGGGGAGCTGGAAGAAAGGGAACAAATAGGTAAGGGGAAGAAAGAGTCAGGGGGGAAAGAAAGGGAAGGATGATCAGTCATAATTGGGCTTGAATACTCTTCGACTCAACGAAAAAGAATGTCTAACTAATTAAGATATGCGACAATGGTGGAAACAGACCCAAACAAGTCAGGAGCTACAACAGAAAGGAAAGAAACTCTGGAGACTTTATGGCTTTCATAATAAAAGTACTCATTTTAATGGAAGAAATGACTGGGTAGGAGCAAGAGACACCCGCAAACACTCAAGAGTCAGTCTTGTAAAACTTACTCGCAATTACTCAGCGTAGAGAGGGACGCATCCATCTTCTCAATCGGTGGTACCTGGCCATATAACTTCACCTCCACAGCTTCAGCTGCCTTCTCACCTGATCTTTCTTCCTGAAAGAAATAAATCATCCAATCTGTCATTACCGTTTGAGGTTTGTGTTACTTTCTCACCAAATACTTCTGTGCCCTCGTTCTTCTCAATCTGTCATGTTCAATATCTCAACGATCCTCCGAGAGTTCTGCACTCCAACTCCTGGTCTCTTGCATATTCCCCATCATTAACTAGCCTATTGTAAGGCCATGACTTCGATGTCTAGGTGCTAAGCTTGACATCCAAACTTTCAACTTCCATTTGTTCCTTCAAGTGGCTCCAAAAAAACAAAACTTCACTCTCTCGTCACCTCTTCTCACCACTGCCTGGGGCCCAGGTCTCACCCTCCCAACCCACTTGGACCAAAAGACCAGGTCTCTCTCATCTCCTCCAGGCCTGGAAGTCAAGGACTCTAAATCTACCCTTCTGTGTTAAGGGTCCGGGTCCCTCTCTGCTGGCCAGAGACTTCAGCTGCATCAATGATGCAGGTGGACAATCCAGAAGGGCTGACAGCAAACAGGATGCCATGTCCAGATTCCTGATGGAAACGATTAAAGTCACCAAGCTGCACAACATCTTCAGTATCCCTGCAGACGGAGTGCAACGTAGATGCATCTGGTTGCGGCTGGGGGTGTCTATCCACTCAAGAATAGATTTCCTGTTTGTGTTCCGCATGTTCTTGGTCAGATCCATTGATGTGTAGCCAGTGTTCCCCTCTGACTACTGCCTCCTGCTGGCCTACTGTCACTTACAGGATGACCAGCATGCTGGCAGGTGGAAGCTGAATCTGACATTGTTGGCCCCAGAAAACACTGAGGAGCACAAAAGGGGTTACACAGGTTGGAGAACCATGAAGCCCCTTTTTCAGTCTCCAGCAGACTGGTGGGAAGTAGTCAAGTGAAACATCAGGAGGTTCTTTAGACAGATGGGGTAAACTGTCCAAATCCAGAAAAGCACGCAGAATCTACTCCTGCTGCAGACAATGGGGCTTGATGTCACAGAGGATCTCCAGGGGGTGAAGAGCCACCACGCCTCGGTCTTTGCCTGGAAGCCTGAAAGGTAATCTTCCATGCAGGGTCCGCATCATGAAGCAGGATGAGACATGTTCCTGTTTCTTCTTCCAGAAGGTAGAGAAGGACAACTTTGTACTCAGCAGCCTGAAGGAAGATGATGGCTTGATAATGCCATCCCAGTCCAACGTCCTGAGGATCCACAAATTCTTTTATGCCAGATTAAGTGACAGGATGCCCATAGACAGCACGGCCTTCTAGTTGTTACTGTCCCGTATCACAGAGGTCTTAGACGACAGCACACAGAAGAGGCTGGACCAGCCATTATCTCTGGATGAGCTCACCAAGGCCCTTGAGTGTTTAGACAAAAACAAAACTACCAGCCAAGTTGTATTCAACTCTTTGGGACTAGATTGGCCAGGACCTGCTGAAGGTGTACAACAGTCTGCTTCTGGCTGTAACACCTGCTGAAGGTGTACAACAGTCTGCTTCTGGCTGTAACATGTATGAATCCATGAGAAAAGGTACTATCACCCTCACCTATAAGCGGAAGTGGGAAGAGGGAGGAAATTAGAAATTGGTGACCAACTTCACTGCTGAACGTTGATTACTAAATCCTGTCTAAAGTCATTGCCAACCAGGTCAGGTCTGCTCTGGGACTGGTGGTTCACTCTGACCAAACCTGTGCTATACCGGCAGGACAATCTCAGAGTTTGATACCCCTCAGGGCTCTGTTCACCTACGTGCAGGACGGAGGGTGGTGGACACCTGTCTCATCAGCCTAGACCAGGAGAAGGCCTTTGACAGGATATCGTACACCTAATTTGGGATATGCTCTCCAACATCGACTTTGGGGACAGAATTCGCAATTGGATACGACTGCTCTACACCAACATCGGTAGTGCAGTCTCAATCAAAGGACAGGAGTCAGAAAGCGTCCCGATCAGATCAGGAGTCAGGAACAGCTGCCCACTCTCTCCTGGTTGGCACTTGGCATCCTCGAGACCCTGCGGGAAAAGGAGAGGGTAGATCCTGTCAGGTTGTTCCCTGAGCAGAATGCCTCATCACCAGAACTTTACAATTTGCACCAAGACATCATTTGGCTGGTGCGAAATCTTTCATGCACACCAGGACTCTTGTGCGCCACTGCATGCTACCCTCAAAAGCAGCTGCGAGGAGGGGCAGAGACTGTCACAGAGAACATCTCCCGCTGGAGTGTACCTTTGCAAAGGAAGTCTGGAGAAAGATGCAGTGGTTTGTGTTGAAGTTCGTATTGAAGCAGGTCCATGACGCAGGACTCTGGGCTCCTATTCCCTAGGATGCACACCGAAACAAACATTGACTGCACCTAGAGGACCATCAGCTTGGCAAAAGATGACCTCAACCAAGTGTTGCAGACTGGCACATTCCAAAGTTCAGGATTATGTGCTAAGGGACACAGTAAAGCTTGCAGCAACTGCTGCCAAGGCACAGTGGGGAGAGACCATCATCTAATGTCTTTCCATTGAAGTTAAATAAGCATCTGTTCAGTTATCAAACCCCCCCTCAGTGCATCAAATATATGTTATTGTCTTGTATAAGTAAGAAATGCCTTTGGTTTGTTTCGTTGGGTAGAGTCAAACTCAAATGTTTGTTTCTCCATATGCTACTATACAGCTTTAGTGACTATGTATGTATATAAAGATATCTTCATGAATAAAGTATATTTTTGAAATAAAAAAGGTACTTTCAAGACAGGGGACACCTGTCCAGGTCTCTGTCCAATGCCTCCCATATGCCCGACCCCTTCCCAAGCCCTCTCACCCCTACTCCTTTCCCGCACACCCAACCCCTTCTCGTAGCCTCGCGCCGCCACCACTTAACTCTACTACTGACTACTACTACCCCAAAACTCCCTCCTTCTAAACATTCTCCCACCACTACCCCAGTCCCTTCCCATCCCCTCCCCTACACTTTTCCATTCTCTTCCCTAACTCCCTCTCCTTCTCTCCCCTCCCTCTCTTTCTTTCCGCTCCACCTACTCCCTCTCATCCCATTCCCATAAACACCCACCATCCCCAACCTCCTCCTCCCAGCTCTGTCCTATACAGTCTACTCCCTCCCTTTCACCCTATCCCAGCAGGTGTGAGGGGTTCCCTCCAGCAGACACTTACCCACTTGGCCAGAGCCTCTTTGATGGTAGTCGCTTTGGCCTAAACAGAGATACAAAGACAGGAAGAGAAAAAAAGTCAGTAGTTACTGTGAGAGTTGTGAAGGTCAGGCCCTGCGGTCAGTGGTCACTCTCTCTCACTGACCGAGCCGGTGGTTACTCTCTCTCGCTGACCAGGCCGGTGGTCGGTCACTCTCTCTCTCTCGCTGACCGGGCCGGTGGTCGGTCACTCTCTCTCTCTCTC
>JAHRHZ010000133.1:2564642-2575551 GCA_024137785.1 Ginglymostoma cirratum
TCTCTCTCGCTGACCGGGCCGGTGGTCGGTCACTCTCTCTCTCTCTCTCTCTCTCTCGCTGACCGGGCCGGTGGTCGGTCACACTCTCTCTCTCTCTCTGACCGGGCCGGTAGTCAGTCAGTCAGTCAGTCAGTCACTCACTCACTCACTCACTCACTCACTCACTGACCAGGCCGGTAGTCACTGACTGACCATTTCTCCGGACAAGTGTGTCCGCTCGCGCAGCGGTTGCTAGGCAAACAGGGGGCTGCGCGCATGCGCGTAACTGTACGGGCAACGTGGGGCGGAGCTTGAAAACCTAGAGACCCGAAATACCCACTTTTACCCCTATAATACCCCCTTTGTCCCTAAAATAACCCATTTTTACCATAAAATACCTCCTACCCCTAAAATACCCCTTTACCCCCAAAATACCCCTTTTACCCATAAAATAACCCTTTTACTTCTAAAATACACCCTTTACCCCTAAAATACACCCTTTACCCCTAAAATACACACTGTACCCCCAAATTACCCCCTTTACCCCTAAAATAATCCCTTTACCCTAAAATACACACTGTACCCCCAAAATACCCCTTTTATTCCTAAAACAACTCCTCTACCCCTCAAATAACCCTGTACCCCCAAAATACCCCCTTTATCTCCCAAAGTATTCCCTTTATCCCTAAAATATGCCCTTTACCCCAATATACACCCTTTACCCCCAGAACATACCCTGTACCCTCAAAGTACCCTCCATACTCAAAAATACCCCTTTACTTGCAAAATACCCCCTTTACTTGCAACATAGACTTTTTCCACAATGTCCTATTTACCCCCAAAATATCCCACATTTCATTCAGTGTCCCTTGTACCCTCATCATTATCCCTTCATTCCCTAACATGCACCCTGTACCTTCAAAATACACAATTCACCCAACAAAATAGTCCCCATACACCACAAAATACTCCACTTAGACCCAAACACACACACTGCACTGCACTGCCAAAATACCCCAATTACTGACGACTTAACCCCAAAATTATCCTCTACACCCAGAATATCCCATCTACCCCAAAATACTACTTCTACTCCTCTACTCCCAAAGTCCCTAAAGTGTGGAAGCAAGCCATTTGGCCTATTGAGTTCACACCAACCTTCCAAAGAGTATCCCACCCAGACCCATCTGCCATCCCTGTAACCCTGCATTTCCCACTGCTAATCCACCTGGCCTCTATGAAGCAATTTAACATGGCCAATCCACCTAATCTGCATATCTTTGGACTGTGGGAGGAAACCAGCACAGACAAGGGGAGAATTTGCAAACTCCACATGGACAGTTGCTAAAGACTAGAATTGAACCCAAGTCCCTGGCACTGTGAACCACTGTGCTAACCATTGAGCCACCTTGCCACCCCAAAATATGCCCTTTACATTCCAACGTAGCTCACGATGTTGTGCCAAACATGACACCAAATTAAACTAATCCCTTCTGCCTGCCCTTGATCCATATCCCTCCATTACTTGCATATTCATGTGTTTATTTAAAAGTCCCTTAAATGCCCCTGTCGTATCTGCCTCCACCACCAACCCTGGCAGCGCATTCCAGACTCCTATATGCTGCTCACATCTCCTTTGAACCTTTCCCTCTTTCATCTTAAACGTGTGCCCCTTAGTTTTAGATGTTTCAACACTGGGAAAAAGATTCTGATCATCAACTCTATCTATGCATCTCGTAATTTTTTAGGCTTCTGTCAAGTCTTCCCTCAGCTGCCACTGCTCCAGAGAAAACAACCTGAGTTTTTCTAACCTCTTTTTATAACTCATATCCTCTAATCCAGGCAGCATCCTGGCAACCCTCTTCTGCACCCTATCCGAAGCCTTCACATACTTCCTGTAATGTGAATTGAATGCAATACTCTAAGTGTGGCCTAACTAAAGACTTATAAAGCTGCAACATGACATCCTGACTCTTGGACTCAATTCCCTGACCAATAAAGGCAAGCATGCCATATGCCTTCTTTACCACAGTATCCACTTACATGGCCACTTTCAGGGAACTGTGGACTTGAACCCCAAGAGCTCTCTGTACATCAATGCTGTTCAGGGGCCTGCCATTAACTGTATACTTTTCCTTAACATTTGATCTCCCAAAGTGCAGCAGCTCACACTTACCTGGATTAACTCCATTTGCCATTTCTTTACCCATATCTGTAACTGATCTACATCCCGTTGTATCCTTTGACAACCTTCTGCACTATCCACAGCTCCACCGATCTCTTCCCCAAAACACACCCTTTACCCCCAAAATACACCTTGTTCCCTCAAGATTTTCCCTTTGCTCCAACATACATGCTTTACCTCAAAATACACCATTCACCCCCCAAAATATCCCCTTTATTCCCCAACATACACACACCGTTCCTCCAAAATACGCACTGAACTCCAAAATTAACCATGTACCCCCGAAAATGGCCGCAGCATCACCAAAATACTTTTAGCTTGCAGCCCGAATCCTCTCGGTGAATGTTCTTCATGACTATTTCAGTAAGCTCCCAAGGCACCTGCACTCTGCCAGTCCTGGCCTTTAACTTCCCATCTTCTGTCCCTGTAATGGATATGCTGCTTGCTGCTTGGCAATTCCTCTCTCAATCTCTCTTTTCCTGCACTCTTCTCCCACCTTGACCAAGCTTTGGTTCACAGGCTGTAACATTTATTTCAGCGGTTTGATGTCATAGTTTGTTTTGTTGACACTATGGTAAATGCTGAATGTTTGCTAAATTCACATGAACTTATGGGAATGTAATGGTGCAACTATTGTTCACAAGGGTGCCCCCTAAAGGCACAGGAGCTCACTGCTCTTTAAAAAGGTGTTCGAATCCAGTGCCAAATCAAAACACTCACCACCAGGCCATAAAGACAAGGGAGCAGAACTAGGCCATCCAGAACATTGAGCCTGTTCCACCATTCTATCTGATCCTCACAAGTGAGGTCAAGCAACTAGTGTGTGAAGCAAATCCAAAACAATACACATTTTGCCTCAAGTAAAAACATCCAAAGATTGCATTGTAGAGAGTGACATGCTGCAGGATACAATTGATCCTTTACAGAAACAGACTGAACTAATTATCTCATTAAAGTGGGGAAATGGGAGGGCTCAGGAGAGGTTATTAAAGTTTGCAGGACAACTAGGACAGAGATTATGGGAAGGGTCAGGAATCTAATTTCAGACACAGCAGGAGACAATTATGAGAAGGGGGCCAGTCAATGCAGGACTGAGGGTGTTGTACATAAATCTATGCAGTATATGAAACAAGGTAAATACACTTGTAGTGCAGATTGAAGTTGACAGTTACAATATTGTGGGTATCACAAAGATGTGGCTGTAAGGGGATTGGGACTGGGAACTGAATATCCAAGGATACACACCCTATTGAAAGAATGGGCAGAAGGGGAGGGTTGCCTTGTTAGTAATAAATTAAAGTAAATCAATAGCAAGAAGTGATATAGAGTCAGATGATGTAAAATCTGTTTGGGACAGTTGAGGAACTGCAAAGGTAAAATGACCATGATGAGAGTTGTGTACAGGCCTCCTAGCAGTAGTAAGGAAGCAGGAAAGGAAATAAATCAGGAGATAGAAAAGGCATGTAAGAAAGGCACTGTTACAATAATTATGGGTGACTTGAATGTGCAGATGGACTGGGAAAATCAGGTTGGCCATGGATCTCATGAAAAGGAATTTGTGGAATATTTACCAGATGGATTTTTTGGAGCAGCTTGTGATAGAGCCCACTAGGGAACAGGCAGCTCTGGATTTGGTGACGTGTAATAAGGTTAGGGAGCTTAAGGTGAAGGAACCCCCAGGAGGGAGTGATCATAACACGATAGAATTCACCCTGCAGTTTGAAAGGGGGAAGCTAGAATCAGATGTAAAGGTATTACAATTGTGTAATGGTAACTACAAAGATATGAGGGAGTTGCTGACCAGAAGTGATCAGAAGTAAAGCCAAGGAGGAAAGACAGTGGAGCAGCAATAGCTGAAGTTTCTGGGAGTAATTTGGGAAGAACAGCAAAAATTCATCCCAAGGAAGAAGAAACATATTAGGGCGAGGATGAGGCAACCATAGCTGACAAGGGAAGCCGGGACAGCATAGAAGCAAAAGAAAAAGGATACAATGTGGTGAAGATTAGTGGGAAGCCAGAGAATTGGGAAATCTTTAAAATCCAGCAGAAGATAATTAAAAAAGCAAGATGTGAGGCAAGATGAGATATGAAGACAAGCTTGTTAGTAATATAAGGAAGGTTGCAAGACTCTTTTTAAGATATATTCAAAGCCAGAGAGAGGCAACAGCGGACATTGGACTACTGGAAAATGAAGCTGGAGAAGTAGTAATGAGGAACAAAGAAATGGCAGAGGAACTGAATAGGTACTTTGCATCAATCTTCACAGTGGGAGACACCAGTAACTTTTCATAACTTCAAGCGAGTCAGGGAGGAGAAGTAAGTTTAGTGGTCATCACTTAGGAATAGGTGCTGGGGAAGCTGAAGGGTCTAAAGGTGGATAAATCACCCAAACTGGATTGACTACAGCCCAGAGTTCTGAAGGAGATAGCTGAGGCAATTGTGGAGGCATTGGTGGTGATCTTTCAAGAATCACTGGAGTCAAGGAAGATCCCAGACGATTGGAAAATGATTAATGTAATATCCCTGCTTAAGAAGGGAGGGAGGCAGAAGATGGGAAATTATAGACCAGTTAGCCTGACCTTGGCCACCGGTAAGATTTTAGAATCCATTATTAAGGATGATATTGCTGAGTACTTGGAAGTGCATGATAAAATAGGGCTGAATCAGCACAACTTTGTCAAAGGAACATCATGCCACAAATCTGTTAGAATTCTTTGAGGAGGTAAGGAACAAGTTAGACAAAGGAGAACCAGCAGATGTGATCTATTTGGATTTCCAGAAGGCCTTCAACAAGGTGCTGCACAGGAGGCTGCTAAATAGGATAAGAACACCTGGTGCTGGGGGCAGGGTAGTGGCAATGATAGAGGATTCGCTGACTGGCAGAAGGTAGAGAGTGGGGATAAAGAAGTCTTCAGATAGCAGCTAGAGACTAGTGGAGCTCTATAGCGGTCAATGTTGACACCACAATTATACATTAATGGTCTGAACAAACGAACTGAGGACATTGTTGCTAATTTTGCAGATGGCACAAAGATAGGTAGGTGCAGGTGTTGAGGGAGCAGGAAGGCTACAGGAGGACTTGGACAGGCTAGGAGAGTGGGCAAAGAAGTGGCAGATGGAATACTATGTGGAAAAGTGTGAGGTCATAGGCTGTGGTAGGAAGAATACAGACATGGACTATTTTCTAAATGGGGAAAGGCTTTTGAAATCTGTAGTATAAAGGGACTTGGGAGTCCTAGTTCAGGATTCTCTTCGGGCTATCATACAGGTTCAGTTGGCAGTTAGGAAAGCAAATGCAATACCAGCATTCATTTCAAGAGGGCTAGAATACAAGAGCAGGGATGTACTGCTGAGGCTGCATAAGGCTCTGATCAGATTGCATTTGGAATAATGTGAGCAGGTTTGGGCTCCTGCATTTGGAATGATGTGCTGGCATTGGAGGGATTCCAGAGGACGTTTACAAGAATGATCCAGGGATGAAGGGCTTGTCATATGAGGTGTGGCTGAGGACCCTGGGCATACATTGGCATTTAGAAGGACGAGGGAGATCTGACTGAAACTTATAGAATACTGAGAGGCCTGGACAGAGTGGATGTGGAGAAGATGTTTCCACTAATAGAAGAGACTAGGACTGGAGGGCACAGCCTCAGAATGAAGGGACAACCCTTTAGAACCAAGATGAGGAGGAATTTCTTTAGCCAGAGGATGATGAATCCGTGGAACTCATTGTCACAGAGGGCTGCCAGTGTGTGTATTTAAGACAGAGATTCTTGATTAGTAAGTGGAACAAAGATTAAGGGGAGAAGGCAGAAGAATGGGGTTCAGAAACATATCAACCATGATCAAATGGTGGAGCAGACTCAACAGGCTGCTTGGCCTAATGTTCTATCTTATGGTCTAAGCTGAGAAATTTACTTTGTGAAAAGTCATATTGTGAGTAGCTTTCCTTCAGTAAAGTGTTCTGCAGGTTGGCCTTTTCCTGCTGCCTCTACTCCTGCTTCCACTGTCCTTGCAGATTCAAAATTCACAAAGTGGACACCACATGGTCCCTGCCAAGTAATTACATTTCCATTATAGGGTGTGAGCATAATACAGTCTGACAACACTTACTCCCTGCACTGCAGTCTGAAACTCTAACACTGTCATTCTCACCACAATATCCCCTGAAACACTAACACTATCTTTCTCACCACACTGCAGTCTGCAACACCAACTTTGTCATTCTCCCACAATACACTCTGAAACACTAACATTAACTTTTTCTCCACACTGCAATTTGAAACACTAACACTGGCTTTCTCCCACAATACGGTCGGAAACACTAAACACTGTCTTTCTCCACACACTGCGATTTGAATCACTAACAGTCTTTCTCCCACAATACATTCTGAAACACGAACACTGTCATTCTCCCACAATACACACTGAAACACTAACACTATCTTTTTCTCCACACTGCAATTTGAAACACTAACACTGGCTTTCCCACACAATACAGTCTGAAACTCTCTAGACACTGTCTTGCTCCCCACACTGCAATCTGAAACACTAACACCGTCTTTCTCCCACAATATGGTCTGAAACACTAATACTATCCTTCTCCCCACACTGCAATCTGAAACACTAACACTGTCTTTCTCCCACAATACAGTCTGAAACACAAGACACCGTCTTTCTCCCCACGCTGCAATTTGAAACACTAACACTGTCTTTCTGCCAAAATACAGTGCAGCTGGAGTAGTTGTTTTAGGAGCTCCAGCAGTAGGTGGCGATAGTGAGGGAGGGTACTGAGGCGTTAGCTGGAGTAATCGAATGGACACGGTGTCTTTTTGGGAAGGAGACCTGATGGAATGAAGGTTCAGGCAGGCAAATAACATTCTCAACCAGATATAAACCAGAAACTTAATTTCATGTAAATATTGAGTTTTCCTTGCTTAACTTTAATTTCCCTTCATGCTTGTGTTGACCTGATGACAGTGGAGTAAGTAATCCTCCTTCACGATCTTTGGGCCATCTATGTGATCAAATCTCATGTTACGTTTCTGACGTAGTTAGTGGGATTCCACAGCACAGACATTCAGGCTGAACGAGGTTGAAGACATCAGGACGAGATGGGTGGATGGTGGAGGAGTTGAAATTGGCACTGTCCGAGAGGGAGGTTCATGCTGCTCTGTGACGTTTGGAGGCTCAGGCATTGGCAGAGGGGGTTAGACCTTTAGGCCATACGAAGATAAAGCTCCATTTGTGCATTCCTTTGATGCTATGAAGGATGGAGGTGTCACACCAGGTCAGATACTCCACTTATAGAGGAGTAGGGAGATGGACCAGAAACACTCAATTATTCTGGTGACTGAAGACTGGATTAAGGATGTGGAGCAAAAGATGACATCCAAGGGCCTCAGTGCAAGTCAGTAGGCCTCATTCATGATGGAACATCTCAAAGTCACAGAGGTCTACAGCACCGAAAAAGGTCTTTCAGGCCATTACGTATGCACTGGTCAAAAACAACCACTTAACTATTCTAATCTTGTTTTCCAGCACTTTGCCCATAGTCTTGTATGCCTTGGCATTGCAAGTGCATGTCTAAACACTTCAATGTTATGAAGGATTCCCTTACAGACAGTGAATTCCAAATTCTCACCACTCTCTGGATGAAAAAGTTTCAGAGGGGATATGTGAAAAAAAACTCCTGCCCCTTGTCTTAAATCTATGCCACCAGTTATTGATCCTTCCATCAAGGGGAAAAGTTTCTCCTGTTTACCCAATCCACGTCCCACATAACTTCATACATTTCAATCATGTCACCTCTCAAACATCTCTTTTCTAAGGAAAACAACCCCAGTCTGTGCAAGAGATAGCAAGAACTGCAGGAGCTGGAGGAACACAGCAGACCAGGCAACACCAGAGGAGCAGAAAGTTTATGTTTTGTGTCGGGACCCTTCTTCAGAAATGGGGAAGGGGAAAGGGAGCTCAGAAATAAATAGAGAGAGGAGGGATGGACTGGGGAAGGTAGATGGGATGGTGATAGGTGAGTGCAGGTAAGGAGTGGTGGGGATTGGTCAGTGAGGTGTTTCTCCAGCTCCAGCTCCAAACTGTGTTATCCCAGTCTGTGCAATCTCTCTTCATTAATGAAACACTCCAGCCCAAGCATCCTTGTAAATGTCCTTCACACTATCTCCAGTGCAATCACATCCCTCCTATAATGTAGATTCCAGAACTGCACAGAATACGTTAGCTGTGACTTAACCAATATTTTATACAGTTCCAACATAACCGTTATACCTTGATTAATAAAGGAAAGTATCCCATAAGTCTCAGAGATAAAAGGTACTGCAGATGCTGGAGAATCCGAGATAACAAGCATGGGGCTGGATGAACACAGCAGGTCAAGCAGCATCATAGGAGCAGGAAAACTTGACGTTTCGGCCCTAGACCCTTCGTCAGAAATGGGGGAGGGGAAGAGGGTTCTGAAATAAATAGGGAGAGAGGGGGAGGCGAATAGAGGAGAGGATAGGTGGAGAGGAGGCAGACTAGTCGAAGAGGCGGGGATGGAGCCAGTAAAGGTGAGCGTAGGTAGGGGGGTAGGGAGGAGATAGGTCAGTCCAGGGAGGACGGACAGGTCAAGGGGGCGGAATGATGTTAGTAGATAGGAGGTGGGGGTGTGGCTTGAGGTGGGAGGAGGGGATAGGTGAGAGGAAAAACAGGTCAGGGAGGTGGAGATGAGCTGGGCTGGTTTTGGGATGCGGTTGGGGGAGGGGAGATTTTGAAGCTTGTGAAATCCACATTGATGCCATTGGGCTGCAGAGTTCCCAGGCTGAATATGATTTGCTGTTCCTGCAGCCTTCGGGTGGCATCACTGTGGCATTGCAGGAGGCCCAGGATGGACATGTCATCTGAGGAATGGGAGGGGGAGTTGAAATGGTTCGCGACTGGGAGGTGCAGTTGTTTGTTGCGAACTGAGCGCAGGTGTTCTGCAAAGCGGTCCCCAAGCCTCTGCTTGGTTTCCCCAATGTAGAGGTAGCCACAACGGGTACAGCGGATGCAGTATACCACATTGGCAGATGTGCAGGTGAACATCTGCCTGATGTGGACAGTCTTCTTGGGGCCTGGGATTGGGGTGAGGGAGGAGGTGTGGGGGCAGGTGTAGCACTTCCTGCGGTTACAAGGAAAAGTGCCGGGTGTGGTGGGGCTGGAGGGGAGTGTGGAGCGGACAAGGGAGTTGCGGAGGGAGTGGTCCCTCCGGAAGGCAGATTAGGGTGGGGAGGGAAAAATGTCTTTGGTGGTGGGGTCTGATTGCAGATGGCGGAAGTGTCGGAGGATGATGCGTTGGATCTGGAGGTTGGTGGGGTGGTATGTGAGGATGAGGGGGATTCTTTTTTGGTTATTATTGCGGGGACGGGGCGTGAGGGATGTGTTCTGGGAAATGCGGGAGACACGGTCGAGGGCGTTCTCGACCACTGTGGGGGGTAAGTTGAGGTCCTTGAAGAATGAGGACATTTGAGATGTACGGGAGTGGAATGTCTCACCCTGGGAGCAACACTCCAACCTCTTCCCCGCAGAACGTGCAGCCCTCCGCTCCCTCCGCTCCAATCCCAACCTCACCATAAAACCCGCGGACAAGGGAGGGGCAGTCGTAGTATGGCGCACTGACCTCTACATCGCTGAGGCCAGGCGCCAACTCTCTGACACCTTCTCGTACCGCCCCCTGGATCATGACCCCACCCCCGAGCACCAAACCATCATCTCCCAAACCATCCACAACCTCATCACCTCAGGTGACCTCCCACCCACCGCCTCCAACCTCATCGTTCCCCAACCCCGCAGCGCCCGCTTCTATCTCCTCCCCAAAATCCACAAACCTGAATGCCCTGGTCGACCCATTGTTTCCGCCTGCTCCTGCCCCACCGAACTCATCTCCACCTACCTAGACTCCATTTTCACCCCCTTGGTCCAGGAATTCCCTACCTACGTCCGCGACACCACCCATGCCCTCCACCTCCTCCAGAACTTCCAATTCCCCGGTCCCCAACACCTCATTTTTACTATGGACGTCCAGTCCCTCTACACCTGTATTCCCCATGCTGATGGCCTAAAGGCCCTCCGCTTCTTCCTGTCCCACAGAACTGACCAATCCCCCTCCACCGATACCCTCATCCGCTTAGCCGAACTCGTCCTCACCCTCAACAACTTTTCTTTCAATTCCTCCCACTTCCTACAGACAAAGGGGGTGGCCATGGGTACCTGCATGGGCCCAAGCTATGCCTGCCTCTTTGTAGGTTACATGGAACAATCCCTCTTCCGTACCTACACTGGCCCTAAACCCCACCTCTTCCTCCGTTACATTGATGACTGCATCGGCGCCGCCTCGTGCTCCCACGAGGAGCTCGAACAGTTCATCCACTTCACCAACACCTTCCACCCCAACCTGAAGTTCACCTGGACCATCTCCAACGCTTCTTTCTCCTTCCTGGACCTCTCTGTCTCCATCTCGGGCGACCACCTAGAGACCGATGTCCATTTCAAGCCCACTGACTCCCACAGCTACCTGGAATACACCTCCTCCCACCCACCTTCCTGCAAAAATGCCATCCCCTATTCCCAATTCCTTCGCCTCTGCCGCATCTGCTCCCAGGATGAGACATTCCACTCCCGTACATCTCAAATGTCCTCATTCTTCAAGGTGTCGGGCGGCAGTTCGAAGCGGGAAGAGCGGCAGCGAGCACCAGAGGCCTGACGGGAAGGTAA
>JAHRHZ010000133.1:2598700-2608803 GCA_024137785.1 Ginglymostoma cirratum
AAAAAAAAATCAGAGTTAATGTTTCAGGTCCAATGACCCTTCCTAGCTGCCATCAGTTCTGAGGAAGGGTCACCGGACCTGAAACGTTAACTCTGACTTTTTCTTCACAGATGCTGCCAGACCTGCTGAGCTTTTCCAGCAACTCCTGTTTTTATTTAAAACTCGAGGCCTTGCCTGCAGTCCACAAAGGGCCTCGCCTCTCCATGATGGCCTTCAGTCCATTGCATGATACAATGTCAAAGGCAGAGTGTTCTCCCTGGTCAATATTTATCCCTGCACTATTGCTGTTCCATTGTCTGACCACAATGTCGATGCTGTTTGTCTGGGTGATGTTAGCGAGCTGATGATTGGAGAATGATAGCACAGGCTAAAGGGCCTGAATGGCCTCTGGCTTTCCGCTTGCAGCGTTTTTGAGATTTTCATTTGGTCTGTTGAAGGTGACGTTGTTCTAATAAATGGAAATAATAATCTTTATATAAGTTGGTAGGGGAGAGATTGAGGACCCAGCAGTGGGTCAGCAGTACACGGGGCTCGGAGGGATGGTACCTTCAGGATGAAGTCACTGGGGGAGGGCAGGATGAGAAATGGAGGTGACAGACATCTCCAGAGTTGAGGTGGTGTCGGGGGAACCAAGAGACAAAGGACAACAACTTATATTTGTATGGCACCTTTAATGTTGGCAAAACACGTGCACAAACAAACAAGAGTAGGCTCCTCGGCCCTTCAAGCCTGATCACCTATTTCATAAGATCATGATTTTAACCTCAACTCTGCATTCCTGTACAATCCCGATAATCTTTCTTCCCCTCATAAATCAAAAATCTGTCTACCTCTGCCTTAAAAATATTTAAAGATTCTGCACCCACTGCCTTTTGAGGAAAGGAATTCCAAAGGCTGTCAAACTTCTGAGAGAAATAATGTTTTCTCATGTCAAGTTTAAATCGGTGACCCCTCATTATTTTCAAACCCTGACACCCTAGTTCTGGATTCTGTCACAAGAGGAACCATCCTTACCACATCCCCCAGTCAGGATCTTAAATGTTTCAGTTCAGTCGCTTCTGACTCTTCTAAACTTGGTGTTTCACAAATGTCGAAAAGTGGAGCTATTGGGAAGTTGCTATTAGTTCTCCTTTCACCGTCTGTGGATACTGCTTTCTGGGTCACAAGATGTTGTGTGATAAAACATCAGCCATTATTTCTCTGTGTGAGTGAGTGCCTCACACTCTCTCTCAATGTGTGAGTAAGGAAGATGGAGGGAGTGTGTGAATGAGTAAGAGAGAGAGGGGGAGGGAGAGTGTGTGTGTGTGTGTGACAGAGAGTGGGGGAGGTAGGGAGTGTGTGTGTGCAAGACTCGGAGTGTGTGATTGAGGGAAAGGGACTGAGAGTGTGAGAAGGGAGAGTGTTTGATTGTGAGAAAGAGGGCATTCTCTGGACAGTCTCACAGAGTAATGGGTTTGTGAAGATTTGTTTGAAACAGTTGAGAAGTGGGTTGAGCCAAGAATTTAACTTTGGAAAGTAATGATGTGTGTGAGTGAATGATGATGCTCTGAAAATACAGAGCTGGAACTGGCTAATAACTAACAAATAAGAGTATTGTGTCTGAAAAGTCTAGTGGTAAGATTGGCATGGTGTTTTTTGGCTTGTGCTATCGCTGCACGGTACAGGAGGAATGTACACTAAGCCAAGGATACGTCTTATTAAACATTATTCTGTCAGGTGGCCAGCTCCCATGTTTGATCCATGTCTTGGTTGGGCATCCACTGGACTGTCACCAGGTTCTGATGTAGACTGTGTTTTGTTTGGCCTTGGTACTGCTCACTGTAAGTGAGATCTTTTCTATTGACAGAGCTGTGCCTCCAATCCCTGGCCATTTCTGCCCCTCACCCACAGGGTAAATGTAATCTGGGCACGCCTGATAGATGGGGCCTAGTTTCTCAAGTTCAGTGCTGGAAAGCTTAAAGAAAAAACAGCTCTCCCTGTGTATCACCAACATCAAGTCCCGTCGACTGTCATGTTGCGGCTACCCAGGACATTGGTGAGGCCACTTTTAGGGTATTGCGTGCGGTTCTGGTCTCCCTGCTATAGGAAGGACATTGTTAAACTTGAAAGGGTTCAGAAAAGCTTTTCAAGGATGTTGCCAGGATTGGAGGATTTGAGCTATAGGGAGAGGCTGAATAGGCTGGGGCCACTTTCCCTGGAGTATCAGAGGCTGAGGGGTGACTTTAAGTGTTTACAAAATCATGAGGAGCATGGATAGGGTGAATAGCCAGGTCTTTTTCCCAGGGTAGGGGTGTCCAAAGCAAGAGGGCGTATATTTAAGGTGAGCGGGGAAAGTTTTAAAAGGGAACTAAGGGGCAAGTTTTTCACACAGAGGGTGGTGCGTGTATGGAGTGAGCTGCCAGATGGGGTGGTGGAGGAGGGTACAACATTTAAAAGGCCTCTGGATGGGTATATGAATAGGAAGGGTTTAGAGGACTATAGGCCGAATCATAGAATATCATAGAAAACCCCGCAATGTGGAAACAGGCCATTCGGCCCAACAAGTCCACACTGCCCCTCCAAAGAACATCCCACGCAGACCCATTCTCCTACCCCTGCAATTTCCCTTGTCTAACCCACCTGACCTAAACATTGCTGGGCACTATGGGCAATTTATCATAGCCAATCCACCTACCCTGCACATCTTTGGACTGTGGGCGGAAACCGGAGCAGCCGGAGGAAACCCATGCAGACATGGGGAGAATGTGCAAACTCCACACAGACAGTCGCCCGAGGCTGGAATTGAACCCAGGTCCCTGACGCTGTGAGGTAGCAGTGCTAACCACTGAGCCACCGTGCCACCCAAATGCTGGAAAATCGGATGCAGTCACATTGGGATGTCTGGTTGGCACAGATGAGTTGGATCGAAAGGTCTGTTTGCATGCTGTACATTACTATAAGACTAATTACCCCTGTCTCACTGGCCTAGCTCGCTCCAATCAAGTTTGAAATCCTCTTCTTTCTAATCTCCCTGACCACCTGAAATCTCTGTGCTCCTCCAATTTCTTGTCCTGTTTCTGGTTTCCTTTCTTCCGACATTGGCAGGTGCCCCTTCAGCTACTTATTCCCTGGACCCAGGAATTCCCCTCTCTAACTCTCCCCGTTGGAGACACTCCTCAAAAACCAGCCTTTTTCGATCAAGTTAATGATGACCTGGTCTGCAGTCAATCTTCAAGGACATCGTCATCTGCCCTGGGATGTTCTGGAAAAACCAGTGTATATTCCTGAGCCAACAGCACTTGTATAACCAGTGTTCCCGTTATTGCTGTTTATGGGAGCTGGCTTCCCAATGCTTGTGGTGTTTGTGGCATTACAACAGGCAATGCGCTTCCAAATTGCTCCATTTAAACGAGAGATACCTTGCAATGTCCAAAGGTTGTGAAAGGCACCATGTAAAGGTGAATCATAGAGTAATACGGCATGCAAACAGACCCTTTGTTCCAACCAGTCCATGCCAACCATGTTCACAAATTAAACTAGTCCCACCTGCCTGCACTTGGTCCATATCCATCCAAACATATTTTATTAATGTACTTATCCAAATGTCTTTTAAATGTTGTAACTGTATCTGCATCCGCCACTTCTTCTGGAAGTTCATTCCACAACAAACCAAACTCTTTGTATTTAAAAAAAAAAGAAAAATTGCCCCTCATGTCTTTTTTTTAAAACCCTTCTCCTCTCTACTTAAAGTATACCCTCTAGTCTTGAAATCTTCCAATGTAGGGAAAAGACACCTGCCACTCACCTCAACCTCCTATGCTCCAGTCAAAAAAGTCCCAGCCCTATCCAACCTCTCCTTAACTCAAACCCTTTATTCCTGGCTACATCCTGGTAAATCTCTCCTGGACCATCTCTAGCTTGATAATATCCTTCCTTTTAATGGGCGATCGGCACTGGACACTGTACTCGAAAAGAGGCCTCATCAACGCCCTCAACCTCAACATGAAGCCCCAACTTCTATACTCAAAGGTCTGAACAAATGAAGGCAAGTGTGCTAAAGGCATTTTTAACCACCCTATCTTTATGTGACACAAACTTTAAAGAATTATGTATCTGAACCGTTAGGTCTTTCTGTTCTACAACACTACCCACAGGTATCCAGTGTTAAACTCCATCTGCCACTCTGCAGTCCTTTGACCCAATTGATCAAGATCTCTTTGTGATCTTAGATAATGTTCTCACTGTCCACTCTTTGCTCTAATTGGACTCCAGAATCTGGGAAGAGCTCACCACAGTGTGTGTTGCAATGGAAGAAGCATGAGTAGACCATTCAGCCCCTTAATCTTCCACTGCCATTCAATAAGATCATGGCTGATTTGACTGCGTGCCAAACCTCCACACTGTTCTGCCCCGCCACAGCCCATAATCGCCATAATCTTTCGTGCCTTGGTCAATCAAACATCTGTCTAATTCCTGCAATACCCTCCATTGGGGGAGGCGATGGCCTAGTGGTATTGTCACTACAATATTCATCTAGCGACTCAACTATTGTTCTGAGGACCTGCGTTTGAATCCTCCCACAGCAGATGGTGGAATTTTAATTCAATAAAAGAAAAAAAATCTGAAATTAAGAGTTAACGATGACCATGAAACCATTGTCGATTGTCGGAAAAACTCATCTGGTTTATTAATCTCCCAGCCTTCCGTTGTCTGGCCTACATGTGACTCCAGACCCACAGCAATGTAGTTAACTTTCAACTGCCCTCTGAAATGGCCCTGCAAGCCACTTAGTTCAAGGGCAGCTAGCGACAGGTCGTGAATGCTGGCCTGCCACTTAGGAGGACAAGGGCAGCAGATACATGGGGACACCGCAAATTCCCCTCCAAGTCACTCACCATCCTGACTTGGAAATATATCGCCGTTCCTTGGAGAGTCAACCTGTAGCATGTGGACTACAGTTCAAGAAGGCAGCTCACCACCACCACCTTCTCAAGGGGCAACTAGGGGTGGGCAATAAATGCTGGCACAGCCAGCAACGCCCATGTCCCATGAGTGAATAAAAAACAACATATCCTTCGGTTACGTTCAATGATCCAGCTTCCTCTTGCTGCAAGTGCTCAATAATTACTTGTGGTGATTCACATACAAAGTCAGTCAGATCCCTCTGGACTGCAGTGTTCTCTTGCCATTTCAATGACATTCTGCTTTTCCGGTCTTCCTACAAAAGTGAACAACCTCACATTTTCTACCTTGTTTTCCCCCTGCCAAGATTTTATGCCCTCCACTTCACCTGTCAATATCCCCTCTGAACTCTCTCACATTGTTGCTTTCCCAACTGTCATTGTGTCATCAGCAAATTTGGTTACAACACAGTCAGTCCTCTTGTCCAAGGTTTAAATGTAGATTGTGAATAATTGTGGTCCCAGCGCTGATTCCTGTGTCACACCACTAGTTGCCTTCCTGAAAATGCCTCCTTTATCTGAGGCCTCTGCTTCCTCCTTGTTTTGTAGTGAGCCAATCTGCTCTCCATTCTGATATATAACATCCCCCAACACCTTGAGCATTCACAATTGTGGTTTGGATCTAATCCAAGACTGTTCCAGATTGCTGAATTCATGCCAGCTCCATGACAGTACCGGATGCCAGTTTCAATGTCTACAGCCAAGTTTTATTTAAAACAAGGAGAACAGCCAAAGGGATTTAACATTGGAGAAGCACTAAGGAGCGGTCTCACCACAGATGGATCCCTAAGACTATTTATGATCATGAAACTTTAGTCAAAATTCTGATGATGGTGGTTTCATGGTGGAAACATTCCTTGGGAACAGTGCTGTTCACCGGTGCATTAGAATGTGTCACCCCTGTGTTTAACCCTTTAAAGTGCCAGTTCAAAGGGCAGCACCATTGCCTGTAAGTTCTTGATTTTTTTTTGATTTGTTTTATTATTGTCACATGTACTGAGATACAGTGAACAGTATTGTTTTGTGTGGTCTCCAGGCAAACCAAAGCTTACATAAATACAGCAGAGTAATAGAACAGAATGCAGAATTTAAAGTTACAGCTACAGAGATGGTGCAGAAGAAGATCAATATATGAGAGTTCCATTCACAAGTCCGATAACAGCGGGGAAGAAGCTGTTCTTGAACCTGTTGGTCCACGTTTTCAAACTTTTGTATCTTCTGCCCAATGGAAGAGAGCCTAATTGGAGTGGGAGGGGTCTTTGTTGGCTGCTTTCCTGAGGCAGTGGGAAGTGTAGACGGAGTCAGTGGAGAGAAGGCTGGGGGTTGTGTGATGGACTGGGCTGCGTTCACAACTCTCTGTAATTTCGTGCAGTCTTGGGCAGAGCATTTGCCATATCAAGCTATAATGCACACAGAATGCTTTCTACGGTGCAGTTATAAAAATTGGTAAGAGTCAACTGTGGACATGCCAAATTTCCTCAACCTCCTGAGGAAATAGAGGTTTTGGTGTGGATAGATCGTTGGTGATATTTACTCCTAGGAACTTGAAGCTCTTGACCATCCCCTCCTCAGCACCATTGATATATACAGTTCAAAAGCGAAGGGCTCAGCTATCGATGCCAGAGTCCTGTGCACTCGATCCACACGCGCAGTGCAACATTGAGGGAATGCTACACTCTGAATGCATGTCCCAGCTAGGAAATGGGCAGGATTCGCTGCGTGCTCCTGTTGTGTCAGGGGAATGTTTACATGCTCTTGTCAGGGCAGATAGAGCCTCAGTTTAACGTAGCATTGACATGACAGCACCTCAGACAGTGCAGCACTCCCTCGATGTGGTCAGCTTGCATACTGCAGTCTTAAACCAGCAGACCTCGGTCTGTTACAGACTGTGGTTGTACCATGAGCACCACACAGCTGTTGAACAGACCTCTGGTTTCAGAGACCCAGCTCAAAGGGAAAGATTCGGAAAGTAGTCACTATCGCTCGCTCACCCCTCACAGGAGGAGAACTGGGCTGTGTCACCCAGGAAACAAAAGGCTGAGGGGCTGACCTGAAAAGCTTTGTTTGGCCAAGACAATACTCACCAAGGGGACCAGAACTAGCAAGCATCAGCCTGAGGACCATGTGATGGTGACTAATAACCAGGGGGTGTGGTGGATTTACTCAGTGGACACAAATTGGGAATTCCCGTTCCCATTCCCAGCTCCAGTCCAGCATAAAGGTGAGAATCACAACCCGTGGCCTGCACTCCCGTTCCCGTAGCAGTTCCCTTTCCCGTGTCACGAGATATATCAGCAGCCCCTTTGCTATTCTCCTGAAGCAAGGCCTGCTCCTTCTTGGTAGCTGTGAATCACAGTCTGTGATGCTCTTTGCAATTGTCCGTATGTTGGTCTGCATAAAGTTTACATGGAGAATTAGATTCTTGCTGAGCCAGATGCCTCGAAGTTTATGTACAACACACGTTAATGACATGGCTATTATATGTGCAGATCATCTAGCTTCTCTGCTTCCTAATGTTATTGTATTTCACACACATGTAACAGACCGACTCAACACACAACTCCAACTCCATTACACACCGAGACTGTGACATAAGTTGAGACCAGTCCCCTTAATGTCACATGTCGTTACATCATAATAAGCTCTTAAAGGTGCAGTGCCTGTGGGGTCTGGAATCTGTGGCATAATACAACAATGTGGATTTGAGAAACTTTTGAAAATTAAGTTTAAAAATTTCTTGCAAACAAAGTTTCTTAAAAACTTTATGAAATGACCCACCCCATTTACTCTTTATGTCTGCTCACCCAATATGCACCACAAAAGCGGCAAAGTTCAGGAAGCAATGTCCATTCAGCAATTTGTTTTCAAAGCACAAGTGAAAGCTGTTTAACCCATCCTATTCCGTGTTGGCCCTCCCAAGGAGCAGTTGCCATATTCCACTCCTGCTCTTTCACACACGTCCCTGCGTACTCCTCCGCTTTAGGTATTTACAATAGTTTGAAAATGTAGAATCTGTCGCAGCTCAGGAGCAGGCCACTCTGCCTGTCGTGCCTCTGTTGGTCTGAAAACGATCCCCTCCCCGTTCTCCTCCCACTTCCTAGCTCTAAGTCTGTATTCCCTGGAGCTCACGGGAGTTCTGGGGCAGACCCTGATATCTTTCAGCAGGGTTGAGGGTTTCTGCCTTGACTCTCCCTTTCAGGCAGTGAGTTCCAAACCCTTTTGGGGGGAAAGTATGGTTCCTCAAAACCCTCTTCAATCAGTTTTAAAGCATGCCCTCACTTCCCCCTCCCCCCACCCCCACCCCCACCCCAAAGCCATTGACCCTCCATCCATTTGCTCCATCCAATTACTCCCAACCTTGGACACATCCATCTAATCTCCCCTCTTATTCTAGGGAGCATTGCCTCAGCATAGGCAATCTTTTCTCAGAGCACCAATTTTTCAGTCCCAGCAACGTCCTGGTCAATCTCCTCTGCAGCCTCTAGAATACAATCATATCCTTTCCGTAATGAAGGAAAGACATTGTTTGCAATTGAGAGAGTCCGGTGAAGATTCACCAGACTGATTCCCTGGATAGTAGGAAACATATGAAAAAAGTCTGGAATGACTGGGCTTGTACTCACTGGAATTTAAAAGAATGAGGGGGAATCTCATAGAAACATCTAAAATCCTGACAGGACTGGACAGACTAGGAGTGAGAATAATGTCCCCAATGCTGGGGAAGTCCAGAACTGGGAATCACAGTCTAAGGATAAGGGGTAAGCTATTTAGGACTGAGATGAGGAAGAATTTCTTCACTTGGAGACTTGTGAACTTGTGGAATTCTCTCCCAAAGGAAGCTGTTGGGGCCAATTCATTAGATATATTCAAAAGGGAGCTGGACTTGACCCTTGCAGCTGAAGGGATTAAAGGTTATGGAGAGAAAGCGGGAGTGGCATACTGAAATTACATGATCAGCCATGATCATGTTGAAGGGTGGTACAGGCTCGAAGGACTGAATGGCTCGCTCCTGCACCCATTTTCTATGTTTCTATGTAACTCAACTCTCACGGTACTCAAGTGGTCATCTGACTAGTCATTGCTACTGTTTGAGTTACGCTAACTACCCCGCTTTCATGTTCTGGACCACAGTTAAGAAGGGAACAGACTCCATCTGCTTCTTGAACCACCTACCTGACTTGCTACCTTCAGGGAACAGTGGGTGGCAACTCTGCCAGCTCCCTCACTTGCTCTCTGCCTGCCCCATTCTGTCGTGTGCTCTTTTGTTTTGTTTGACCTCCTCAAAATACATTGCGGTACCCAACCACAAATTGTACTCTCAAAACTCTCAACGCAGAGCCCGACACTGAATGGGATTCAGTGCTAGGACAGCATGTGTTTAATAATTTGGAGAATTAAGTGGATGGCTGATTCAGGTTTGTCAGTCGGGCTCACAATGTAGTGCAACACTGAAGGATACACGTGTTAATACAGAGGGCCCTGTACTTTGCAAACAAAAAGAACGCACACTGAGTCTGTTTCAACTCAAAATAGGGGACATTCACTGGCCTGAGCAGCGAAGCCAATGTCTTCACCAATCAGAGTCAACCCCCTTGGTTTAAGATTTAAATAAAAGCCTGGTAGTTAACTGTCAATCATCATTAACTGCTGTATGGAGTGGGGATTGAACCCGGTACCTCACACTCAAGAGACATGGCAGTGTGGAGTGGGGTTTGAACCCTGTGTTTTCTAATCTAGGGGTGGGAAGATGAGCTGAAGTCTTTCTGTTTTGTTTTTGTGGTGAAATCTCTGGCTCTGGCTGCTATATTCCCGCACCACGTGATGTTGTTTTTGAGCAGTGGGGACAGTGAGAGCATTGATTTTTCTCATTGAAGATGACTCCATCCTCGTCTCGCTATTATTCTCTTTCATCTTCCTGCTGGAATTGCCATTCCCTTCATCTCACGGATAATCAATCCTTCACGGCTGCTAATCACTGTAAGGCCGGCGTGCCTCCAGTCATTTTGAACAAATTGGTGACCTGTCCTGCTGCATTTTGATAACACTGATCACATCTCCCCTCAGACCCAGCGCTGTTCCAGACTGTCAGTAGTGAACTCAGCTCAGTCTTTTCCTAGATAACAAGGCGTGGGGCTGGATGAACATAGCAGGCCAAGCAGCATC